>JAKOOJ010000007.1:78382163-78882163 GCA_022577455.1 Arizona elegans
TTTACTAAGGTTGAGGGTGGACATTAAATCAAGCAGTGATGAGCTTCTGGGCTGAATGGCCCATTGTCTAGTTTTCTAACATTTCACTAATATTTCACCGCGACAGTAGCTGTCATCCTCCAAGACAAAGTAATCTTCTCTGTAGCATACTGGGCAGCTCACAGGCAACAGGGTAAAAACTAACTAGGATTTTGTAATTTTAACTGGCTTCTAATTGAGAAAGGACACATAGCCAGATGAGCTAATTTTACTTCATTGTAAGGTTACGTTAAACAGACTCTTGTCGTCTGAAAGGACACCCCCCCCCCAGGGGTGGGATTGAAAAATTTTAGCAACCAGTTCTCTGCCCAGTTGCTGGGTGGGCGTGGCTATGGGGGCATGGCCTAGTCGGCTTCCTGCACCATGGCGGCTGGGGGTGTTTTTGCCCTCCCAAGGCTCCGGAGGTTTTCCTCGAGCCTCCCTCCCCGGGCTCCGGAGGCCTTTTTTTCACCCCTCTCAAAGCCTCTGTGCGGGCCCTGCACTTACCTGGCATCCAAAATGGGCCACGTGGAGACTCCTGGGAGGGGTGGGGTGGGGCGGGGCGGGGCGGGCGGGGTCAGATAGTCCTTGCAAATACCGGTTTGGTGAACCAGATTAAAATTAACATCCAGTTCGTCCGAACAGGTCTGAACCAGCTGAATTCCACCCCTGACCACCCCTTTTATAGCCCATGAAACTAGGGAGGGTCCCTTCTCAGCTGCTTGCCCTATCCACACAGTCCTGTTGTGAGCTAAGATGCTTTTTTTCCCCTGCCTGTTCCCTTGGCTGCATCTCTTCTCCCTGTCTTCCAAAATAATCCCCACATACCAGGGGTGAAATGTAAAATTTGTTACTACCGGTTCTGTGGGTGTGGCTTGGTGCTGGTGGGGTAATGTGACTGGGTGGGCGTGGCCAACTTTTTTTTTTAAACTTTTCAAAGCATTTTTTCTAATGCTTTGAAAAGCCTCTGCGATTAGGAAACTCAGCTGGGATTGTCAGAGACGCATTTTAAAAAATACCTCTCTGCCGATCAGGAAACTCAGCTGGGATCATCAGAGACTTTTCAAAGCATTTTTTTTCGACCTCTTCAGCCAAGAGGTTGCAGAAAAAAATGCTTTGAAAAGCCTGTGACTATCCCAGGTGAGCCACGTGATCATCAGAGGCTTTTTTTTTTTACTTTTAAAAGCATTTTTTCGTTGGAAGAGGTTGTAGAAAAAATGCTTTTAAAAGTAAAAAAAAAAAGCCTCTGATGATCCTGCAGCTCAGCTGGGCATGGTGGTGGTGGTGGTGGGGCAGGGATTTTTGCTATCGGTTCTCCAAACCACCCTCCGCCATCGCTACCAGATAGGGCGATCTGTTCTGAACCGGGAGCATTTCACCCCTGCCACATATGATTAATACCTACCCTGCTTTTCCTTCTCCTCAAGGCAGCCTCCATTAACACCTCTTCCTCTCTTCCAACTTAAGGAGGCAACTTCCTGCATTCCTGCAGAAGACACACATTGAATGTGGGACCTTTAGCGTGGAAGAACAGATGCCCTGCCATTGAGCCATTATAAGTGTAATTTAATGAAGCAGCAGGAAAGAAAAATGTTAATTAAATGCCTCCCCCACCTTGTTCTCCATCTGGATCTTTTCCACAAGCTTTTTTTCCCCCCGGTACAGCTATGGAGAAAATTCCAATAACCTGTCTGTTGACAGCCAGCAATTGTGAAGAAAATAGCATCTAGTCGTTGTCAATTCTTAGTGACCACAGAGATAGATTTTCTCCAGGACAATCTGTCCTTAACTTGGTCTTTCAGATCTACCAGTGGTGAACTCATCACTGTAACTGAGCCTTTGCTGGTGGTCATCCTCTTCTTTCTTTCTCTTTCTCTTTCTCTTTCTCTTTTTCTCTTTCTCTCTTTCCCTTTCTCTTCTGACCTAGGCTTCCCCAAAAAGCACAAAGCAGAATCATGGTCCTGACATAACCCCTTTTATTAAACAAAGTGAATTCCTCTCATTCACCTTCAGCAAAGTCTTTCAAGGGAGAATTTACAATCACAGACCTTATCTGGCTTGGAGAGCTGCCAGACCGATATCTTCAAAACTTGGCAAAGAATCTTGGAGAGTCACAAACCAATTAGGCGAACTAATTGTCTCCTGCAAACTCCGCTCCCCTTTCGCTCCTCTTTTATTCCCTCTGGGAGGGGCCATTCATCGTCCACCTGTGGCCTTACTCCCAAACTGACCCTTGTTCTTTAGCTGTTCCCGTCTCCTGGCAGTTCTGCGCATGCTCACACAGGGAACAGGCTCCAGCTGTTCCTCTGCCTCACTGATGTCTAATTCTGAAGGCAGCTGATAACTGTTGGACGGCCCTGGTCCCCTCTCTGCCTCTGATGCAGAGTCCCCATCAGAGCCTTCCCAAGACTCCAGGACTGGCCCATGTTCCTCCCAAACCTCTTTACTGTCCAAATGTGCTGCTAGCTCTGCTGGCAGGCCACTTCTCTTTCTCTTTCTCTTTCTCTTTCTCTTTCTCTTTCTCTCTTTCTCTTTCTCTTTTGTTTGTGGTCTGTGCAAACAAGTGAAGCCCCTTCCCCAGAATGCAGGCAGCACACAAAACCACACTCCCTCTGGTCCATGGAAAAACCTCTCGCCCCGGAACTGGTCCCTGATGCCCAAAAGGTTGTAATAGGGAATATGGATGGATTCCCTTTTTTAAAGAGATATATTTTTCAAATAGTTTACCCAATAGTTTTTTGTTTGTTTGTTTGTTTATTGAGAGAGAGACATAATCAATGAGAGGATAATTTTTTGGAAATTTTCTTTGTGTGAAAGTCATAATGAAGAGTTCGTGCTAATTAAAGGAGAAGATGAAAAGCTAGTGTACAGTTTGGAGGAGGGTCATATGAGATCAGAAGAACCCAAGAGGCAAACCATTCATTTTAATGGCTGGGAGCTAAACAGAGATGGATAGCCTGAAACGGAATCTTACAGAGCTGGGAAGAAGATGCTTTGGATAGTCAAGGTGGCAAAGGAATCCCCTGTTATGGTTGAAGAAACAATACTTCTAGTCCATATTGAAGTGTATCCCTTTTTGTCATCAACTTCTAATTGTCTGTTGTTGTTGTTTTAAATGCTAAGGATGGGTTCTAACCTGTCTGCAAAAAAAAAAAAAAAAAAAAAAAAAGCAAAGAACTAAGCAGTTAACAAGGGTCAAGTTATATGAAAAGTTCATAATATAACCAGGGGTGGGCTTCAAAAATTTTAGCAAGAGGTTCTCTGCCTGATTGCTGAATGGGTGTGGCCATGGTGGGAGTAGCCAAGTTGGCCTCCTGCACCATTCTGTGGGGGGGTGTTTTTGCCCTTCCCAGGCTCTGGAGGCTTTTCTCGAGCCTCCAGTAGGGTGAAAACGGCCTCCCCAGGCTCCGGAGGCCCTCTGGAGGCTGGAAACGGGTGGTAGGCCTGTTTTTCACCCTTCCCGAGCCTCCGTGCATGCATTTACCCGCATCCAAAACGGGCCACGTGGGGACTTCTAGGAGGGGAGGGGCAGGGTGGGTGGGGCTAGCCAGGAGTGGGATTTGGGGGTTCTCCAAACTGCACAGAATCTTAGCTAGAGGTTCTCCTGAACCCCTGCGAACCCCCAGCAGCCCACCCCTGAATATAACAGTGGCTCAGGAGGGCAGATATTAGTAAATGATTGCCTGCCATATGGAAGGAGTTATCCGTTTTCTACAGAGTATCAGTGAAAAGGTCAAGATGCAATGAAGTCCAGGCCTATAGTCAGTTCACACAGCCACGTCTTGCTTTAAAATGTTCAGCTTATCAACTACCAGCGGTTACATGATGCTATGCATAATTAGTTTAGCATCCTGGGGGTATCGACGACTTAGATTAATAGGATAAATCTTTCCTGCTTCTTTTTGCTTCTTTGTGCTTCATGAGAAAGAGAGAGACAAAGAAAGGGGGGGGGGGGATAAGAAAACAAGCAAACCACAACCTACAGAGATGATGAAACTTTTCTGGTCATAGAATCAGAAAGTTGAAAAGGGGCAAGAACAAACAAGCAACCCAACCTCCTATCCAGTGGTAGGTTTCACTTACCTTTGCTACCAGTTCGCCCTGCTCATGCGCAGAGCGTATTTGATGACGTCCGGGTGGGTGGGCAGAGCCTCCTGCCACTGCTACTACCAGTTCGTCCGAACTGGGGCGAACCTGTAGCAACCCACCACTGCTCCCATCCCACGGTTCATAGAGCCTCCTTCAACCCAGGGGTGAAATTCAGCAGGTTCTGACAGGTTCTGGAGAACTGGTAGCGGAAATTTTGAGTAGTTTGGAGAACCGGCAAATACCACCTCTGGCTGGCCCCCGAGTGGGGTGGGAATGGAGATTTTGCAATATCCTTCCCCCAGGAGCGGGGAGGGAATGGGGATTTTGCAGTATCCTTCCCCTGCCACGCCCAACAAGCCACACCCACCAAGCCACACCACGCCGACCAAGCCACGCCCACAGAACCAGTAGTAAAAAAATTAGAATTCCACCACTGCTTCAACCTGTGGCCTTCCAGAGAGCAACTGGGGAGTACAGGAGCTGCTGCTAAACTTTCAGGATGGCAGCGAATTGGATAGTTAGTTTAGGAAAAGGTTCATCAGCACAGCCAACTTCAAATGTTACTGCCAACCAGCCCAGACACCCCTCTTTGCAATCTCCTGCTTCGTGTTTACTTATTTATTTGGAAAATGCATACAGCTACTTATCTTATGCAATAGCTCTGGCCGACAAACACTACAAAATGTAACAATAAGAGCAATACAGTTAAAACCACAGATTATCATTACAAAATGCCAAAGGCAAAAACCCGAGATATCTCATATCCTAAATTGCAGACTTGCCTATGTTATGTTTTATGTTTATGTTTTATTAAATTTGTATACCGCCCTACTCCCGAAGGACTCAGGGCGGTGAACAGGCACAGAATAAAATACAGAAATACAAAAGTTAGAAACAATTTAAAACCAAATTAAATAATTTAGCCCAAGACAATTAAAAATCCCAATAATTTAAAACAAATTAAAATTTCAGTTTAAAAATTTAAAAGAAAGGGGAGAAAATTAGGCCAGGCCGGCTTGCTGGAATAGGAGGGTCTTAAGAGCACGGCGGAAAGTGCGCAGGTCCGGAAAGTGCGCATATCCGGGATATGTTAGGCTCTGCTAACAACCAAGCCCTAATACCTGCAGGAACATATAGGTTTCTGCAGCCCTCTTTCAAGCCAACAGGATCAGGACCAGTGGTGGGATTCAGCTGGATCAGGTCGGTTCACGCAAACCGGTAGTTAAGTTGTTGGCTGGGCCCACCCCTCCTTGCCCCGCCCCTTCCAGGAGTCCCCACATGCCCCATTTTGGCTCCCAGGTAAGTGCAGGGAGGCCTACTAGGCCCAAAACGGAGGCAGGGGGATGCGGCATGCCCACCCCGTGGCCTGTTTTCACTCCAAGGAGGCTTCAGGCAGGCCTCCTAGCCCCAAAATGGGGCATGGGTGTGGCACCCTCCTTAGGCCCATTTTCATTCCCAGAAGGCTTCAGGGAGGCCTCCTAGTCCAAAACGGGGCACGGGGTGGTGGTGGTGGTGCATCCTCTCCTGTGGCCTGTTTTTGCTCCCAGGGGGGTGCAGGAGGCTACCTGTCACACACCTCTGGCCACGCCCACCATGGCCATGCCCACCCAGCCAATCATTAGGGCAGAGAACCGGTTGTTAAATTATTTGAATCCCACCACTGGTCAGGACCATCTGGATCTCGGAGGAGAAGCTGCCCACCATACAAGCTAGCAACCCAAGCAAAGCCCTTCTAGATGTGATCATGGGAGACTCAATGTGGAGACATGAAGACGTTGCACCAGGCCTACAGAACTCTAGCTCTCGTCCACCATAGCCATGGACTCCCATAGATCATCTTCCATTCAGGAATTCAAGTTGGTACACGTAACACTGCTTCTCCTTATTATTATTTATTTATTTTTTTTATCTTAGCAGCAACTCTGTGAAATGGGTTGATTTGAAAAACTGGCCCAAAGTCATCTTGGGGACCTTCTGCAGATGAGCATGGATTTGAATTTGGATCTCGTTTCTCCTAATTCGATGACTTCACTGTACCAGACTGTCTCTTAGGTTGAGAGAAAGGAAGAAAGCCACCCACGAGCTGAGGGAAGACTTGGCTCTGGGCCTCCCGATATCTTATTTATTTATTTGTTCAACTTGTATGCCACCTTTCTCTGAAGACTCAAGGCGGCTTACAATGCATTTAAAAACCATATATAAAAAATATTAATAGTTAAACCATTAAAAACAATTAAAACCCATTCACACCATTCATCTCGCCAAATCGCAGCAGCGAGATCAACGGCCCCAGGCCTGCCAGAAGAACCAGGTCTTCACCACTTTCCGGAAGGCCAATAGGATGGGGATGGTCCGGACTTCAGGAGATAACTGGTTCCAGAGAGCTGGGGCAGCCACAGAGAAGGCCCTCCCCCACGGGCCCGCCAGCTGGCATTGTTTAGCTGACAGGACCCTGAAGAGACCACTCTGTGAGATCTTACCGGTCGCTGGGAGCTATGTGGTAGAAGACAGTCTCTAAGATACCCTGGCTCTGAGCCATATAGGGCTTTAAAGATAATAATTAACACCTTGAATTGTGACCAGAGACCAATAGGGAGCAGTACAGCTAGCGGAGAATTGGTGTAATGTGGGTGTACCTAGGTGCACCCACGACAGCTCTCGCAGCTGCATTCTGGACCAACTGTAGTCTCCGAACACTTTTCAAGGGTAGACCCATGTAGAGCGTGTTGCAATAATCTAACTGTGAGGTGACAAGGGCATGAGTGACTGTGAGGAGAGCCTCCTGATCCAAGTAGGGTCGCAATTGGTGCACCAGGCGAACCTGTGCAAAGGTCCCCCTTGAGCAATCCCTTAATTACTAGGAATTAAAATGGTGGATGAGAACTGGGAAACATTTGATTCTAGTCCACCTTCATTCATAGAACTCATCAGTTGATTCTGTGCCAATTGGTTGACTCTCGATCCAATTTGTAGGGATAAAATGAAGGGAGAGCAAAAAGGAGGGGGTGTAAAGCCAGCAAACAATAAAGCAACACCTATGTTAGAACTGCATCTTACGGATGCAACTGCTAGCTTCAGAAATATACCATAAGTAAACCATTTATCTCAGTAGTTAACTTGACCTAACTTCCCACAGCATCATAAAAAATTATGACTGGAGAAAGGCGATTTCCATCTTGGAAATGATTCGTATGTATTGCATTCTCTCTGTACTCCCTGAAATGCATTCATTGCATTTGGTATACCTGAAAGAGCAAAACTTCATTAAGATTATCTATATGCAATGGGGTATACGATCGATGGTAATTAACAACCATGACTGGGGAAAAAAAAAGAGAGCGGTATTAAGAAACCTTAAAATGTAAGAACGAGAGAGGACTTCTCCGATTATAGGATTTTCTTCTCCACACAATTCCCAACAGACGTCTTTCTGACCTCATTCTGACCTCTTTGAATGATAGAACACCAGGGATGTTAGCCTGGCATATTAGAAAATGTACATTTGGATGACTTGAAGAGTTCAAATAAATTCAAATGGCAAGGTGTCAGGAAAGTTGAAATAGTCTATTACTGAAAAATGATTCAATAATGGTCCATAACTGCTAACTTGTATGCAAGACCTTTTGCAACAGGTGAGCTTTTCTATAATAACACGGTGCCCGTATAATATATATATATATATATATATATGCATATTCTTTCTAGCCAGGTTTTACCTACGTAAGCTAGGTTGTTCTGCAGCTCTGACTGTGTGAAATCTCATTCACCAGCTTCAGAGCTTTTTTTCCGTTGACAAACTGCAACTCTGCGTTGCTCTCTGGGAGACTCAGATAGCTATTTCTGCCTTATAAGGCTTCGTCAGTGAGCCACACCCACTTCTCAGATATTCCCCCTGTAAAGGTACAATGTGTCTTTTTCTGTTTTTCGTAGGCTTTTATGTGCATATTCTTTCTAGCCAGGTTTTACCTACGTAAGCTAGGTTGTTCTGCAGCTCTGACTGTGTGAAATCTCATTCACCAGCTTCAGAGCTTTTTTTCCGTTGACAAACTGCAACTCTGCGTTGCTCTCTGGGAGACTCAGATAGCTATTTCTGCCTTATAAGGCTTCGTCAGTGAGCCACACCCACTTCTCAGATATTCCCCCTGTAAAGGTACAATGTGTCTTTTTCTGTTTTTCGTAGGCTTTTATGTGCATATTCTTTCTAGCCAGGTTTTACCTACGTAAGCTAGGTTGTTCTGCAGCTCTGACTGTGTGAAATCTCATTCACCAGCTTCAGAGCTTTTTTTCCGTTGACAAACTGCAACTCTGCGTTGCTCTCTGGGAGACTCAGATAGCTATTTCTGCCTTATAAGGCTTCGTCAGTGAGCCACACCCACTTCTCAGATATTCCCCCTGTAAAGGTACAATGTGTCTTTTTCTGTTTTTCGTAGGCTTTTATGTGCATATTCTTTCTAGCCAGGTTTTACCTACGTAAGCTAGGTTGTTCTGCAGCTCTGACTGTGTGAAATCTCATTCACCAGCTTCAGAGCTTTTTTTCCGTTGACAAACTGCAACTCTGCGTTGCTCTCTGGGAGACTCAGATAGCTATTTCTGCCTTATAAGGCTTCGTCAGTGAGCCACACCCACTTCTCAGATATTCCCCCTGTAAAGGTACAATGTGTCTTTTTCTGTTTTTCGTAGGCTTTTATGTGCATATTCTTTCTAGCCAGGTTTTACCTACGTAAGCTAGGTTGTTCTGCAGGGGGAATATCTGAGAAGTGGGTGTGGCTCACTGACGAAGCCTTATAAGGCAGAAATAGCTATCTGAGTCTCCCAGAGAGCAACGCAGAGTTGCAGTTTGTCAACGGAAAAAAAAGCTCTGAAGCTGGTGAATGAGATTTCACACAGTCAGAGCTGCAGAACAACCTAGCTTACGTAGGTAAAACCTGGCTAGAAAGAATATGCACATAAAAGCCTACGAAAAACAGAAAAAGAGACACACACACACACACACACACACACACACACACACACACATATATATATATATATATATATATATATATATATATATATATATATATATATAATGTGTGTGTGTGTGTGTGTGTATGTAGGTTTTTGGTTATTCGGGTCTTCTCCCACGTAAAATTGGAAGTGTCTTGGCGACGTTTCGATGAAGTCTCATTTGTCATCTTCAGGCTGATGTTCTCGGCTTCATGCTTCCAGGAGCCACGAAGCCGAGAACACCAGCCTGAAGATGACAAATGAGACTTCGTCGAAACGTCGCCAAGACACTTCCAATTTTACGTGGGAGAAGACCCGAATAACCAAAGACCTACATACAAACACCCGCGAAAACCTGAGAAAATTATATATATATATATATATATATATATATATATATATATATATATATATATATATATATAAAATGTATATTTGCTGATAAAGAAATAAAGGGAGACTAGTATAGATCTATTTCAAGCTATTTAGCTCTCATCAGCTAGCCATACCCTTACTCGGATTTGAAGTTGGGCTGCCTCCATATTAGGCAGTTGTATTAACCTCTGAGCCACAAGTTCTCCTCCCTTTATCAGCTTGAGCCAGGGGAGAGATTAAATGTTTTTCTACCGAAGCACCTGATCTACCCCAATATGAGAGGGAACATACTGCTTCCCATTCGTCTTTCAGCTCCAATCCAGGAGCCCTCAAGCAATTGCATTCATGACAAATAGATCTATACTAGTCTCTCTTTATTTCTTTATCAGCAAATATAAATTTGGTATAAAATGGTTTGTCATGAATGCGACTGCTTGAGGGCTCCTGGATTGGAGCTGAAAGGCGAAAGGGAAGCAGTACGCTCCCTCCCATATCATGTAACAACTTATTTAACTGCTTGAATATCTTCATTCACAACTTCCATATAGGCACAGATTTGGGGTGATCAGTGGTTGTTTAGTTACAGACACCAACTCACTGTCAGAAGATACGATGAAAATGCCTTAATCTCATAACACGTGGACAGATTCAACCACATTTTCAATTGGGAAGCTATTCACATCTTAGATCCCAAAATGCTAGGGAATTACTGGAAGCTTGGCATTCGGAGAAATCAGCCATTCATAGATACATAGAAATAAACCAGATTGACACAACATTTAAAAGAGAAAAGCCAACTGCATTCAGATAAGAAGGAATTTGCACCAGACGGTCAGGCAAAAAACAATACCCTAATCAAGAAGGAAACCACTATCCCCATTAACACTGGTAGGGACACAGTACTGCACTGGTTTAGCTCCTTTGTTCAAGGCGGGTCTAATCAGTGTTAATATGGAATCAGATCCAGTTAATAGCCACTCACTTTAGTGTCCTGCAGGGCTTGGTACTCTCTCTGTCCCCTTTTAACATCTACATGAAGCCAGTGGATGAAATTATCCAATACCACACAAAGAGGTATCATCAGTATGTTGAGGATATCTTTATATCTCCACCCAGGGCAGGGGACGACAACCTTAAAGCCACAAAGGTCCTAACCAGAAGCCCACCCGCCCATTCAATTCTGGAGCCAACCAGAAGTCCAGTTCCCCCACCATAGAGTCTCTTCCTAGCACGACACCCTTTTTCCTATGCTGACCGGAAGTCTAGTTTCCCCCCACCATAGAGTCTCCTCCTAGCATGGTGTCCTTTTTCCTGAAAGCCCTATCAATTGTGGAGCCGACCGGTGACAAGGAGCCACAGCAGAGGGATTAAAGAGCCACATGTGGTTCCAGAGCCGCAGGTTGCTGACCCCGAACCCAGGGTTACACAAGTGTTGCTGTCATTGCCTCCTCGCGGTGTCTGGAGGCCGTGGGGATCTGGATGGAGTACCACAGGCTTCAACTGAACCCTGGTAAGACTGAGTGTCTTTGGGTACACAATACAATATATAAATCCCTTTTTCAAATATACTTATTTATTTATTTATTTAATTTGTATACCGCCCTTCTCCCAAAAGGGACTCAGGGCGGTGAACAGCCAAAATTCCATTAAAAACCATTTAGGCTAGGCCGGCTTGCTGGAATAAATAAGTCTTCAGGGCCTTACGGAAGATACGGAGGTCCGGGATCAGTCGTATTCTAGGAGGTAGCTCATTCCACAGGGTGGATGCCCCCACAGAGAAAGCTCTCCCCCTGGGGGTCGCCAGCTGACATTGCTTGACCGACGGCACCCTGAGGAGGCCCTCTCTGTGAGAGCATATTGGCTGGTGGGAAGTTATCAGTAACAGCAGGCGGTCTCTTAGGTACCTTGTCCCTAAGCCATGGAGCGCTTTAAAGATGAGAACCAACACCTTAAAGCGCACCCGGAAGACCACCGGGAGCCAGTGCAGCTCGCGCAGGAGAGGTGTTACATGGGAGCGTCATGTCGCTCCCATAATCACCCGGGCGGCCGCATTCTGGACCAGTTGGAGCCTCCGGGTGCTCCTCAAGGGGAGCCCCATGTAGAGAGCGTTACTTTATGCCATTTATTTTTATTCTTCATTGCATGCGTTGTAAACCACTTTGAGACGCTTTTCCATCAAAGGTATACAATTCCATTAAATAATAATCAAAATATTACCATTCTAAATGGAATGTGGTTACCAAATCTAATCAGCCTATCTATGGCTCAAACTTGGGTGATCTGGGAAAGCCAGAGTGTTAAAAAGCAATGAAGCAAAATCTCAAATAGTCCATGAAATAAATATAGCAAGCAATGAAGCAAACAAATAAGGACTTCTTCCTGCTGCTAAGCAAGTTGTCCACTCCGTTCTGAATCAACCAAAGATTCCAACTTTGGGGGGGCGGGAGAAAGAAGAGTATAAGAATAATGTACAATTATGATGATAATATTGATAGATAGAATACATTTGAAAAGAAATGGAAAGAAAGTATATATATGATTAGAATTGCTTGGATACCAAACAAGAAGAATATAATATAACAAAGAAGATAGAAAGGAGAGGGGAGGGGAGGAAGAGGAGAGGGAATGAGAGGAAAGGAAGAAAGGGAAAAGGAGAGGAATGAAGGGCAGGGGACAGGAGTAGGAGAGAAGGCCAGAAGGGGGAAAGAAGAGAGGAGTGGGGGAAAGGAAGGGGAAGTAGGGAGGGAGGAGAGGAGGAAGGAGAAAGTAGGAGAGGAGAGGAGGTTGGGAAAGGAAAGAAAGGAGAAGAAGAAGAAAGCTTGTTGTGAAAAGAGGGAAGAAAAGGTAGAAGAGCAACTCCGAATGCAATTAAAATATCTTATTTGAATGCTTTCTTTAAGGAAATCATATACATATATGATTAATTATGTACACGGAAATGTTCATTTTATATTATGTGTACAAAAAAAATAAAACTGAAAAAACTTTTCAAAAAAATAAACAACCCATATGCAAACATATGAACAGAAATCTGAGACAAGGCCCATTGTAACTCAATCCATTGTGGCCTTAACCAACTCTATACTTATTCCAACAGGAGAGAATAGTAGTAACTCAGGGTTAAACCGAGGATGTCTCTGTGCTTGGTTGTTCGCCTGCAAACCAGGGGTGGGTTCTAAATTTTTTTACTACCGGTTCTGTGGGCATGGCTTATTTTGTGGGCGTGGCTTGATGGTCATGTGACAATTATTTAGGATTTAGCAGAGATACTGGTCTACCAGGCTTTTAACTGCTTGCAGAGCTGTACCGATCTACCCATTTATTTTTGTAGGCACTGATCTACTCATGTATTTTTGCAGGCACTGGTCTACTCATTTGTTTTCTTTTAACACTGATCAGCTGTAGGGCGGCCCTTTGAAGCCCCATGGCAAGAGTTTAAACAGTTTTTTTTCCCTCTAGCCATCAGCTGGGAATCAGGAGGCAGCAATAGATTGGGGGGCCAAATAAAAGGTAAGAATAACACGGGGAGTGGGTGGGTGGGGGCGCTGGGGGTGGGGGGGCATGGGGGGAGCAGAACCGGTTCGGTGACATCATATCGTCAACGCTACCGTCTCGGAGAACCGGGCCGAACCGGGAGGAACCCACCACTGCTGCAAACCTTTCATTACCCAATCTCATCACGTTGATGATGCTACTTAGTTGGGTAATGAACATCTGCAAACAAACAACAAAAGCTCAGAGAGCAACCAAAGGCTCCACACATCCTTATTTCTCAAAGATTCAGCCCAAATCACAACGATAATAAACCGACGGTGGTCTCTACAGCAAGGCATGAATTGTGGCGTCTGACTGTTCTGCATGCTGCTTTTGTAATTTCCCTGTGATTTATTGGGAAGACAAGGAAGCTAAAAGTTGCTTCATTCTGCCACAGTGCTTTTCATTTTGAAAAGGCCTGTCAGTCAACGGTTCTATTTATGATTCGATCCTCCAGATGCTTTACCTGTATTGTCAGACGTCCATTGAAAATCACTCTCTTGTTGAGTATAGATTCTTGCTAATAAATACAGTTGCCTTGAAAGTGAAGGGTTGTTTCAAAATAAACCTTGATTCTAGCCTGGAAGAGTCTTTTTATGAAATGAAAAGAGGCCCTGCTTACAAGCAGGAAACCGTTTATTCAACTGTTCTGGTAGAGAAGTCCACCGATTCTCTCGAATAAACCTGGGATGGACTAAAATCCATTTTAATAGAAGGCAAGATCTTGTTAACTTTTATCCATATTTCAGAGATTATTTAAAAAAGAAAGAAAAAGAAAGAAAATAAGCATACGGACAGGGAAGGGGACGAGCAAAATGGAAGGAAGAGCCCTAGATTTCTGTTCAGCATCAACACGTCAGGAAAAACTACAACAACAACAACACACCAGCACATTAATAAACTAAATATTACCACCCACTGATCTTTGGCTATGAGGCAGACACATTGCTTTCTTGATAGTCTCCTAAGAGACTAAAACTCTGACTTTGACGTGTTTCTCTTGCTAGCTGCCAGGAAAACCTAAATTGAGTCCCTGGTTGTTTTTCAGATTAATTCATTGGAGAGCCCAGAATCTGGCAAGAGTATTTCAGAAGTTTGAAAATTCATTTAAGCTTCTCTCTGTATGTTTGCGTTCATGCTGGAAGGGGAAGAGGGAGAGAAGGAAGGAAGGAAGGAAGGAAGGAAAGGAGGGAGGGAGGGAGGGAGGAAGGGAGGAGGATGGAAGGAAGGAAGGAAAGAAAGAAAGGAGGAATTAAGGAAGGAGGGAGGGAGAGAGGGAGGGAGGAAGGGAGGAGGATGGAAGGAAGGAAGGAAAGAAAGGAGGAAGGAAGGAAGGAAAGAAAGGAGGGAGGGAGGGAGGGAGGGAGGAGGATGGAAGGAAGGAAAGAAAGGAGGAAGGAAGGAAGGAAAGAAAGGAGGGAGGGAGGGAGGAAGGGAGGAGGATGGAAGGAAGGAAGGAAAGGAGGATGGAAGGAAGGAAGGAAAGGAGGGAGGGAGGAAGGAAGGGAGGGAGAGAGGAGGATGGAAGGAAAGAAAGAAAGAAAGGAAGGAAGGAAGGAAGGAAGGAAGGAAGGAAAAGTAAGGGAGGAAGGAACAAAGGAAGGAAGGAAGGGAAGAAAGAAAGAAAGAAAGGAGGGAGGGAGGGAGGGAGGAGGATGGAAGGAAGGAAGGAAGGAAAAGGAAGAAAGGAACGAATGAATGAACAAAGGAAGGAAGGGAGAAAGGAAGGAAAGAAGGGAGGGAGGGAGAGAGGAAGGAAGGAAGGAAAAGGAAGGAAGGAAGGAAGGAAGGAAGGAAGGAAGGAAGGAAGGAAGGAAGGAAGGAGCATCTGCCAAGAGGTAATAAAGTTCAAGAGGGAAGTCACAATAGCGTAATGAAAACTCCATCCCTGTGTATATGTGTGAGGTTGACGTACGTACAAAATGGGTGGAGCTTCAATCCCATGTTCACAATCATGATTTTTGACCTATCCTGCAACTTGACGGCCACATTATCTAAAGTTACAGACCCGAGTTTTTATTTTTTGCAAATTGCCGTCACTAGATCCATACAGTACGCTAAGTTCGGTCAACCAACCACATCAACCTTTGCTATGGTGACATGTGAATTTGGCCACAGAGTCACAGATGTGGATGCTTCTGTTTCAAGACCTTAAAGGCCTATCACATGCATCTGGACAGGCATCAAACTGGGCATCAGATTAAAGCTGTTTGGCTGCCATAGCGGGGTCATAAATCATAGCTGGATGTGAATTTGCAGAATGTGTTTTGTGTTAATTGGGGATTGAGAAAATATTTCAATCGGTAAAACAATTATAGAGCCATCAAAAGCCTGGTGGCTCAGCAGACTGATAGCATTGTGATTAACACCAGCTGTCTGCAATTACTGTAAGTTCGAATCTCCCCAGGCTCAAGGTTGACTCAGCCTTCCATCCTTTCTAAGGTAGGTAAATTGAGGACCCAGTTTGTGGGGGCAATAAGCTGACTTTGTATAAATACACAAAAGTATGAAGGCTATTGCTTAACGCATTGTAAGCCGCCCTGAGTCTCCAGAGAAGGGCGGCATATAAATCAAATTTTAAAAAAATGTGATTGTACTCAAGACTAAATCCCTGCTCACAAACTCTTGTAGTGAGATTCCAAGTGTAGGGCTCAATAGATACTGAAGATTAAGCTCTGAAGGAAAGCTGGATGGGGAAAAGGTCCTGATGGCCTCAGGCATCAGGTTAGAAACCAGGAGAGTATGAGTTCTACTCCCACTTTAGGCACAAAGCCAGCTGGGTGACCTTGTGCCAGTCTCTCTCTCTCAGCCCTAAAAAGGATGCAATGGCAAACCACTTCTGAAATCTTGCCAAGAAAAATGTAGGGACTTAACCAGGCAGTTGCCAGGAGTCAAGACTGATCCAAAGGCATAGGCACACACCAAGAGGTTAAAACAAAAGTGTTATTAGTAATAGAAGAAGTAAAAAAATATTAAGATTTGGGCCAGGTGTTTTAGCCATGAAACCAGTAGCTTAAAATTAGTTGTAAAATTAGAACAACAGAATGCATCCATCTTAGATTACAGAATCCAATTTTGGTCACCAGATTATAAAAAAGATTTTGAGACTCTGGACAGAGTATAGTAAAGAGCAACGAAGACCTGGCTGGAGGCTAAAACATATGTAGAACAGTTGTGGAATTGGGTTTGTTTAGTCCAGGGGTGTCAAACACATAGCCCGTGGGCCAGATGTGTCACATGCTGGCCACTCCCACGCCCAGTTTAGCGAAGGGGAAAAAAGTCGCGATACATCACGTCACGATGCTGTGATGATGTGAGTTTGACATCCCTGGTCAAGTCTACTGAAAAGAAGGACTAGGAGTAACATGATAGCAGTGTTCCAATCTCTCAGGGGCTGCCACAAAGAAGAGGGAGTCAAGCTGTTCTCCAAAGCACCAGAGGGCAGGACAAAAAGCAATGGGTGGAAACTAATCAAGGAGAGAAGCAATCTAGAACTAAGGAGAAATTTCTCGACAGTTAGTACAATTAATAAGTGGAACAACTTGCCTCCAGAAGTTGTTCAATGCTCCAACACTAGAAGTTTTTAAGAAGAGATTGGATAACCATTTGTCTGAAGTGGTATAGTGTTTCCTGCCTAAGCAGGGGGTTGGACTAGAAGACCTCCAAGGTCCCTTCTAACTAACAGAATTAGTTAGAATAACTAACAGTTAGAGTTAGTTAGAATAGAATAACATTCTATTCTATATTACTATTTCCTGCCTTGGATAAAATGTATAGATTTCTGGTGACCTACATTTTGAAGAGTTTTCAATTCTGAGACATTAATGTCTTCAGATAAGTTTGTGCCATTGCTTTTTTTTTTTTTTTAATGCAGTGGTGAATACACTTCTGGAATATGCAACGTCCTTTTGATGTTCAGTCCCCATGGAGGAGAAAGTTTACTTTGTTGGAATGAGATCCTGGCAAAAGAAAGAGAACTATTAATAAATGAAACCTTGTGCGTGGCAAAGTATTTTGTATATGCGCAGCATGGGGAATTCTTCAAATAGCTTTCTTTTTATGAATAATTGTAAATTTAATGTTGGCATCAATAACTCCTTAAAACAGCTTCTCCTATTTTGGAGTTACACACTTCTGAGCATCACATCATAATTTGGATGAAACCAAGGGCATAATTTTTATTTCCTGCTGGAGGGATATGATAGGAAAAAAGAACTCTTAATTCTAAAGTACGGATGCAAGTTTCTCTTCTCTTCTCTTCTCTTCTCTTCTCTTCTCTTCTCTTCTCTTCTCTTCTCTTCTCTTCTCTTCTCTTCTCTCCTCTCCTCTCCTCTCCTCTCCTCTCCTCTCCTCTCCTCTCCTCTCCTCTCCTCTCCTCTCCTCTCCTCTCCCCCTCCCTTCTCCCTTCTCCCTGTTCTGAACTAGGCTTCCCAAAAGCATGACGCCTACTCCTCGTCCCAATAAAACCCCTTTTATTTAGTTTAAAGGGAATTTTTCTCCAGCAAAGTCCCGGCCAACAGTCTTTCAAGAGATTTCAGAACTACAGACCTTTATCAGGCTTGGAGAGCTGCCAGGCAGATATCTTCCAAACGCCACACTGTAGCAGACAATACTTGGCAAGAAATCAGGAACAGATCTTCACTCTAGTGAATTGAACTAATTGTCTCCTGTAAACTCCCCTCCCCTTTCGCTCCTCTTTATTCCCTCTGGGAGGGGCCTTTCACTGTCCACCTGTGGCTTTGCTCCTGAGTCGACCCTTGTTCCTTAGCTGTTCCCTTCTCCTGGCAGCTCTGCGCACGCCCACACTGGGAACAGGCTCCAGCTATTCTTCTGCCCCACTGATGTCCGACTCTGAAGGCAGCTGACAACTGTCAGACGGCCCTGGCCCCATCTCTGCCTCCAACACAGAGCACTCATCAGAGTCTTCCCGAGACCCCAGGACTGGCCCATGTTCCTCCCCAACCTCTTCACTGTCCGAATCTGCTGCCAGATCTGCTGGCAGGCCACAACACCCCCTTCTGCCCTTCTCCCTTCTCCTTCCTTCCTTCCTTCCTTCCTTCCTTCCTTCC
The DNA here is from genome assembly GCA_022577455.1 of Arizona elegans. Lineage (NCBI taxonomy): Eukaryota > Metazoa > Chordata > Lepidosauria > Squamata > Colubridae > Arizona > Arizona elegans. The sequence continues at coordinate 78,400,235 of JAKOOJ010000007.1, forward strand.
TTCCTTCCTTCCTTCCTTCCTTCCTTCCTTCCTTCCCTTCCTCTGATCAAATAAGGTAAGGCTGTACATTACAATTTGGAGAATGACTACTGTAAAGATGAAGGGAATGATATTTTCACTACACTAGCCGATTATCAAGGAAATGCTGCAGCTTCCTCCATAAAAACTGCTGGCACAGAAAGAAATGGACGCTTTCTGCACTAATGCAGAACACTGAGCAAAAGGAGGTAACGCTTAACTTATGAAGCTGCTTTATCCGGAATATTAAGTCAAAATGCTGGCCTATGTCGCTCAGTACATGCTAATCTGATAGAGAGGGTCTCTGTGGTTTTAGGCAAATATTTCCAGGGATTTTAGCAGGAGGAGAAAGGATCAAGCCTTGGTTCTTTTTGGTTCAACTGAGATTAGTAATGTGGCATTAACAGCAAGTATAGAGCAATAAACAAGATACATTCTCACTATATCTGTCTTCCCTCAATCTGTAGTTCTTTTGCACCAACCTATTTGTATCCACACAATATCCCAACTCTTAATTTGAGTGCCGCCTTGTTAGTTTAAAACATACTGAGATAGGTATTAAATAGCAAAACAGCAATAACATATAACCTGCTTCAAGGGTCAATGGCAGATTTAGGTGATAACTAGAACACCTAGGCCCCCACTGGATTGTCATTTCAGAAATATTTTTTTTACTTAAACAAAGGAACAGAATGACCAAGGGTGAGCAAAAAAGCTGTGGGAATAGGAACAACGTCTGACTTCCTGTCAGATTCCCTATTAAGTGTCGCTTCGCGCACGCACACATGCCTTTCGCGCATACACCTGGCCTTGAAAATATGGCTAAATAGGACATCTTTATGCCCAGGTGGGTAAGTGGGCAGGCCCACCCACAATCTCCGCTACCAGTTTGCCTGAATCAGTACGAACCGGCTGAATACCAACACTGGAGTGGTGGGTTGCCCCTGGTTTGGACCAGTGCTATAGAACTGGTAGTAAAACCGGCAGGAGGCTCCGCCCACCGACCCCGACGTCATCAGGAAGCTTCTGCGCAGAAGTGCGCGCGGCCCCGTTGTGAGCCAGTAGTAAAGGTAAGTAGAACCCACCCCTGCACCACTGATTTACATGATGCATCACTGGACTGTTAATTTCAGTGACTTTGGGGTTTTCAAGAGATAAAAGAGACCCAATGTGTTAGTGCAACAGTCCTGTGTATAAACTTTTTTTTAATCAGCCCCTTAAGCATGAAGTAACAACAAAGCGCATTGTATATAATGGAAGGAGCCTGAATTGTTTACAGAATCCTGCCTTCTGGAAAATATTTGCTTTTTTCTCTCCCTCCCATTATACATCCCTTTAGTATATAACCAGATAATTGAAGTTTCAGGACTCCAGGGAAGAATGTAATGAATTAGTGTTCTCTGCTTCCTTAATATAAATCTTGATATACGTGTAATGGTTTTAAAACTTTTTTTTTAAGAGGGTGATGAGCTGCAGTATATGAGCCTTATTTCTTCTGTTTGTCTTGAAAATAAATCTGTACATAGAAATAACCTTGAGTTGTGAATCTAACATCTGATTTTCTTCTCTTTTTTTCTTTTTAAGAAGGGTTAAGTAGTTTTGCTGATGGAAACATAATGCTAGACATCAAAACAATGCAAGGCAATTCATTGGGTGGGTGGGTGGGGAGACAGGATTATACCACCCTGGTGTCAACACTTCCCCTTCCCTACTGATAACTTATTGTGTATTCTAATATTATTTTATTGCATATTTAGCATAGGTGACAAGTGTCTTAGTGATCCAAAATTGGCTTAATTCTACACCATTCAATAGTAGTAATAATAATCCCTGGAGACAGCGGAATAGAAAACAGAGAACTGGAGAACATCACAAAATACAAAGATTTCCAAATAGAAGCAGAACCACTGTGGCAAAAGAAAGCAAAGATACTAGCAATAGCAGTAGGAGCCTTGGGTGCAATCCCAAAAAATCTGAAGAACCTCTTGAATACCATCATCATTGACAAAATCACCACCAGTCAATTGCAAAAGGCAGATTTACTTGGAACAGTTTAATCCTACGATATATTTAGCGCCATCAAACAACAACTTCTGCCTATCCCAGGTCCTTGGGAAGGACTCGTTAGGTGGATAAAAATGTCTAAACATCTGGCTGACTGTATGATGAATTATAATAATAATATCTGGAGGCATCATAATAAAAGAGAAAGAACTGGAGAAAAATCACAAAATACAAATTGCTGCAAATAGAAATAGAACGACCATGACAGAGGAAAGCAAAGATAGTACCAATGATAATAGGTGCCTTGGGTGCAATTCCAACATATAGCATCTCTTGAATATCATTGGCATTGACAAAATCACCATCAGTCAATTGAAAAAGGCAGCTTTTCTCAGATCAGCTTACCTCCTGTAACGAAACCCTTAACAACAACAATATCTGCCTATTCCAGGTCCGAAAGACTTGATAGATAGATAAAAATGCCATGTCCAGTCAATACATCTAGCTGACTAATCTCTCTGAGTGTCACATAATATAGTATAGCACCTGCAAGTGAGGGGCACAGCAAAAACATCATGTCAGGGATGTGTCATGCTGATAAAAAGGGATGGAACCAGTGGTGGGATTCATTAGTTGTAACAACCGGTTCACTTTGCGCGCCCTCCAGAGGCTGGAAATCGGCCCGTTTCCGGACTTCCGGTACTTCCGGTAGGCCCATTTTTTTGCCCTCCCCAGGCTCCAGAGGCTTTCCTGGAGCTTCCAGGAGGTTGAAAATGGCCTCCCCTGGGCACCGGAGGCCCTCCGAAGGTGGGAAACAGGCCTGTTTCTGGACTTCCAGTAGGCCCATTTTTTGTCCTCCCAGAGCTTCCGTGCATGCCCTGCACTTACCTGGCATCCAAAATGGGCCGCGTGGAGACTCCTGGAAGGGGTGGGGTGGGCGGGGTCAGCCAGTCCTTGGAACAACCGGTTCGCTGAACCAGATTAAAATTAACATCCGGTTCGCCCGAACTGGTCCAAACTGACTGAATCCCACCCCTGGATGGAACTTTGATTTCCCTGAATTTTGAAAGCCTGTGCTTTCTTTCCCTCCTGCCAATAAATTAGGGTGGAGCCAACCTAAGCTTCTTTTCACACTTTATTAAGGGATGTTTTTGTTTTTCAAGCTGTTTCTGCATAGCTTCTCCAAAGTTATCTCCATAGCTTTCTATAACAGAAAACAGAGTTAGAAAGGACATACAAGGTCTTCTAGTCCAACCCCCTGCTCAAGCAGAAGACCTTATACCACTTCAGAATTTTTAAGAATGCAATCTCCTGCACTGAAGATGAGAAAGTCCATCAACTTTCCAACTATATCTTCAACCAGGATGTGAAGACTGATTTCAAAATTCATTTCAGAATTTGCCTTTAAGAATTCAATCTCCTGAAGATGGGAAAGCCCATCAACTCTCCAACTATATTTTCAACCAAGATATGAAGGAGTTCAAGGTGAGTACTAGCCAAGGTGCAACCCAAGGGGGTGCCCTAATTGGTATGCATCTTGGATAGAAAATCTTGAATTCTCAGTTACAGTACTCCAATCATGTGTTGTGGCTCCGTTGCCTGAGCCTGGGCTATCAACAGATGCAGACTCTGAGAGTGATGGAGAGGAGTTGGCAAGGCCTCCCTCTCCAGGACCCTCCTCTCTGGCAATGCCTCTGGAGGACACCGAAGGCCAAAAGATAGGCTCAGAGCCAAGCACGTCCCCGCAGCCACAGGTGGACAGGGACAAAGTAGATAAGTGCTGGCTGGACCCTCGGCAGACGTGCAGGGAGAAGTGTGCTCAGCAGAGGGGAAGGCATGCCAGAGATTAGCTGAGTCACTGGACCACACCCCACAGGGTATAAATGTGGGTGTGGTGGCCGGTTCAGTTTGTGACAAGCAAAAACTAGAAATAATCCATGATCTCTGCGATACTGGACCTGCCGGCCTTGTCGGACTGCATTTGGACTAATTTTTGTATTATTTAAACTCTGCCTGCTTTATCGAAATGCTTGTAGTCTAATCTTTGTTTTGTGTGAGTAAAGTCTGAATTGGCAGCTAGCCACTGGGTTGCTGCTGGCTTTATCTTCAAAGATTTTGTCGTATGGCTTATTAAATCCGGGCCGTCTGTCGGGGTGTATGTGTGTGACAGGGACAGAACATCATGGAGCACTCCAACCAGTAGTACCTAGGTACTGGACGGAAGATTTTAAAAATAAAAGTCAAGATGGCTTTTCTGATTGGGTGTCTGCAAATAGTTTTCAGCTCCAAGAATCACATTGATAAGCTCCCTTTTTCACATGCATGCAAGGTGTGCAATGCACATTAAAAAGACATAGGGTTTGCACCCGCCAGCTTAACTTTTTTGATTCTCCCTTCCATGGATAGCCCGACTCCAACTTTTGTTGTAACCTACGAGATGGTAGGTTACTCCCTACCGGGAGGATTTTTCATCAGGTTCGCCTGATTCGCCAGTTGTGTCCCTTTCTGGATCGGGACTCGTTACGCACGGTCACTCATGCCCTTGTCACCTCCCGCCTGGACTATTGCAACGCTCTCTACATGGGGCTCCCCTTGAGGAGCACCCGGAGGCTCCAACTGGCGCAGAGTGCAGCCGCGCGGGTGGTAATGGGAGCGACATGGCATTCCCATGTAACACCCCTCCTGCGCGAGCTGCACTGGCTCCCAGTGGTCTTCCGGGTGCGCTTCAAGGTTCTGGTTACCACATTTAAAGCGCTCCATGGCTTAGGACCCGGGTACTTGCGGGACCACCTACTACCACCAATAGCCTCCCACCGGCCGGTACACTCCCATAGAGAGGGGCTCCTCTGGGTACTGTCAGCCAAACAATGCCGACTGGCGGCCCCCGGGGGAGAGCCTTCTCTGTGGGGGCACCTACTATCTGGAACGAGCTCCCCCCAGAGATACGGAGGATCCAGGATCTGCGCACCTTCTGCCGCGCCTTAAAGACCTTACTATTTCACCAGGCTGGCCTGGCCTAATTTTCCCCCTCTTTTATAAAAGATTTTTAAAATTTTAAATATCTTTTAGTATTTTATATATTCAATTTTAAATTGGTTTTAAAAGTTTGGGGTTTTAAATTTGTCGGGGCCAAAATTATTTAATTTGATTTTATTCTATTTTTTAAATTTTGTATTGTATGTGTTTTTATTGTTTGGCTGTGCACCGCCCTGAGTCCTTCGGGAAAAGGGCGGTATAGAAATCTAATAAAATGAAAATGAAATGAAATGAAATGGTACAAATGGAGCCTCATTACTACCTTTTAGGGATGCAGTGGCTCAGTGGCTAAGTCATTGAGCTTGTCGATCGAAAGGTCGGCAGTTCAGCAGTTCGAATCCCTAGTGCGGTGTAATGGGGTGAGTTCCCGTTACTTGTCCCAGCTTCTGCCAACCTAGCAGTTCGAAAGCACGTAAAAAATGCAAGTAGAAAAATAGGGACCACCTTTGGTGGGAAGGTAACAGCGTTCCGCGAGCCTTTGGCATTTAGTCATGCTGGCCACATGATCACAGAGATGTCTTTGGACAGCACTGGCTCTTTGGCTTTGAAATGGAGATGAGCACCGCCCCCTAGAGTCAGGAACGACTAGCACATATGTGCGAGGGGAACCTTTACCTTTACCTTTTACTACCTTTTATTATTATTATTATTATTATTATTATTATTATTATTATTTATTAAATTTATATGTCGCCCCTCTCCGGAGACTCAGGGCGGCTAAAATCATTTAAGCAATGATTTTCTCAGTGGGCTGAACTCTAGAGCTGTTCTGATGTTTGGTACATTTGAGTAGACTGTTTAGTTCTCCCAGCCTATTCCTTACTGGGTCTCCCTTTTATGTTCTGTCATACAAGGGGATTTTAAGCCTCTGAAAGAAATTGATGTGAAAATGGAAAGGCAAATTCAAAATTGACTTTTCTTCCCCAACTTAGGACATCTCTGTTTGACCAACCCATCCTGAACTCGAGTCTTCATCCCAAATGCATTGGGTAGATAGCAAAAAAATGATATTATATGCAGAGACTATGCATTATGGAAAAGATTGATGTATCTGAAAGTCCTACCAGCCTGTGGTTTCACTTGAATCAAAAATAAGCAGCTTTATGTAAAGCTGAGAAATGCTGCCTGCTGAAAGGGACTAAAAAGGATTTAAGTTTTGAGAGAAATGCTGCCCAGCCAAATTCTCAGAAAAGCAACACACTACTTTCAGGCAAGCTTTTAATTTATTGCTCACTAAATACTATTTCTAGATTCTGGAGTCTGCATTAAAAATCCCCCATGGAATACCCTTGTTCATTTTTAATTACTTATGTGGAATTTAAATTAACACACAAGAGCATTTTTTTTTAATTTAAGAAGAAAACATATTACTTCTGAATTAAGTTTTACACACACACACACACACACACACACACACACACACACACACACACTTATCAGTAGCTGAACTAGATATTTTCAAGAGTTCGAGGAGACCCAAACTCATTGGTAGTTTCACATTGCAGTGAACAAGGACCTACATTCAATTTCGCAGCTACTAAGATTGTTGGCTGAGCAGGTACAAAAATAGCCAGGAAATGTTTGAAGCTTGGGAAATGAGCCCCTTGTTAGTCTACAGGAGTGCTGATTTACCACCAGCTTATCAGGTACTTAGGAACCAAGGATTTGGATGCATAAGGAGACAACAGCCGATAGCCGGCCATCAACACACCAATCAATAAATAGGAAGGCACCACATAAATACGACACATAGTTTTGGAATAGCCCAAAACATACATTCTGGTAGAGAGAAGTTCCCTGAGGATGGGCTCCAGCACAAGTCTCAAAGCACAACCAGAATACTAAACCTCTGGTCCAGTGGTGAAATTCAAATCTTTTTACTACCGGTTCTGTGGGTGTGGCTTGGTGGGCATGGTGTGGCTTGGTGGGTGTGGCTTGGTGGACATGGCAGGGGAAGGATATTGCAAAATCTCCATTCCCACCCCACTCTGGGACCAGCCAGAGGTGGTATTTGCTGGTTCTCCGAACTACTCAAAATTTCCGCTACCGGTTCTCCAGAACCTGTCAGAACCTGCTGGATTTCAGCCCTACTCTGGTCCCAGTGACCAACCCAGATTTAAGTCTGAAACATTATCCTGGGACACTTATATTTGCCTTCATTCATGTTTTTCAAGTAAGTCCAAACTTACTTGATTATAAATTTGAAAATACCTTGTCTGTGGCAAAGAATTTAGCCGTTGCTTCTTGATGTTAACCCTGAGAAACACAGGTTTCATAAACCAAAGCATTCATTACCACATGTTTTTATTAAAAGGTTTCACCTCTAAATTGAACTGTCCTATGTTGGTAGGACACTTTAAAAAAAAACAAAACCCTACCATTTATTTTAACTTCGTGTACATTAAAGGGGGCTAGGCGTACTCCCAGCGATATGAAAGAAAAGATATTTCTGTCGTTTTTCATAGAGCTGGCTGGGCCTGTCTCTTGCTTGGTCAGCAATTTAGAGAGCATTTAATCACACTGGTTGAAAAAATAAAATAAAATAAAATAAAATTATGCCCTCTGTGGCTTGCCTTTCCCTGTTTCTCTGTCATGGCCCCACTTCTCTCCCCAAATCTCAGATGTGTGACCCCAACCTTGTTAACGTGCAGGTGGATTGTGTGTGTGGCTCTCTCCCCATCAAACTGAAAAGCCCAGCTTTAAGATTAAAAGATATCCTCCAAATGAGAAGGACATTTGGTAATTTATAAATCATTCATTGGTGACATTGCTTTCTGCAGCTTTTCAAGGAATTGGATTAACTGCTTCTTCGACTCCCTCAAATGTTGCTTTTCTAGAGACAGTGTCATAGGTCATTACCAGCTTTTCCCTTATGTAAGCAATTCCAACTTTCTATTAAAAATACTAATTTCCACCTCAGTAGAGTAGATTTTTGAAGAAGGAAGTATATTAAAAATAAAAAAAAAGGCCTACCACTCGCTTTGAAATATTAACGGAATACATTTAAGTGAAGACCTTTCGGGTGGGACTCCTCCATCCCAGATTCCTGATGACGGGAAGATTTTAGTCTACAAAGTCAGTAGTAAATTTTTATTAAAGTCATTCTTTTCCTGTTCCAGACTTTGCGCTTTAAATAAACTATAGCTGACAATACGGTGTGTTATAAACCAGCCTCCGTTTCTTAACATAGGTGCAGCTTGCTGGGAATGTTAGAACTGCACACTGTGAATGTGGAGAAGGGAACAGAGCAGTGGTGGGTTTCAAATTTTTTTACTACCGGTTCTGTGGGTGTGGCTTGGTGGGCGTTGCATGGCTTGGTGGGTGGGGCAGGGGAAGGATACTGTAAAATCTCCATTCCCACCCCGCTCCAGGGGAAGATTACTGCAAAATCCCCATTTCTTCCCGATCAGTTGGGAGTCCGGAGGCAGAGAATAGATGGGGGCGGAGCCAGTCAGATGTGGTATTTACCGGTTCTCCAGAACTGGTCAGAACCTGCTGAAACCCACCTCTGGAACAGGGGTCTTCAGCAGGTTTTGGATGAATGTTTTGATGGAAGAAATGTCCATCTGGGCTCAGTTCCAAGTGGGGAAAAAGACACTGGAAACATGGTGGCTGCTTGGAAAGATGGTTTTTAATGGTGGACAGGATCACATGCCTTGAAGTTCTTGGGTGAAGAAAAAAACGGGGGAGAGATGCTGAGAGTGCCTGAGTTTTATACCTTCTCTGGGCTTTTGAATTTGAGCTTGTATTCTGATTGGTTGTCAGACTCCCATGGGGCCATGCAGAGGTAACTTTATAGGTTGTGTTTTTGAGTCCCAAGCTTGGTTGAGCCTTGCTGGATGATGACGTAATGAAAGGGCTTTGGGCAATTCCTACTATGGCTCTGCCTGAAGGAGGTAGATCTTTGTTATGTAGAATAGACTGGCCCATGGCTTAATGGCCCATTGACAAAGGTGGGGGGCGATGAGTTTCTGTCTCCCTTTTAGGGGAAATATTCTGCCCTTTTAATATCTCCTAAAATATTTCATTTTTCTAGGAGAGGGGTGGGTGTTAACTTCTTACAGTTTATATCTAAAATCTTTAGAAACTGCTATGGGCAGAGGAAATAAACCTCTAAGTTCTCCTTTGAGGACGTCCATTCATCCACTTTCAAATTTTGTTTCCCATTTGATATCCGGGTGTAGGAAGTTAGAACTAAGAACTAGAACTAAGAACTTAAGGAGAAATTTCCTGACAGTTTGAACAATTAATCAGTGGAACAACTTGCCTCCAGAAGTTGTGAATGCTCCAACACTGGAAGTTTTTAAGAAGATGTTGGATAACCATTTGTCTGAAGTGGGGTAGAGTTTCCTGCCTAAGCGGGGGGTTGGACTAGAAGACCTCCAAGGTCCCTTCCAACTCTGTTATTCTATTCTCATGGATGATCTTCATGGATGCTCCCCCTTGCATGGGACAAAATTTGGTTCCATCTTGGAATGCACAAGAGATGACTAAATGGCATCAAACATCCATCTGACCTTTGGGTATTATGACACATCCATGATATTTATATTTATTTATATTTCATATTTCTGAACCTCCCATCTCCCTCAAAGAGGGACTCTGGCTGGTGTATATATTTATTACGATATCTTTAAATTTGGGGGGGTCATCAAAGATTTTTAATGGCAAGTGGCATGATATGAAAGAAATGGTGTATATTTGTGGAATAAGAAACAGAAGAGGGACGTACAAATCCTTCTGTATTAAGTGGGTCACATTCCCAACTGCATATCAAAGGACTAAGTTTACAGAAATATGTAACGTAGCGTATTGTGGGAGATATATTTTTTTTCCCAGAAATTTGCGAGGAACAGGAGAATGTAAAAGGCTTCTGTGGTTATTTTTCTTGTTCTGAAGAAAAAAAGATGAGAAAAATTACAATATTTGGGGATATTAACTTGCTTTCTGAATGATAAATCTCCAACACCCATTTTTTTCCCTATCTGAGCTTTAATTTAACGTCTCTATCCTGATTCTAAGTTAACTGTAGGAGATGACTAGGCTGAAGGAGGGGTCAAATGCAGCAGTGAAATGCACTTACCTTCGTTACCGATTCGGAAATGTAAGCGCATACGCCTCTTCTACGCATGCACAGAGGGTCAAAAACGGGACGTAATGACGTCCCGGTGGGTGGGAGGAGCATCCCAACGCTGGCCCTACCGGGTTGCGTGAGCTGGATAGATCTGGCTGGATTTCACCGCTGGTCAAATGCCTCATCAGCAGGGGTGAAATGCTCCCGGTTCGGACCAGATTGCCCGATCTGGTAGTGATGGCTGCAGGTAGTTCAGGAAGTAGGAGGAGAAACAGGAAGGAAGAGAAGGAGAGGAGAAGGAGAAAGGAGGAAGGAGGAAGGAGAAGGAGCCTAGATAGCTCAACAGACAGACCACTGTAAGTTAACACCAGCTGTCTGCAATTAAAATAAGATCAAATCTTGCCAGGCTCAAGGTTGACTCAGCCTTCCATGCTTTCTAAGGTAGGTAAATTGAGGACCCAGTTTGTGGGGGCAATAAGCTGACCTTGTATAAAATATACAAAAGTATGAAGGCTATTGCTTAACGCACTGTAAGCCGCCCTGAGTCTCCGGAGAAGGGCGGCATATAAATCAAATTAAAAAAAAAAAAGGTTGGAGTAAAGGTGAAGGGTAAAAGAGCAGCCCCGAAAAAGTAAAAATTAAAAATGAAAGTTAAAAGAAAAGATGAATGAAAAATGATGGAAATGACTGTAAATGTGTTTATGAAAAATAAAAACTATTAAAAAAAAGAGAAATAAAATTAGGTGGATGCAAAAAAAAAAAAGAATTTGTTTCTGGTGCATAAGCTCTCAGTGTGCAACGTTGCAAGTAAGGGTGCAAGGAGTTATTTTTGTTTGGCAAGATTCTGAAGAACAATAAAGGAAACTGCTTAGAAGTAACACTGCATGACTTTCTTGGCCTTTGGACCTGACAGTTGTCATGCAAATAGAGATAGTCCTCCACTTACGACCACAAAACTGAGCCCAAAATTTATGTTGTTCAGTGAGAAATTTATCAAGTGGGTTTTGCCCACATTTTACAACTTTCCTTGCCCCATTTGTTAAGTGAATCACTGCAGTTGTTAAATCAGTAAAATGGCTGCTAAGTGAACCTGGTTTCCCCATTGACGTTGCTTGTTAGAAGGTCGCAACAGGTGATCACATGACCCTGGGACACTGCGACCATCATAACTGAATCAGTTGTCAAAGCATCCAAATGTCAATCACATGACCATGGGGATGCTGCAAGTGTGTAAAAGTGGTCATAAGTCACTTTTTTTCCAATGCCGTCGTAACTTTGAATGGTCACTAAGCAAACTGTTGTAAGCCGCGAACTACCTGTAGCATAAATGGGGTTGTTTGCAGCAATCAGACTATGTTTGATGCAAATGACATAATTAATTGTATTTGTTCATGCCTCGTTGAATGCCTATGGCTGTATCCTTCAGATACGTTGGGATTACAACCCAAAGTTTGAGCCAGGGGCTATGTCTACGATCTCAGGGATAGTAGAGCTACTTTTGGGAAGAAACTGAGATAAGTGCATCCATTCCTTGTTGCCTTTGATGTAATTGTTTCTTCCCTAGTCTTTTTTTTCTTTCTTTCAGTGAGCTAATCTCCTCTCCTCTCTCTCTCTCCCTCTTTCTCTCTCTCTCGCTCTTTCATCTTTTCTGTTGACTGCTTCAGTGATGGAATTTAGATGGTCAAATCCATGAGACAGGAATGCCACTTTTTTGGCATAGCAATAGAACAAGCTATATCCCTCCATCATCATTAGGGCTGCAAGCTTTAGTCAATTAATCCATATGATTGAGCAATTAAAACCTTCATACTCTAAAATGTTTCGGATAAAGCAGGTAATACTTAGAAGCATCTCTTTTTTAAAAAATCCCATAGATGTCTAGCACCATGATAGGAGTGGCACGGTCCTTTGTTCCCTCCAAGGGAAAATGCTCCCTGAAAATATGCCTATTAGAAAGTACCAAATAGCTCTTAATATCAAATAAATAATGTTTGTATCTTTTAAGTTCTAAGACCGTGGGAAGAGTAATGCTGAGTCATATTCAAAGAATACTGGAAGCATCTCATAACGAATGTAAATTAACACCTGTTGATAGCCTTATTTGATATTAATTTATCTAAACTCAGTTTTAAGCAATCCAAGAGTATAGTTATAATTACAATGGAGGGTAACATAACCCACAGTTATATGAAAAGTTCTTCCTTTTCTTTGCCCCTGAATCTCCTGCCATGCCAATGTTTTGGTAACCACATCCTTTATTCTAGGTTTAACATTATGTTATACCCTTACTTTGTGAAGTTTGTGATTACTTATAAAAATGGAAACCAGATATTTCCAGCTATATAGTAAAAATGAAATAGTACCCATAAGGATTCAAGGAAAATATGAACAGCCAGATAGAAAAAATAATAGATATCAATCCAAATTCAGCATTATACCCAGAGTTAGAGACACAAAGATTCAAATTCAAGTACAGTCATAAGATTCTTTGTCTTGATTGATGAAGCTGCTTCCGTCTTCTTCTTCTTCTTCTTCTTCTTCTTCTTCTTCTTCTTCTTCTTCTTCTTCTTCTTCTTCTTCTTCTTCCTCTTCCTCCTCTTTTTCTTCTTCCTCTTCCTCTTCTTCTTCCTCTTCCTCCTCCTCCTCTTCTTCTTCTTCCTCCTCTTCCTCTTCTTCTTCTTCCTCCTCCTCCTCCTCCTCTTCTTCTTCTTCCTCCTCTTCCTCTTCTTCTTCTTCCTCCTCCTCCTCTCCTTCTTCTTCTTCTTCCTCCTCCTCCTCCTCCTCCTCCTCCTCCTCCTCCTCCTCCTCCTCCTCCTCCTCCTCCTCCTCCTCTTCTTCTTCTTCTTCTTCTTCTTCTTCTTCTTCTTCTTCTTCTTCTTCTTCTTCTTCTTCTTCTTCTTCCAGATTTATTAAACAAATTTGAATAAATTCTTGTATAACAGTGAACAAGTTAAAGTTCATTCTACTGTTAGTATACTACCTTCCTTTCTTGCTCAATATAAAATAATGTCATTTTTAAATACAACATTAAACCTTGACTATGTTAAATATTATCTGATTTTTCCATTATGCCAACAGATAACTAAACAAAAAGCAAACAATATAGCCAGTCCAGGATTGTAACAAAACAATCTTTATTACACTCCATGTTCATGAATCTAAAGTTCAGGAAGTCCAAATTTTCAGAATGTAATCCAACAACATGTTAACATCACTACTTTTCTTACAACTATGTTAGAAAACTCTGATTTCATTTTCCATCTGAAATGGATGTTGGTAGCTTGATGTGTATGATATCCTCCACAAATTCTTACCTGCTATTGGAAATCAACAAGGGAAAATCAGAATGCAGCAAAGTAAATTGTGTGCTAGGTTTTAATCAGTACTACTAAACCTGGATGAATCCAAGAATATCCTCTGGGCTTTTTAGTTTGGGATTTATAGGTGCATAGAGGATTTTGTTAAATTGATAAGAGAAATATGTATAATGTGGTTCCCTGTTTAAGCTATTAAACATTTCCTGTTTAAGAGGTGATAAGTGAGCTGTTGGACAGTATTACTTGGTCTGTTGTGTGGATGTTTGGGTGGTTTAGGGGTGGAGAATTGTGGTGGGTGGGAGTGTGTTTGGGGATTGTTATGTGTGTTGGACCTGGTCTTTAGGTGTTAAGTGAATTTTGTTGTATTAGTATACTGTGTATACAAGTACAATGAATCTATCTATCTATCTATCTATCTATCTATCTATCTATCTATCTATCTATCTATCTATCTAAACCCCTCCCTACAAGAGGTGAGGAATGATATCAATTCATGCTGAGAACATGTCAGAATTGGGCTTGGAGATGGGAATTAGGATTCAACAGATAATCAAAAGCCAGATGTATAGAAAAAGTCAGGAGTTTGGTTAATCTCATGGTCCAAACAAAACTCCACTGAGAATTATACTTTTTGCTTAAGAGGAAGGAAGTTTACTTTGATGGAATCACTTAGGAAGTTTCCTTACTGTGAAGTTAGTGTGAAGGTGGCCTTTCCTCTATGTATAATAACTTTCTGGCATCTTGGATAAGATCTTCCAGAACTTGGAGACCAGGTGAAATTGATCCATAGAAACAAATATCCATGTGAATTTAAATTTAGGGGTTCAAATTTTAAGGAGGGAAAAGAAAAAAAGGAATTATACTAGCATGAGACGTTAAGATGAAGGGTAATATTGGTTTTTTTAAATTTAGTGAAAATAAAAGATATGAGAAAAATTGAATATATAAAATTGTGTTAAAGATGAACAAAAATCTGTACAAATTTAAAACCGGGCCAATATTCTGTTCAGAAAAGATGCATTGTATGTTTGTTTGTGTGTTTTAAAAAACAAAAAAACTTTCCCAAAAAAAAAAAAGAAACAAATATCCTGAGTACAGGGCAGCTACATAAGACATCTTCTCCATAAGACATCCAATTACCACTGCAAACAGAAGGAAGAGTTGTTACACACGAAATCCAATCGTGCCTTCTATAATTTCGTAAACACCAAACTTAAAGACTCAAAAACCATCCCACCTCTAAAAGGGCCAAATGGTGAAGATTGTAACGATGAGGCTGTTAAAGCTAATCTCTTCAATGCTTTTTTCAGTTCAGTCTTTGTCAACAGCAATGGCATCTCCCCATCATTTCCTAGTCGTACCTCATCCAATTGCAATGATCTAATCCACATTGATTTTACTGAAGATACCGTCATAAGGGCACTACACAAACTTAAGCCATCTCTTTCTATTGGCCCTGATGAAATATGTGCCCTCTTTCTTAAAAAGCTTTCCTCCGCCATAGCTGAACCTCTAAGCACCATTTATGAAGTATCTTTTAGAATGAGCTCCTTGCCTGACATGTGGTCATTAGCAACAGTCATACCTATCTTCAAAAAAGGTGATCCCGGCCTTGTTGAGAATTATAGACCAATCTCTCTTTGCTGCGTCACATGTAAAGTCATGGAATCCATCATAAACCAATCCATCACCCTCCACTTAGCAACCAATAAGCTACTCTTTCTCTAATAATGGCCTGATTGGAATGTATCTGACTAATTTTTGTAGAAGTTCTCCTACATGGCTAATCATTTTCCATGAAGACTTGTTCCCCAGAATACAGAACAGTTATACAAGGAATGCTATACAAAAATTGTTCTGTATCCCATTGCTTCTTTTGTTGTAGATATATATTGTTGGATAAAGAGGCACTCAAGCAGAATTGTCCATTAAGAGAGTAGCCACCGTTTCTTATAAAATAGGGCCCAGTGGAACATGGAAGGAAAGAACTAAACAAGCCACAAACTGTTTCCCAGTTTTCATCTCTCAGTCTTTGCTATCTAATAAACGCTCTAAGAGGGAAGTGGTGGCTCAGTGGCTAAGATGCTGAGCTTGTCGATCGAAAGGTCAGCAGTTCAGTGGTTTGAATCCCTAGTGCCACGTAAAGGGGTGAGCTCCCATTACTTGTTCCAGCTTCTGCCAACCTAACAGTTTGAAAGCACATAAAAAATGCAAGTAGAAAAATAGGGACCACCTTTGGTGGGAAGGGAACAGCGTTCCATGCGCCTTTGGCATTTAGTCATGCTGGTCACATGACCATGGAGACGTCTTTGGACAGCGCTGGCTCTTTGGCTTTGAAACGGAGATGAGCACTGCCCCCTAGAGTCAGGAACGATGAGCACATATGTGTGAGGGGAACCTTTACCTTTACCTTAAATGCTCAAGTTCTTTTGGCCAAAGTAGCACTAGACACAGAAGCCAATAATTCTGTATGAGCATCGCTTTTACTGACTTTTATCAAGTGACTTTGGAGCGCGGGGCAGCCTGAACTCTGCAAGGTGGCTCAAATGCCTTCATTCTTCCCTGTTTTGATGTCTTATGAGGAACGTCTATTATTTATTCCTCTCATGGGAATTATGCTTGCAGGGACACATGTATTTATGTAATGAAACTGCAAAACCACTCGTCTAAATTCCAAGGGGCATTATTATTATTATTATTATTATTATTATTATTATTATTATTTTCCACAAATGTAACTATATTGGCAAAATTCATGATAAAGATTCCATTTTCCAGTTCAACTCCCTTATTCTCAGCCAAATTATTTGTGGAAACCTTGAGTTCTGGGACAGAATCTGTCAGAATAGCAAATGCTCAGTGCTATCTATTACATCCGTAGTGATTCTGAGAGAAATCAAACTAGGATTCTACCAAAATAAATCAGGCTAGCAAGAAGACCTGTTCAACAAGCAATTATTATTCAATAAAGCACTCACATCGACACAAAAATATGTTTTGATGAGTAATTCACCTTCAAATTCATTTGGGAAAAAAATATCCAGGAATTATATAGAAAGATAAATAAATACCGTATATAATGAAGATGACATACAAATCTCATAAAAAATAGAGAAATGACATTTTCTTAGAAAGAACAGTGTTTATTAGGATAAATCACCCAACATCTAGAGAGAGAAAAAAAATATCCATTCAATATATTACAGATTTTGGGATTTTTTTTCCCCAGTGAGTGAGGAATTAGATGGAACAGTGTATTGTGTTTTATCATGAGCAATATCTTGAGCAGATATTGCTTAAATTTCATCTGATTTGCATATCCCTAATCCTTAAGCAATTATGGTGCTCCATTGGGTCCTCTTGAAAATGTTCTACTGGTTTATGCAAAGAAGAAATTTCTTTGAAGAATATTAAAAATATTTTGCTGACAACCAACCCTAACCCTAACCTTAACCCTAACCCTAACCCTAACCCTAACCCTAACCTTAACCCTAACCTTAACCCTAACCTTAACCCTAACCCTAACCTTAACCCTAACCCTAAGTGGGTTTACTCTCCAATGGGATTTTTCCATGTATTTAACCTGGAAAGGTAGAAGAGCCTGACTGAAAAAGTCAGCGCCATTCTAAGCATACTGATGTGCTACAAATTCATTGGTGATACCCATTTTGCTCTTTGAACTCATGGGGATCTAACCCTAACCCTAACCGTAACCCTAACCCTAACCCTAACCCTAACCCTAACCCTAACCCTAACCCTAACCCTAACCCTAACCCTAACCCTAACCAAGGCAAAGATTAATGTGAGCTCTGGAATAATTTATTGAGTTTTATTATTTCAACTTTTAATCTTCAGTTGAGGGAACTGATGTTTGGTCATTGCAACTTTCCCAGTTTTGCTTGGGTAAAGCTATATTTACTGTGAGATCTCGTGTGTGGACTTTCAGAGAGAAGCAAGTTGGGTCAATAAAAAGGTAGTGTTTTCAAAAGTGGGTACTGAACATTTCTGAGAGAAATGTTGTGAAACCTAGCTAGGAATTCTCAGAGTATAATAGTCTAAAATTTAAATATATTCTGTGTGGAGTAGAACTTGGAAAACTGTCTTGTCTATGGTACATCCATGACATTAACAAACTATTAACAAGCTTTTAGTACCTTTCATAGGCTGATCTGCCTTTGAAACCAACAAGTGAACTTCGAGTAATCCCCCAAATAGAAGACATTTGTTAGAAATTCTGGGGGAAAAAAGTTGCTTTAATGCTGTGAAGAAATTCTCACATTCTGAGCTCATTACCATCATTGATTCAAATTTGGGTTGCAGGTCTACGGGTTTTATAAAATTCTGTGACCCAAATCTAGTTACAAAACCTACTGGACTTGATGGAGCTTATTTCTGAGCAATTCAGATATTTAATTGATTTGCTAATATATATTTTTTTAAAGTTTCACATAGCTAGTGCTCCAAAATGATTTATGTGTGAATCAAGGCTGACATAGGTCTCCGTGCAATAAGATATTTGAGTTATGTCAGAGATCAGATTCAGTTCTGAAATGGTGTTGATTGATGCTCGTTTGCTTTGAAACACCCTTTGAAACTTGAATCCAAAGCATTGTACACCCTATAGTATAACAAGAGTTTTAAAGCATTGAACCTTTCAAACTTTTGCGGCATTTCTAATTAATCAATGAAAACACTGGAGGATTCTACTAATCAACGATTCAGAACTATTTACTGTCAATGCTGGTTGTGGTAGCCATCTTTGAATGAAAGGTACTTTAGACATGCAAACGCAAGCAAATAAAATAGATAAAAGCAGATAAAAGAAGTTAATAGGCTAGACATCCATCAAGAACATAGATTGTTTTAAAGCCTAGCTTTAAAAAGTCTTTTAAGAAGCTCAGTTTTTGCTTAAGAGAGAGACAAAGAGATGTTTTCATTAACAAGCTTCAAAGATTTCTCAAGTGGTTAAATTAAGGACGGAGAGTTCTCGAAACTAGACAAGGAAGGCAAGATTAGGCTGTGTTCTTCTGATCTTCATTATGAATTTATTATTGCATTGTGATGTTTTTATTAAATACAGATCTAGAAAACCTATTATTGCTCACAGATATCATCCTTAGAGAGGTTTTGGCTCATCTCCACAACTGTCTTCTGTATCCACAGTCTCACATAAAAGCCAATAGCTCAGGTAAGTAATCCGATGCTTTCAAAGATGTTCCTAATACACATATATTGACTTTTGTTGTTGAAATGTATGAGAATTGAAATCTAAACACTGGGAAGGCACTAAGTCAGGGGTGGGCTGCTGGGGGTTCGCAGGGGTTCAGGAGAACCTCTAGCTAAGATTCTGTGCAGTTCGGAGAACCCCCAAATCCCACTCCAGGCTGGCCCCGCCCACCCTGCCCCTCCCTGGAGTCTCCACATGGTCCATTTTGGATGCAGGTAAGTGCAGGGCATGCGTGGAAGGTCAGGGAGGGTGAAAAATGGGCCTACCAGAGGTTTGGGGAAGAAACAAGTCCATTTCTGGCCTCCAGACAGCCCCTGGAGCCTGGGGAGGCCATTTTCACCCTCCCAGAGGCTCGAGGAAAGCCTCCGGAGCCATGGCCACGTCCACCCAGTCTTAGTGGACAACCAATTAAATATGAGCCAACAGTGTGAGGCGGCAGGCAAAAAAGCCAATGCAACCCTAAATTACATCAACAGAGGGATACAATCAAGATCAAGTGATGTAGTAATACAACTCCATAAAGCCTTAGTAAGACCACACCTAGAATACTGCATCCAGTTTTGGTCAGTACGCTATTAAAAAGATGTTGAGACCCTTGATAGAGTATAGAGAAGAGCAACCAAGATGATTAGGGGCTGGAGGCTAAAACATACGATGAACGGTTTCAGGAATTGGGCATTCCTCTCCTTCTCCCCTCTTACCCTTCCCTCACTTCTTTTATTCTTTTCAACTTTCTTCTTTCCTCCTCTTCTTCCCCTCCTCTCCTTCCCCTTCCTTTCACCCACTCCTCCCCTCTTTCTCTCTTTCTAACCCTCTCTCCTACTCTTATTTTCCCTCCCTTTCTTCCTCTCCTTTTCCCTTTCTTCTCTCTCTCTTTTCCTCCCTTCTCCTTTCTCCTTCCTACCTGTCACCCTACTCCTCTCTCCCTTCCCTCTCCGTTGTTGCATCCATTTTCAATTCAATATTTTATCAAGATGGTATTCGAGCAATCCCGATCTTATATTTACCCACATTTTCCTTTCAATTTCTTTTGTATTTTGCTGGTTACACACATATCATCCTTAACTTACATTTATGTAGTACCTCTTTTTTTCATTTTCCCCCTCCTTCCCCTTTTTTCATTTACTCAGGTGTCATCTGGATTTCTATTTTTTTTGTCTTTTCTCTCATTTATTTATTTTTTTCATATTCCTTTTCTAGTCAATCATAAAAACGTCCCCATGTCTTGAAGTACACCGATTCCTCTTTATTATAAAGAGCAGTGTTCCAATATTTGAGGGGCTGTCACAGAGAGGAGGGGGTCAAGCTATTTTCCAAAGCACCTGAAGGCCAGACAAGGAACAATGGATGGGAACTAATCAAGGAGAGATTCAACCTGGAAATAAGGAGAAATCTTCTCTGACAGTGAGAACAATCAACCAATGGAACAGAAGTTGCCTTCAGAAGTTGTGGGAGCTTCATCACTGGAAGCTTTCAAGAGGAGACTGGACTGCCATCTGTCAAAAATGGTGTAGGGTCTGCTTGGGCAGGCAGTTGGACTAGACAACCTACGAGGTCTTTTCCAACTCTTTAATCTGTATCTGCATCCATTTGAAACCATTACTTATTGTTAGTGCTAAAATGTATAGTAGATTACTGTAATATAATATCTTCTATGATGATTTGCCTGTTTAAGATCCTTTGATTGCACAGACATCTCATATGCAGGTTTGATATATGCTCTTTCCAAAACAATGAAGATAGATTGTATGGACAAGACCAACTCATTAAGTAGGCATAATCCTGCTTGTTCCTTTAAATATAATATAATAAAGGGATAACTGAACCGGGCTCAAGGATAAATTTCAGATTTGTTTTATCACAAATATTCTGTACATCTCCAAAACTCTAATCCAGCTACCACACGTGCAATGGCAAAATTCTGTATCGCTGTAATGTCAACAAGAAAAAAAAATTGGTTACCGAATTATAATATCAAGCGGTGCCAATTTTTTGAGATCTATAACAATACATTTACCCACATACTTACACACATGTAAATTAGATTTGAGAGCATGTATTTTATCACAGAGATGTTATTATTCACAAATAATGTTGGAATTATTTTTAATTTATTGTATGTCTATTGCTGGTCGATGACCGTAATAAAGTTTTATTCTATTCTGTGCATCTCTAAAATAAAAAGGACATTGGTTGTTTTTTTGGTAAATCCGCTGAACATAATGCTATCTATTGCTGAAGACCTGGATTAATGCAGTGGTTGTGTCTAGGATGATTTGATAGTACCCTGTTTCCCCAAAAATAAGACATCCCCTGATAATAAGCCCAATTGGGCTTTTGAGCGCATGCACTGAAATAAGCCTCTGCCCGAAAATAAGCCCTCCCCGAAAATATTTAAATGCAGAGCTGGAAATCAGGTAAGACAGCAAGAGGAGCCCCATCTTGCTCCAGACGCCCCAAAATAATAAGGCCTCCCCGAAAATAAGGCCAAATGCTTATTTCGAGGTTCAAAAAAATATAAGACAAGGTCTTATTTTCGGGAAAACACGGGTAGCCCATACAATTTTATCTATCAGTTCATTTTTAAACTGGTCAAGCCTAACCTGGCTGGAGCTGCTCTGTTAATCAAAAAATTTGCACATCACAAGTATGGGTAGTCCTTGACTTACGACCACAAATGAGTCCAAAATTTCTGTTGTTCAGCGAAACATTTGTTAAGGGAATTTTGCTCCATTCTGCGACTTCTTGGCATGGTGATTAAGGGAATCACTGCAGTCGTTAAGTTATTGACATGGTTGTTAAGCGAATCTGGCTTCCCCATTGGCTGTGCTTGTCAGAAGGTCACAAACGGTGATCACATGACCTAGCAATGGTCATAACTATGAACCAGTTGCCAAGCGCCTGAATTTTGATCACATGATCATGGGGAATACTGCAAAGGTTGTAACTGTGAAAAATGGCCATCCGTCACATTTTCCCGTGCCGTTGTAACTTTGAGCAGTCACTAAATGAACTGTTGTAAGTGGAGAACTATCTCTACTCTATCTCATCAGCAAAACAAATACATAGATTCCTCAGCTGAGATCCTTATTCAACTTTGTTTTTTGCAATCTTTTCCTGAATGAAAGGGATATTTATCCAAGGAGTATGCCAACAAAAATAGAAAAACTCAGATGAATATGCGTACGTAAGAAGTCCTGGAGAAGTCTTTATTATTTCCAAAACACAATTAGAATTGTAGCTGGAAACTCATGACTCTGCTCAAACACGACCAAATCCAATGTTAATTAATGGCCGAACTATATAGTAATAATTAGTGCAATAACCAAATACATTATTCTTGGTTGATGACAGTATGCTGGTGATACAGCAGTTTTCACTTTACAATTAAGAGAATGAAGAAGGGATAATTTTGTATTCAGAGGAACTCAACGTTGAGACTCCCTTAATTCTTCAAAAGTTTTGTCAGGCACCAGAAAGTAGACCTTTGAAAATAGCAATCTGGTTTTGCCTAGCATGTGAACCAGGGGTGAAATCCAACAGGTTCTGACAGGTTCTGGAGAACTGGTAGCAGAAATTTTGAGCAGTTCAGAGAACTGGCAAATACCACCTCTGGCTGGCCCTAGAGTGGGGTGAGAATGGAGATTTTGCAATATCCTTCCCCTTGAGTGGGCTGGGAATGGAGTTTTTGCAGTATCCTTCCCCTGCCACACCCACCAAGCCACACCCACAGAACCAGTATTAAAAAAATTGGATTTGACCACTGATGTGAACTCATTCTGGACGTATACAGTTGTGGCCAAAATTGTGGAAACCTTTTGGGAAAAGTGTCTTTTTGAGATTTGATGGCTAATAGCAACACTTTTTGGGGGGGGGGGAGTTTCAAGATAATCATATTCCACTGCTGGAACGGCCTGGGAATAGCCCAGACCTTAACCCAATTGAAAAATCTGTGGAGCCGACTAAAGAAACTTGTTAGCCAGAAGTGACCCAGCAATAAAACCCAGTTAATAGAATCAATCATTCAATCTTGGTTTCACATTATAAGAGCTGCAGAACTAAAAGATTTGGTTCATTTCATGGGAAGACGTTGTAAGGCTGTAATTAATGCTAAAGGTTCCCCAACTAAGTATTAACTGACATGGTGATAATTTTTGTATATCTCATTTTTTCTATGGTGATTTTTTTTTCTATATCTCGTTTTTTCAACATGTTTCACTTTTCTTTTTTATACTGTAACTGCTATTCTAATAGCAAATCCTTCATAACAGTTATTGCATTACATTCTTGATTAAATGATCTTTCCATTGATATATAATTTTATGGTACTACTTTCCCCAAAAAAGTGGTATTATTAGCTACTTTTAGAAAATACACTTTTCAAAAAAGGTCTCCACAATTTTAGCCACTACTGTATATAGATAAGTAGTCCTTGACTTATGATCACAATTGAGGCCAACATTTTTGAGATATTTGTTAAGTGAGTTTTGCTCCATTTTGCAACTTTTCTTGCCACAGTCATTAAGTGAATCACTGCAGATTCATAAACTGGACATAAACTGTTTCAACTCCTACCCTCAGAACGACACTACAGAGCACTGCACACCAGAACAACTAGACACAAGAACAGTTTTTCCCCGAACCGCCATCACTCTGCTAAACAAATAATTCCCTCAACACTGCCAAACTATTCACTAAGGCTGCATTACTATTACTATTAATCTTCTCATCGTTCCCATCATCCATCTCCTCCCACTTATGACTGTATGACTGTAACTTTGTTGCTTGTATCCTTACGATTTATATTGATATTCTTTCCTGATTGCTTATTTCTACCCTCTGACTATCATTAAGTGTTGTACCTTAGAATTCTTGATGAACGTATCTTTTCTTTTATGTACACTGAGAGCATATGCACCAAGACAAATTCCTTGTGTGTCCAATCACACTTGGCCAATAAAAAAATCTATTCTGTTCTGTTCTGTTCTGTTCTACTCTACTCTACTCTACTCTACTCTACTCTACTCTACTCTACTCTACTCTATTCAGGTGTTAAATTAGTAACACGGTTAAGTGACTTTGACTTCCCCATTGACATTGCTTGTCAAAGGGTTGCAAAAGGGGATTATTACATGACTCCAGAACACCGCAACAGTCCTGAATATGAGTCAATTGCCAAAATTGTCTGGATTTTGATCACCCGACCATGGGGAGACTGCAATGGTGGTAAGTGTGAAAAATGGTCCTAAGTGCCATTTTTTTCAATGCCATTGTAACTTTGAACAGTCACTAAATGAGCTGCAGGACTACCTGTATTTAATCAGAAAATATATATACAGCATAAATGTTTATGGAGATTCTCAGTCATCCAGGTCATGGTTGTCCCAAAGGTGCTTTTTCAAGAGGCAACAGGACTTTCTTTGTTTTTCTTGAAAATGTTTCGCTTCTCATCCAAAAAGCTTCTTCAGCTCTGAAGAAGCTTCTTGGATGAGAAGCGAAACATCTTCAAAGAAGAAAAAAAACCCAGAAAATCCAGTTGCGTCTTGAAAAAGCATCTTTGGGATATATACAATATATGCTACATGCTTCAGAGAATAGAATAGAATAACAGAGTTGGAAGGGACCTTGGAGGTCTTCTAGTCCAACTCCCTGCTTAGGCAGGAAATCCTACACCACTTCAGACAA
This sequence comes from Arizona elegans, assembly GCA_022577455.1. Classification (NCBI taxonomy): domain Eukaryota; kingdom Metazoa; phylum Chordata; class Lepidosauria; order Squamata; family Colubridae; genus Arizona; species Arizona elegans. The sequence goes on from JAKOOJ010000007.1 coordinate 78,424,596, forward strand.
ATGGTTATCCAACATCTTCTTAAAAACTTCCAGTGTTGGAGCATTTAAAACTTCTGGAGGCAAGTTGTGTTAGAAAAGTTTTTAGTTTAGGTTGTAGAGGTCAATAAGATCTTGAAATGTCCCAGTAGCTACAATTAAGCCAGATTTCTTTTATCAAGAAAAACGTTGTTTATTTAAAATCAATAAACTATTTACATTTTAAATCACAGAACATTGTATCTTGGTCTTTATTTATTTCTGAGGTAAATGTGCCTAGAGCATAATCCCTTCTTCTCTCTTTTCTCCTGTGTGTCTCCTCTGTGTCTCCCATGTGTCTCCCAAGTGTGTCCCCAGTGTGTGTGGCTAAAGGGGGTCATATTTATAGGGTGGCTAAGCCACTCCCCCTTCAGTCCCTTAGACAAAATGGAGGGAAAGTATAAACACAAAACCATCCTTCCAGTATAGACAGTGTGGTTCAGTGGCACTGTTTTAGATAATTATCTGACAAGTTGTTCCACGGATTAATTGTTCTAACTGTCAGGAAATTTCTCCTTAGTTCTAAGTTGCATCTCTCCTTGATTAGTTTCCACCCATTGCTTCTTGTCAGGTGCTTATTAAAGTTACACGTCCTAGGAAAGCAGATGTGCTGAAACATGAATTAATCATTAGACGTATGTGGAGCCCCCCTATTTATGAGTGATTCCCCCTATGTATCTGCCTGTATCATCATCATCATCATCATCATCATCATCATCATCATCATCATCATCATCACCATCACCATCCTAACCATTGTCTATCCACTGCAGGATGAAGATCTCTTCCACATGCTTCCAACCCATACGGTCCTGAGCTTTCTTTTGCCAATTGGTCACGCAATACTTGCTAATGTCCTTGATCCATCTTGTTTTAGGTCTCTTTCGTGGACGCTTTTTAACAAGTGGGATCCATTCTATGACTGCCTCAGTCCACCTGCCCTCAGTTCTTCTTGCCATGTGACTAGTCCATTTCCATTTCAGTTCTTTTACTCTCTTGATGCATACTCTGCCTATATACCCTGATCATATCTGAAGGACCTCTACTATCTACAGCTGACAAACGAATTAAAATGTGTTGTTATGAGGTAAAGGATCGAATCAGCTGCAGCACTCCGCTTATGAATGGCCTCTGCAAGAGACATTGGACCTAAATGCTTAAGTCTTCTTTTATTTCAGACAAGGCGTTATCTTTTTGGTGTCAGGCAAGATTTTCCTTGTATTGATTTAGATTTTAAGAGGTTAGTTCATTTTTAAGAGCTGATAGTAAAATGACTTTTCTATTTTTGAATTGGTGTTTTTTGAGCCTCAGCAGATGGCAGCATCTAACTAATGTTGGCTGATTTCCAAAGCTAAGCAGGATCAGCTCTGGGTAGAACCTGGAAGGGGAACCCCACTGGCAATTGCATGGTTGTTGGATATTCTATATATACAATTCGGTTTAGTGGTTAAGACACCAGGCTAGAAAGCAAGAGATTTTGAATTTAAGACCCACCTTAGCCATGAAAGCCAGCTGGGTGACTTTGGGTCAGTCACTCTCTCTCTCAGCCCAACCCACCTCACAGGGTTGTTTTGTGGGATAAATAGGAGGGGGAAGGTGTGTTGGATATGTTCACCACCTTGAATGATTTATAAAAAATAATAAAGGCAAATAAAAAATAAAAGCAAATAACAGAATACAATTAAAACAAAAAACTTGAGGAAAGCAATGGCAAATTGCTTGCATAAAACTACATGGATGCAACCACTAGAATCTGAACTCAATTTTACCTTTGACGTTACTTTTTTCAACCTGTATTAATTTTTTTTTTGTTACTCTTTTAGACTGTCATCTGCACTGGAGTCTTTCATTGTTGGACAGGAAGCTAACAAAGAAATAGCAAACAAAATAGTACAGGTGTGTAACCCTTGCACAACTGAACAACTCATGTGCTCCTGTTAAGAACCAAGGATTTATGCAAGTACTCACAATTTTTCTCTGGACGAAGGGTGCCCAAGAACCAGTTGGCCCTGTCAATCCTGACGTGAATCTGGCTGAGGCCATCTTGGAGGGTTCATTGTTGCCACACAACAGAGGGGGAGGGGAAATAGTTAGATGGGGTTTGATAACCCAAACAATAAAGTTTTCCTATGGGAACCAAGGGTATTCTCACAGGTGGCTGGCCAGAGGAGGAGCGAAATAACCAAGCAACCAGTTTGCAACTGGATTGGACAGCGTGATCAATGACTTGGGGAAAAGGGGAAACTTTCATTTTTTAATTAGGTGAAAGCCGCAGGAACTTTAGAGTCGGCTTTCACCAGTTGTGCCAATATGATGTTTCCAATAAATTGTCCTTAGAGGGATCTACCTGCCTCAGAGTTCTCCTTTCTGTGGGTACATTACTTGGAATGCTGACACTCCCATTGTTGTTGTATGTCGAGGACTATTTGTAGTTCCTGGGAGTCACAATAAGATTTTGAAAAACTGTGAAATATTTCTGTTTTTCCCCAGAACGACCAGCTACCAATCTACCATTGAGAGTCTGTTTGATCACCTTTAGTCATTAAAACATCACAGTCAAAGAACATTGTTTTTGCCATATGAAACTGGATTACAGGTAGTCCTCAATTTACAACAGTTCATTTAGTGACCATTCAAAGTTACGACATCACTGAAAAAACCAACATAGGACTGTTTTTCACATGACCATTGCAGCCTCCCCACGGGTCACATGATCAAAATCAAGACGCTTGGCAACTGGCTCATATTTATGATGGTTGTAGTGTCCCCGGGGTGGTGGTGGTCATGGGATCAATTTTTGTGGACTTCTGACAGGTGATGTCAACGGGGAAGTCACATTCATTTAACAACCCTGTGACTAACTTAGCAACTGCAACGATTCACGTAACAATTGTGGCAAGAAAAATCGTAAAATGGGGCAAAATTCACTTCAACAAATGCTTCACTTTGTTGTTAGTTGTGAAGTCGTGTCTGACCCATCGCAAACCCATGGATAACGTTCCTCCAGGCCTTCCTGTCCTCTACCATCCTCTGGAGTCCATTTAAGCTCACGCCGACTGCTTCAGTGACTCCATCCAGCCACCTCCTTCTCTGTTGCCCCCTTCTTCTTTTGCCCTCAATCATTCCCACCATTAGGCTCTTCTCCAGCGAGTCCTTCCTTCTCATTAGGTGGCCAAAGTATTTGATTTCATCTTCAGGATCTGGGCTTCTAAAGAGCAGTCAGGGTTGATCTCCTCTAGGACTGACCTGTTTGATCGCCTTGTAGTCCAAGGGACAAAAATCATAAAACGGGGCAAAATTCACTTAAATGAATGCTTCACTTAGCGACAGAAATTTTGGGCTCGTATGTTGGGAACATTTAAAACATGGCTAGAAATTCACATTTTGTCATCGTATAAGAAGATCCTGAGAAAATGCATGTCTTTTTTTTAAATTATTTTTTTAAACCCAGAGATTCTCCTTTTCTTTTGCAAAACCAGACACTAATCTCAGCCAATCTAATTCCTTTCTCCAGTGAAACCTTTGCCCACAACCTCTGTCAGCATTGCCCCAAAGCAAAACACATATATTTAAAGATGTTTGTCTGGAACACATAAGGGTATTTAATCTTTTAATTAACTCCTCTTTTCCACCCTCTCTCCCTGTTTTCTGAACGCACATAAGCATTATGGTTTGGTTGTTTCTGTCACCTGGTAAAGGAAGAGTTTGAAGCAAGGAAGGAAGGAAGAAAAAAAAAAGAGCAAGAAAGAGGGGGAAAAAGTTACTATATGCAGTTAATATCGAATAGCAGCCATCTACAGATGATCCCTGCTGCATCCAATTTCTGCCAAAATGCTTTCTGTTAAACCTCCATCAAACAGACACACGGCGCACAAAAGGAAACCTCATCACCAAGGGAAACTAATCCACCGGTGCACAATGTAAGCCTGTCAACTTTTTATTATAAGAAGTCATCACTCATTTCAGCGAAGATTAAAAGTATGACTAAATTGAGAAAATCCTCTTAGCCATTTGGAATTTTAATAGAGGAGAAAAGGGGATGAGTAAAAAATTTAAACGGTGAGTGCGCGCATCCATGCCGGGTGTGCCTATATCTCAGCACCAAGATCTCTCTCTCTCCCTCTCCCTCTCTTTTTTCTAGATGGGCAAGAAAGAATGAGAAATAGGGGGGGAAAACCCACCACCACAAACAGATATACAAGCGTGTAATAGAAATATAGGGGAATCATGTATATTTTCTGTGTGCATAGATATATACGGTATATATATATATATATATATATATATATATATATATATATATATATAAAAATCTATGCACACAATATATGTAAATATACATACATACATACATACATACATACATACATACATACATACATTCATACATACATACACACATGCAGGCTTGTTCAAATTCATAAATAAGCAAGGACGGTATACACGAGGACGGTATGTTTTCTCTCTTACACAGACCGTTTCTGATTCAGACGAGCTTAAGAGATAAGAATGGAAAATGAGTCCTCACTGCTTTAATTACATTGCCATTGGCAACAAGGTGTTACAGTGGTAGAATAACAATTGCTTTTTTACATTGAGTGTGGATTCAGGGTCAATATGCTATTTCATCCTACAACGCCCCAGATGGGAACCATGTTGATTCTGCAACTTAGGCCTACAGGGAAAGTTACACTGATGGGCAGTTTAAATACTCTCATATATATATATATATACACACACGTTTAACTAGAACCTAGTTTTTTTTTTCCCTTCTCCCCCCATTGGATTATGTACTCAGTACTCTATATTTCACTTAAGCTGTCATTCGTGAAATGCAAGTAATCTCCCTTCCCCCTCCCCCAACCTTGGCTGTTAAAGGCTGCAAACATTTTCCATTTCCACCAAACCCTACACTGAAAATGTAGCTCTCATCAACTACAAATGACAAACCTTTAGGCATTGTTTACCTGCAGATCATCTACCTGTCTACTTCCTAAAAAAAAAGACTTGGAAGTTATTTGGATGAAACTTCCCAAAGCCATTCCCAAGAATAGATGTGCTTCCTCTCCTGATTTTTTTTTTTTTTTAAGAAAGTAGAGGATTAAAAAGAAACAGATTTGGAGTTTCATCTTGAAAAGATTCACCCATAGTACTCAAATACTACCAGTTTCTTGGAATCTATGATGGCTCTCGACTAGGGCTATCCAGCCTTGGCAACTTTAAGGCTTGTGGACTTCAATTCCCAGAATTCTTCAGACAGCATGGGTTTAAGTCTACAGGTCTTAAAAGTTGCCAAAGCTGAACATCCCTGCTCTACACTGTGTTTAATATCAAGTTGGAATATTGGTCAATTTACCTAAAAGAGTTTTCTCTATATTGACTAGAATTCTCCAGCTTCTTAACCTATAAATCTCCAGGTCTACCTTCAGATACTGGAGATGTAAAGGTAAAGGTAAAGGTTCCCTCTTGTACATATGTGCTAGTCGTTCCTGATGCTAAGTGGTGGTGCTCATCTCCGTTTCAAAGCCAAAGAGCCAGCACTGTCCGAAGATGTCTCCGTGGTCATGTGGCTGGCACGCTGTTACCTTCCCACCAAAGGTGGTCCCTATTTTTCTACTAGCATTTTTTACATACTTTCGAACTGCTAGGTTGGCAGAAGCTGGGACAAGTAACCGGGGCGTACCCTGTTACACGGCACTAGGGATTCGAACTGTTGAACTGCTGACCTTTCGATCAACAAGCTCAGCGTCTTAGTCACTGAGTCACCACGTCCCTTTACTGGAGATGTAGCTATATCTCTATATGCCAAGAATGTGCTGTACTAGTTTTTATGCATAGAGGATCACAGGAAGCGGGAAGTCAGCCTCGATTCCATTGACATCTACAGAGTAGAAGGATACCTCTATTTCTTAATTAGCTGCATTTCCATTTGAGAACGTACAATATAACAACGCCAAACCAAGCATAAGGAACTTTCCTGAAAGGAGAAGTCCCATTTTCCTCTTCTTCCTGGCAACGACCAGTCTGACATAAACCATTGGACACGGTCATTGTATGCACTTCCCCAAACTGCCACACTATTGGTTGCCTTTGGCAAGAGGTTTCACACCATAAAGACATCAGGTCAAGGAGAAGGTTCAGTTTGATGCTACAGAACCAACACCAGCACACCATTTTTCCATGGCAGTTCTTTGTATTTAATTTCATCTCAGGGGACAGAATCAGTGGTGGGATTCAACCGGTTCGCTTCACGTGCACTTTGCCAAATGGGCAATCCCCCCGTGCACGCAGTACATTTGAAAACAGCACCTTCTACTGCAGTTCTGGTGAATAAAACAGCTGAGTTGTGGCAATCTGCATTGCTGTGCCAATCAGCTGGGCTTCAAACAAAGGAAATAAAGGTAGATATAGCACGGGGGCAGGCGGGGAGGCCCAACTATTTGTCGGAGTGAACTGGTTCACTCTCAGCTGATCGTCGGAGCTATCGGTACACCCAAACTGGTCTGAACTGGCAGAATCCCACTCCTGGACAGAATCCAATTCAGGCAGCTGCCATTCAGAACTTGTACAAGATGCAGTGGAAGAAACACATATAACCCATCTTTATATTGCATGGCGATAAGATCACATATTCCAAAGCCCATCATTTTTTAGGCAGAACCACCCACTCTTATTGTCCTGAGGGAAGCCACCCCTCCTAGAAGAATGAAATATTTTGAGAAATATTTTAAAAGGGCAGGATAAAATATTTCCCCTAAAAGAGAAATAAAAAAAAAATCTTAAGAGAGACAGAAACTCAGAGCTTCAGCTCCTTGCCCCCAGCAGATATTTGGTGCCCGTTAAGAAAGACTGGGCCATCCTATCTACAAGACAAAAGACCTTCAGCTCCAGGACATAATAGGACCATTTAGCAGAAGACACAGAGTTCACCACATTGCACAATCTCCTAAAGACATTGCATCAGCAGTCCAAACTTCAACCAATCGTAGCTCAGACAAACATGACCCCTACAGGGCCCCACGGGAGTCTGACAACAGCCAACAGAATACATGTTCTTGCACAGGAACAGGAAGCTCAAGTGCAAAGTCCAAGAGAAGGTATAAAAGCCCCCCACTGGTCAGCCACTCAGAATCACATGTGCATGGTGGTTCTGTTCATCATTAAACCATCTTTCCAATCAGCCTCCATGTTTCCAGTGTCTTTATCCCGGCTTGGAACTGAACCAGATGGATATTTCTTCCAACAGTCCCAATGATGCTTTGCATTTATCTTCGGGATAAATCAGTCTGAAGTAGAACCCACCAAGACGTCGATCCTAATTTCCCAGCATTCAGAGGCAAGAATCCCCCTCCCCTCTCCCCTCCCTTTCTCTTCCCGCTAAAGCTGTTTAGCTCCAACTCACCTTCTGCCGTTCACACAGCAAGGAATGACAGCCCAGTAGGTTGAAAAATTCTTTCTGTAAATCATCAAGGGTGCAAAAGACCAAGCCACTTGTTTCCTAGAGCAGAGCTGGGAAGTAATGTTGACACCTTTGGGAGAAGAAACCAGGAAAAAAACCTCTGTCAGCAGTTTCACCGCCTTTCTGGCCCTTGATTAAGCTTCCTCCCCCACTCAAAAAACTTTTATTTGCTTTGGTATTCAAGTAGGCTGATTTTTGCTGGGGGAGACAATTGCTGAATTGTTTTCTCCCTCCTCCTCCTCCTTCCCCCCCTTCTGACTTTTCCCAAATCTTGCTTTACTTTCTGTCACCTTCCCTTTCCATCCAGTGGAGAAGCAACTGTGGCCTTTTGCTAAGTAAATGAGCAAATATTTTCCCAGTGTTCATCAGGTTAGATCCCCATTTAATTAAACTGGCTCATTATGTCCCTATCTGATTAGCAGAGTAGAATCAATTATTCAATGCACAAACATGGCTGCAGGAGCCAGAGGTATATACAGAGCTGTTCATTTAAATCCAAGGACACTAATTAGGTACAAAGCAAGCAATAACTTGAACAATTGCAGGCACAAGCAGACAGAGCGTTCAGGACAAGGAGGGGGGGGGGAGAAAGAAACAAAAAAACAAACAAACAAACCCCTCACATAACAATACCAGGCTTTCATTTCCTTAATAAGCTGGATCTTCCCCCCTCCCCAGCCTCTTCCCACACCCCCAAACAGGGTCAAGAAAAGAAACACTCAGAAATTGAAAGAAGATGAAATGTAGATCAAGAAAGCTAAGCATCTATGGAAATAACCCTTGGGATTTGCATATGTAATGGTGTGCTGCTACTTTTGTACTTTATAATCAAACAGTAGGCAATTATCCAAATTATTGACAGCAGATTTCTCATTTCAACTGCAAATTAAGGCCATTAATAAAGCTTTCTAATGCAAAAGTGACTAATTAACTAATGGAATGGAACTCTGAAGCCCGGGTATCAAAACCAGTCCACCACATATTGTGGAAACACAGGGGAACTAATTAGTTTAATTATCAAAACAGCTAATTAAAATTACACAGTTGCCTAATTAGTTCTTTGCCTTGCCTTTCCACCCCCCTCTCCCTTCCTCCAACTTAATTGACAGGATGGAGTTAAATAGGTAACTGGTCTCAAAGAAGGAAAGAGGTGGGGGGGAGGGAAAGAAGATGGGGCTAGGAAGGGAAAGAGGGGTAGAGAAATAGCTGGTTTCTGTTGAATATTTTAGCTGATCTTATCTCATTCATGTGGCAGCCCAGTAACAGGAAAATAAATTACTCCCGTCCTTTTTGTAAGCAACTCCAAATTTTCTGGACGTAAATCTGCCCTCTGAGTGAGCAAAATCTAAACAGATTTTCCCCCAAGTTAAAGGACTCAGATGTCTTGATGTATTGAAAGGGTCACACCTTCTTTGATTTTGTGAGTGGGGTGAAGAAGAGTGGGGCTAAAACTAAGGTGTTTTCTTCCCCTCCTAGTAAATTCATTTTCCACTGTTTTGTTCCATCTTATGCTAGCTTATGGGTGGTGATGTGTGGCTGCAGTCGAGGAGAAATCCGTGGTATTTCGTCTACTCAACAAACATATTTTGTTTATTTGGAGCAGAAAGAAGTCCTAACCAGGCTTTAAAATGAGGTCTATTGACAGGCTGAACTTCATGAGATCTTGTTTTGGTTTCTCAGGAAAATATTTACGGAAGGCTTAAAGAACAAGGGCGACCAACAAGGCCTCTTTTAAACCAAGCCTCAAGTTGACTTCCGTTCTCTTAGATGAGGTAATAAAAATAGGCCTGAGAAGAAGGTTGTTTTCAGGGAGCAATTCGATCCCCCTCTGAATTGTCCTCTTGAAATCCCACTTATGGACTAAATATGAGTATTTAGTCACTTGAGTCATTGCTTTAGAAAGTTTACTCATCTCCATCTGCAGGGATGAGATGAGAAGGCTAAATGAGTTCCCTCAAAATCATGAACAGTATCCCATTTATTCTATGTCCTGTCTGACAGATCTTCCACTGAGATCCTTCTTCTAACCAAACCAGGGGTGAAATTCAGCAGTTTCTGACAGGTTCTGGAGAACTGGTAGTGGAAATTTTGAGTAGTTCTGAGAACCGGCCAATACCACCTTTGGCTGGCCCCAGAGTGGGGTGGGAATGGAGATTTTGCAATATCCTTCCCCCAGGAGTAGGGAGGGAATGGGGATTTTGCAGTATCCTTCCCCTGGAGTGGGGAGGGAATGGAGATTTTGCAGTATCCTTCCCCTGCCATGACCACCAAGCCACGCCCACCAAGCCACGCTCATAGAACCTGTAGTAAAAAAATTTGAATTTCGCCACTGAACCAAACCCTTTCTCACCACTCACCTTCCTTCTTCAACCAACCAGTCCATGTATCAACAACAACAACAATAACTTCTTGTATACACAATCCACATATTCCTTTACAAAGCAGGAAATAACAAAATTCATACAACATTACCAGAGGTGGTATTCAGCCGGTTCAGATCGGTTCAGACGAACTGGTAGCGGAAATCATGGGTGCCCCCCCCTTCACCCTAGCTCTATGTTGTCCTATTTAGACACATTTTTGAGACCGGGCGCATGCGGGGAAGGCACGCGCATATACGAGCAAAGCACATGCATGGAAGTCTGGGTGCATGCACAGAGGTGGCGTGTGTGAGCAAAGTATTTGCGCACCCGCGCATGTGTGCTCAAATTTTCGTGCTGGGCGAACCGGTAGGTAAATTATGTGAATCCCACCTCTGAACGTAACAAAACACATGCAACATAATAGCAACACAAGAGGTACCTCGTGTACAATGTAATCTAGACTTTGCCGGTTTTCCAAACAGAAATACTTGTTTGCAAATCAAATGCTGGTTCAATCATCTTATTCAGGGGTGGGTTCTAATTTTTTTTACTACCAGTTCTGTGGGCGTGGCTTATCTTGTGGGTGTGGCTTGGAGGTCATGTGACTAGGTGGGCGTGGCTAGCTGGTCAGAGTCATTTCTGGAAGGTCGTCGCACTTACGACCAATCCTCGCACTTACGACCCGACTCATTTGTTTGCTTTTAACACTGATCAGCTGTAGGACGGCCCTTTGAAGCCCCATGACAAGAGTTTAAACAGTTTTTTTTCCCTCTAGTCATCAGCTGGGACTCAGGAGGCAGCAATAGATTGGGGGTGGGACCAAATAAAAGGTAAGAATAATGTAGGTGGGTGGAGGGGAGGGCGGGGGGTGGAGAACTGGTTCGGTGACATCATATCGTCACCACTACCGGCTCGGCCGAACCGGACCGAACTGGGAGGAACCCACCACTGATCTTATTATTTCACCCAACCAAAATTGTATTTTTTTTTAAAACTACAGATCTTCTTTAGGAACTAGTAGAAGAGGTAATGAAATAGGTGTTTGCTAATTGCCTATCTTTCTCCATCCAAAATTGAACTATACAGCAAATGTAACTCCTCAAGTTTTGTTCTGGATTTTAAGTAAATTTCTTTTTGTGTTGAATTTAGTGAAAGCTTAATGAAAATTCTCCTAAACTGTTGCAACTGCTGTCATTCATAAATGGACTTACAGGATTATTATCAATAATATGTGTTTGGGACGTGCAGTTGAATGGAAGGTAGATTTTGAATTCAGTCATGCATATTGAGTAACTAAGATTGATTAACTAATTGTCTTCTCTCTTGATTCTAACTCCTTGCTGGCCTCCATTTTCCACTTGATTCTTTGTTATTCTTATTCTCTGAAGGCTGTTATGGAAGCCGTATTTCTATGCTAGATAAATATTCACAGTTGTACAACTCCCATTAGTTATTTTATTTGAATAACATACAAAATAGAGCGTGTATGCAGACATAATTTTGTTCAGTTCACTGTCCAAGATATGTAGAATTGTGATTCGAGAACATCTAGTTACTTTAAGTAATTTCATGTCTTAAGAGCCAGGTGACTGACATCCAGAATATTTAACAGATTAGCAGACTAACAGAATAACAGAGTTGGAAAACGTCTTCTAGTCCAATCCTCTGCTCAGTCAAGAAATCCTATATCATTTCAGACAAATGGTTGTCCAATCTCTTCTTTAAAACCTGCAGTAATGAAGCACCCACAATCTCTGGAGGAAAGTCATTCCACTGATTAGGAAAAAAGTATTTGCAATATTTGAGAGAGCTTGGAAAAAAGCAAAATGTCAAAAAAAAAAAAAAAATGGAGAGGAGAATTTGTGGTCTTCAGCTAGAAGCCCATGGAGAAAAATTGATCTTGGAGACAATTGGCCCTTCATGGCTGACCTCAATACCCAGCACATTTCTATAGTAAATATGAGGGTAAATCCTCGAAAACAAATGTGATAATAGTAAAAATTTAGTATCTAATGTATTTAATGACACATTAGTTACTAGTATCCAACAACTTTGTTAAGAGTAAGTCATGCCATGACAATCGACATTATATACATATACATATACATATACATATACATATACATATACATATACATATACATATACATATACATCAGGGGTGAAATGCTACTGGTTCGGACTGGTTCACCCAAACTGGTAGTAATAAATGCTACCGGTTCGAGTGAACCAATAGTAAAAAAAAAATGCTACCAGTTCGGGCAAACCGGTATTTCCAACTATCAGCTGTGCCACACGATTTATATTTGCCAGAAAGCAGGAAATCCTGCTTTCTAGTGAATCCAAATCGCGAGGCATAGCTGTCCCCACCTCCCTTCGTTGTTCTACTTACCTTTGCAGACTCAGAAAAAGCTTCTTAATCCTCCTTTTTCAGTGCTGCACGGTAGCGCCTGCAGTGTGCATGCATCAGTGGTGGGTTGCCCCTGGATTGGACCAGTTCGCAAGAACCAGTAGTAAAACCGAGGCCCCGCCCACCACCCCAGATGTCGTCATCAGCGATCTGCGCATGTGCAGAAGCTTGATCCCATGCGTGATCCTGTTACGAACCAGAAGTAAAGGTAAATAGAACCCACCCCTGGCATGCATGCAAAGCGCGTGTTTGGCGAGCACTGCACATGCGCGCACAAAGCAAACCGGTAGCGAAGCGAACAGTAGCAGACTTCAGAGCATTTCACCCTGATATACATATACATATAAAGATGTACAGTACATATATATACACACACATATATTTTAAAACTGGTTCATAAGTCTTAAGGTTTGGAGTGTTGTGGCCCTGCCCTCTGAGCCTGTCCCATCGGAGGAAGAAAGCTCCGAGCATGAGGAAGAGGAGTCAGCCAGGCCTCCCTCTCCAGGCCCCTCCTCTCTGGCATTGTCTCAGGTGCCGGCCGAGGGAGAGGAGATCAGCAGGGAGACAGCTGGTTCGTCTCAGAGTGACGATGAAACATCATTCCTGGACGCACGCCTCCGAAGGCGTGATAAACGATTGCAGCAGTTTAGGAGGCATGCTAGGGATTAGAACTGAGTCACTGGACCACACCCCAGAGACTATATAATAGAGGGTAGTGGTCAGAGATCCTTGTGACGAACAAAAGTAAACTTTGGATAGTCACTAAAGCCTCGTCCGGAACTGCTGGGAGGAATATTATTTCTGCTTGGACCTTTTTGTACGTTAGTATCTTATCTTTCTGTTTGTGAAAATAAAGTCACTTGGCAGACGGTGTGTCTATCGCTGCCAAGTGGGAGATAAGACCTGGGTGTGTTCCGAAGTGTTTCCTTAACCCTCGGCTGGCTGTGTTTGTGTGTGTGTGGGGACGGGGACAGATCATGGGGAAATGCCATATGGGTAATATATCTTGATTTTGGTGGCGCCTTTGACAAGATCTCCCATTTTATCTTTGTTCACAAGAGGGTAACATGCTCCTATCTGAGAAGTGGGCACTGCAGCAGACCTAATGCATTTCAAGTTCTAAATGCCTACTCCAAACAGGCAAAGCATTCTGATTTGAGCCAGTAATATATGCTACCATCAAAGTGGACACTGAAGTGGGAAGAACACCATCACGGTAATTATTGCTTTGCATTAAATAATAAGAGAATTACAACAGGACTCTTGTCTTTTGCCTGCATTGAAAGAATTGGGCTGACTGTATCTCTCTATTTTATATATTTATTTAATTAATTTATACCCACCGTTATTATTTTTATTTATATTTTATAAATATATTTTAATCAAATAAATATATTTTATTTTTTTAAAATGAGTCAAGATTGCTAAAACATATCTAATACTCTTTCCTCCTATTTTCCCCACAATAACAATAACAACAACAACAATAACAACAACTTGGATTGAGAGACAGTCACTGGGCCAAGGTCATCCAGCTGGATTTCATGGCTAAAGCTGGTCTTGAACTCACAGCCTCCCAGTTTCTAAGCCTGGTGCCTTAACCACTAGGCCAAACTGGCTCTATGCCAAGTATTGGCTTTCTATGCTTAGACTTGAGACTATTATAATGAATATGATAATTAGACTCTAAGCAGATCCATCTCAGAAAAATGGTAAAGAAGGTCATATGTTATCTCTGTTCCACTGGTCAGAGTATATCTGGAATACAATGTCCAGTTTTGGTCGGCACAATACAAAAAGGATGCATAGCAACCAGGGTGGTATTCGCTTACCTTCCCTACCAGTTCGCACGGGGCCTTCCGTGCGTGTGCTTTACTCGCATGCATAGCTTACACGCATGCATGTGGCTAAAAAACGTGTCTAAATAGGATGCCACAGAGCCGGGGTGGGTGGATGGGGCCACCCATGATTTCCGCAACCAGTTTGGGTGAAGCCATCTGAACTGGCTGAATACCACCTCCGATAGCAACTGGAAATGATACAGAGAAGAGTAACAAAGATAATAAGGAGCTAAATTCGATGAATTTAGATGAAAGGAACTTGGTATGTTTAGTCAAAATAAGAGAAAGCGAAGAGAGACGTAACGGCAGTCGTCCAATATGTGAAGGGATATCACACGACAGAAGGTGTGGATTATTCTCCATCGCACCTGAGACTAAGATAAGAACCAGTGGGCGGCAGTTTAACAGAGACAGATCTTCTCTTGAAATGATTCCATTTCATGATTGTGAGATCCGTTAAACTGTGGAACAACCTGCTGAAGTTATGAAGTCAAGGAGGCTTTCAAGAAAAGATTGGACAGTTATTTCTGTGGGATGCTTTGAGAATCCTTGCACTAGGAGAGGGCGGGGGGTCTGGATTACAAGATCTCAAAGTCCTCCCCAATGTCATGACGATGTTTCTATGAACATCCCATCAACTCACAGGACCCCGCCATCCAAAAGCAAAATATAGACATCTTTCCAATTCTAATGGAAGTTATTCTGTCTCTTTTTAACTAGGGAAGAACCATTTATGAGACTCAACTCATCATTCTGAATATCAGGGGAGCAACTAGCAAGGGTTGGAGGTTACAATATCCAACCAACAAAAGAAACCAAAAGGTACCATAACCAAAAAGTTGTAGCCATTATAAGATGTCCCTCTCAATTCGTTTCACCATGGGCAGAATTATTACTGTGAGGCTGATCTCCACAAGCTCTGTTTGTGAAGGAAGCAGCCACAAACTGGAAACTCACATCAAACTGTGCCCAAATTATGGTCCATTTCTTTTACAGTCATCATGAAACAATATTTCTAAACCAGGAGTGTCAAACTCAATTTCACTGAGGGCCGCACCAGGATTGTGTTTGACCTGGGGGGTGGGGTTTGAGTGGGCATGTCTGGGTAGACGTGGCCAGGATGGGCATGGCCAGCTCAACATCCTGTAGCCCTCTGCCAGTGAAAATGGGCTCCATTTTTGGCTGTGAAGTGTCCTGCATCCCTCTGCACATTGCCCTCCCGAGCTCCATTTTTGCTGGCAGAGGCAATTCTGGTTGATCCTTCTCTGTTTCCAGGTCAGCCCCGCAGGCCAGGTCTAACCACCCCGTGGGCCTTGAGTTTGACACCCCTGTTCTAGACTATCCCAACTGCAAGATATATTTAGGAGGCATCTAGCCAGCTTCTTTTTTTATAGACCAACTACGTTTCCATATTTTTAATATATAATGTATTATTTTAGTGTATGTGTGTATGTGTATAAGCCAATAAAATGTATGTGATAAAAATGATTATTAGCCTGAATCAATCCATTAAAGGATGAAGATCTCTTCATCCAAGGTTGCAGACTCTTTGCTACTTCAATGTTGTTAATAGTTAGGGCTTTTTAACTTCCCAGTCTATGGTTGAGAGACAGTAAGTGGTCTAAAGTCATCCAGATAGCTCCTGTGCTTGATAGAAGGCTCTCTGCTCCTAGTCCATCACCATGACAATTATACTACATTACTGTAATAAATCTATATATATAAAAGCCAAATCCACTCACTCATCATGAAATCTCCAGAACTGTAAAGCCTACAAAGTTGAAATTTGGCACGTATGTTCCTCTTGGCTTCTAGGTGCTTGCTAAGAAAGGATTTTTTGAAATGACCATCAGATCATTAGTATTTCTTATACAGTAACTAACTAACTGATGCTAAGGAGTTAGACATTCTACTCCCTCTCCCCACATGAAAAGAACTCTGTTCCAACTGCTGGTTGCCTCACATTCCGTTACCTCAGTTCAAACTGGCAGATGTTCCACTCCTTCACTCAGGAGCGGTCTGGGGCTTCTTACACTACTCACCAAAATGTCTACACCTATGGAACTACTTCCGGACTCAAGGTGGCGGGAGAGATATTCCCTTATGTGTTTCAATCGCCAACGGATTATGAATCAAATTTCTCCTGCTTAGTGTCCCAGCCCCAACTCACTTCTTACACTGACTTCCTCAGTTCAGACAAATCTGTTCCTTCTACTGTAACATCAGTTAAAGGGAAAAGACTGTCTTTCTGCTGCCCGGAAGTACAACGGATGCTTCTAAATAACGTCTTTTGGAGCCAGAGAGGTAAAAGATGGAAATATTATGCCAACATTCAAAGTGCAGGGGCAGGTCTACCATAGGATAGGGAGCATCATGGTGGGGCCTCAGCAGCAGCTTTCATTTCTCCAGATATACTTTGTTGATGATGATAATGAGAGTCTGTCAAGACCATGTGGATGCTACAATGGTTGTAAGTGTGAAAAATGATCATAAGTAGTGAAGCACGGGTATCCAGCTAGTATCTGTATGTGTGTGTGTGTGTATGTGCATGAAGGTCCTTGGTGCTCTTGTTTACTTGTTTGTTTACTTGCAGACATTACAATACCCACATTAGGTAACATCATCAGTGCCAGTAAGGAACGGGGTTTGTTCTCAGTCTGTATTCTAGTGGTTTGTCCTGGGCCAATCTTAGAAGTTCTATGGTTGGGATGTTTACTGTTGGCTTGTATGGCAGTTCCTTGATTGGGGTAGTTTTTACTTGATTGAAGAAGCTTCTTGGATGAGAAAGCGAAACATCTTCAAGGAAAAACAAAGACAGTCCAGTTTCCTTTTTTGGGACAACCATGACCTGGATGACTGAGAATTTCCATAGACTCTTGGAGTTAATCTATGCTCATTTGGGGGCGGATTGCTGAGTGGGGGGAGGAGGAGATGCTTTGATCTTTTTGTCCCCTTTTTGGCTTGTTGATGGTCTTTTGCATCGTCTGCAGATATTGTCTATGTCCGTTGATGGCTAATTTGTCAGCGCATTTGTGTCTGTCTGAGAGTTTACGCGCATGTATATATTTGTACGCAGGTGTGAAAGGAAGAGACGGATCTTTTGGTGGTGTCTTAAACCCAGTTTGAAATTCTTTACTGCCGGCAATGAGAGAGGGAATGTGATTTTTTTGTTCAAAAGAAGAAGCGGCATCTTTCTTTTCAGGTGCCGAAGCAAGATTCTGCAGCCTATCCAGTCCCCGAACGCACTTTAGATAAATTCAGACTGTTCTTGCCGAATGTAAGGATTCCATTAATGCTGCCGCGATATCATCAGTAAAGCAAGAACAAGCAAAATGGATCTTTGTTTTCTCCGTTCTTTGCTGAAGTTCTAATGAAACGGAATCCTAGCAGCCGCCTGCGCTTTAAGATTTTACTTTGGCATCTCCTTCCCTTTAGGCACGTTTCTGAGCAGAGGAAAATCTTCCTGACAATCCTGTTTCCTTTTTCTTGCTCCCCTCCGCCTCTGCATTTGTGCTTCTCTCCAAATCTTGCTTATTAAAAGTGTGTGTGTGTGGGGAGGGGGGAGGGGGGGGTAAGAGAGAAAATTTATGTTCTTTTTCTGACCAGGGTGATGTACTTTGGCTGATGTACTCTTCGGCTGAATTGGAAATGCAATATGGAAATTTAACGCGACAAAGCTGTGTGTGTGTGTGTCTGTCTGTCTGTGTTTGGACTATACATCAGAGCATTTGTTGAATGTTATCGGTCATGGCACAATTCATTATTTTATGGTGGCCTTCTGGAAGTTGCTAATCCAGCCCCACGCTTTTATATCAAAGGAGAACTGACAGCACTCATCCAATCGCGGCTACTTTTGAATATCAGAGTACTGCAACTATTTGTATACTGGCCCCCTCTTTTGCCTGACATCTAAGGCTTCTCCATACAGGTGGTAATTTGTTTTCCTATTTTTATTTTGGGTGCTCTGGGCAAGAAAACAACAACAACAACAGAAGTGGCAGGGTAGAATGGCATGCCTGCAAACTGCCTGCGTTGCATTTTGCTTGTATTCCTTGGTTATTGTGCTGGCAATGCTCCGTCCGTGTTGGGTTAATGGAACGGAGGTCAGAGTGGGAAAACTAGCCTTCTACTCTTGGAGTCAAGGGCTAACAAGGTAGGAAGAAGAGGAAAAGAAGACTTAGGACACACGAACCCCTTGGTCATCTATTTAATCACAGCACTGAATGTGATATAAATGCATATCTTCTGGCAAACTCAGTGTACCCAGATCTATGGAGTTTATAAACTCTACTTTTGGAGAAACTACTTGGCCAGCCAACATGAATATTTTCATTTTCATTTTTTCATTTTATTAAATTTGTATACCGCCCTACTCCCAAAGGACTCAGGGCGATGAACAGCCATAAAATAAAACATGTAGATACAAAATTTAAAATAGAGATAAAACAAATTAAATAAATTTGGCTGAACCATTTTAAAACCCCAATAATTTAAAACCAAATTTAAAATTCCCATTTAAAAAGAGGAAAAGTTTAGGTCAGGCCAGCTTGATGAAATAGGAACATCTTAAGCGCGCGACGGAAGGTACGCAGATCTGGAATCCTCCATATCTCTGGGGGGAGCTCGTTCCAGAT
Organism: Arizona elegans; assembly: GCA_022577455.1. Classification (NCBI taxonomy): domain Eukaryota; kingdom Metazoa; phylum Chordata; class Lepidosauria; order Squamata; family Colubridae; genus Arizona; species Arizona elegans. The sequence continues at coordinate 78,443,318 of JAKOOJ010000007.1, forward strand.
AGTAGGTGCCCCCACAGAGAAGGCTCTCCCCCTGGGGGCCGCCATTCGACATTGTTTGGCCGACGGCACCCGGAGGAGCCCCTCTCTATGGGAGCATACTGGTCAGTGGGAGGCTATTGGTGGTAGTAGGTGATCCCATAAATAGCCAGGTCCTAAGCCATGGAGCGCTCTGAAGGTGATAACCAAAACTTTGAAGCGCACTCGGAAGACCACCGGGAGCCAGTGCAGCTCGTGCAGGAGAGGCATTACATGGGAGCGCCACGTCGCTCCCATCACCACCCGCGCGGCCGCACTCTGCGCCAGTTGGAGCCTCCGAGTGCTCCTCAAGGGGAGCCCCATGTAGAGAGCGTTACAATAGTCCAGACAGGAGGTGACGAGGGCATGAGTGACCGTGTGTAACGAGTCCTGATCCAGAAAGGGACACAACTGGCGGATCAGGCGAACCTGATGAAAAATCCTCCCGGTCACGGCCGTCAAGTGCTCTTCTAAAGACAGCCGTGAATCCAGGAGGACACCCAAGTTGCGAACCCTCTCCGTGGGGGCCAATGCTTCGCCCCCAATAGTCAGCGATGGCACCAGCTGACTATATCGGGACGTCGGAAACCACAGCCACTCAGTCTTGGATGGGTTGAGCCTGAGCCTGTTTCTCCCCATCCAGATCCGTACGGCCTCCAGGCACCGGGACATCACTTCAAGAGCATATATTGTAAGAAGACCTTCAGAGTCCTAAATATGTCTGTATCTGTAGCTGCATCTCTCTGTCTGTCTCTGTCTCTCTGTCTCTGTCTCTGTCTCTCTGTCTCTTTCTCTCTGTCTCTCTCTCTCTGACTCTCTCTGTCTCTTTGTCTCTGTCTCTCTCTGTGTCTCTGTGTCTCTGTCTCTCTTTCTCTTTCTGTCTCTGTCTTTCTCTCTCTCTCTCTGTCTCTGTGTCTCTCTCTGTGTCTCTCTCTCTCTCTCTCTGACTCTCTCTAATGCTCTCTCTGTGTCTCTCTCTCTCTGTGTGTCTCTGTCTCTGTCTCTCTCTTTCTCTGTCTCTCTGAGTTTCTCTCTCTCTCTCTCTGTCCTCTGTTTCTGTCTCTCTCTCTGTCTCTCTGTCTCTCTCTCCTCTCTCCTCTTTCTCTTTCCTCTTTCATCCCTTCTCAACTCCCTCTTCTTACCTCTCTCCCCCCTCCATCTCCATCATCTCCATCTCCATCCTGTTTATCTCTGTCATCTCTATCATTTCTGAGTCTCTCTCTCTCTCTCTCTCGCTATTTCCACCTGTACCCCTACATATTTAAAAAATAAAACAACCAATACTGTTTCAAACAAGATAATATCCTCTAATGAACAAAAGCCACCTACACTTTTAACCACTTCAATAAAGGCAATATATGGATAATAAAGAGATGGCTATGAAACAAAGGCTTTAATATATTTGCTATGATCTTTGATCTGTTGCTGACAAATAGAAGCTACTTCTAAATTGATATAATATAATGTAGAAACCAGCAGACGAACCTCTGTCTGGATGTTCGTATTTCTATATAGGAGAATCTAGATTATGTACCAAATAAAAACATATGCTGATATTTATCATTGTATGTAAGATTAAATGATATATTTTGCTTAGATGTTTTATCCAGGTGAAGTACTTCTCAAAAGAGCTGTTTTGGTCTAATGGTTAAGCCACTAGGCTAAAAACCTGGCCCTCCAGAGCTCCGTTTTCACTGGCAGAGGGTTGCAGGAGGGCATCCCGGCCAAAAATGGAGATTGGGAGCCCATTTTCACTGGCAGAGGCAACCACGGGCCAGATTTAAGCACCCCAGGGGCAGAATCCTTGAGTTTGACACCCCTGTTCTAGAGGAATCCTAAGGCATGGAACCAATGTAGGTTTGTCAATCAATGTACTCCATTGCTCGAATTCAGCAGATACCCTGGCATTGGACATAGGATGGCTAGATAAACAAATCTTTAATCTAGGAAAAAAAGTCACTTTTAAGTAGCTGAATGTCCTCCGTGGAAACATAGGAGACATTCCTTTTTCTATTTATTTATTCTATTTATTAATTTTATGTGCTGCCCGTTTGCCAACCAAGTAAAAGCAACAGCAATAAGACATGAAAATATTAAAATAATAAATACTAACATTAAAATTGATTTTAAATTAACCAAGGTGGCAAGGAAGGGAGTAAAATCAGAGATGGTATTCAGCAGGTTTGTACCGGTTTGGGCAAGCTGGTAGCGGTGGGTGGGCCTGTCCACATGCCCTGGCATAATGCTGTTCTATTTAGCCATGTTTTCGAGGCCGGGTGCACGGACAGAAGGTGCATGCGCCCACGAAGTGAGGCGAACCATTGATAAGAATATGTGAAACCCACCACTGAGTAAGATACACATGGGGAGAAGTGGGGGAGGTGGGAGTTTTATCTCATATGTTATATCTTATAGCACTGAACTTTGAATCCAGATCTCCTTTTTCTCGTGTTTTCCATAGTTTAGCAAACACCTTGTTTTGTGCTTCTCAATCCTGGTCCTTATGGCAGTTGATTGTTGACATAATTGGATTTCCTGCTTTGGGACTCTCTTAATTCTCACAATTTTTGGCAGGAATCCTGTGCTTTTCACCCACAGAGAAACAGCAGGTGAAAATTTTGCCGAGATATAATGATAGTGCTGATAATCGTGATGGATTATATATCCACCTTGGGAGTTTTCAGTCCAGAAGAGGTTGGACAGCGTAGATACAGGAAGACAACACTTCTAGTGTGGATTTCCCTAACTTGATTCCCTTTATCTGGATATTATTATAATCAGTCCAATCCAGAATAATCAGTGATCTGAATTCATGGAGTTGAATATCTGAAGAGATCATGTTTGGGAGTAAGATTTCATAGCAATAATTAGTATAAGTCAGGGGTCTCCAACCTTGGCAGCTTTAAGCCTGGTGGACTTCAGCTCTCAGAATTCTGGGAGTTGAAGTCCTCCAGGCTTAAATTTGCCAAGGTTGGAGACCCCCTGGTATAAGCTATAGCTTCAACTCTTGTAGTTAGGTTGCCATTTGTTTAATTCTTATTGTGAAAAAACACAAACATTTCCTAGATGAGAAATTCTGAAGTTACGGGTGTAGCTGGAGAGGCTTATTTGCCAGGTTTTGAGCAAAACAGCTCACTTCCACTCTACAATTTATTTAATTAATGTTCTTTATCCCATTAGTAGTCATCTATCTCAGCCATCTCCCATTATAAAGTAAATTGCTTTAATGAATTCTGCATTTCTCTCAAAAGTCCCAATCAGATGAGAAGTCCTGCTAATGTAATAAGTCAAGGAAGTGCTGCTTTGGAAATTCATTAAATTTTATTTCTCCTGCATTGTCTCTTGAAACACTAAAGAAAGCACTGTTCTGAACGAGACCATTATGATTACCTATTAACTGCAGATAATCCTCAGCTGCAAAGTTCCCTGTGTGTCTGAGCTTTCAAGAAATGTTAAGATACTTTCCCCTTATCTCTAATCTTTTGTAGACAGACAATGGTCATCAGAACATCAGTGAGTATTAAAATTTGAAAAGCCTATATGTGGGTGAACTAAACCCAGAATAATAACTTTGCACTTAGTTACTTCATTTGTTCATGTTGTGGCCTATCGGCCACCGGCCCCTCCAAAAGCTGAATCAGAGGAGGAGGAGAAGGCTTGGGAGTCAGAGTCTGCATCAAGGCAACCTGTTCTGTCCCTGTTTCCACACACACACAAACACAGCCAGCCGAGGGTTAAGAAAGCACTTGGCATGCACACAGGTTGTTATCTAAAACTTGGCAGCTATACGAGCATCGACTGCCAAGGGTTTTACTTCATCAGATAAACAGAAAATACATACAAATTGCAAATAGTCCAGTTCAAAACAAGGAACCTTCGGCAGATTTAGGCGTTGTTCAAGTGACTAGCCAGAGTTAGTTTTTGTCCGTCACAGAGTCTTAAATGGCCACCACACTCTCTTATATAGTCTCTGGGGTGTGGTCCAGTGACTCAGTTATAATCCCTGGCACTCCTCCTTAACTGCTGCAACCGTTTATCACGCCTTCGTTGGCGTGGATTCAGGAATGACAGATCACCTCCCTCGCTCTCATCGGAGACACCTGGTTCCTGGCTAATCTCCTCTTCCTCGGCCAGCACTTGAGGCAGTGCCAGAGGGGAGGGGCTTGGAGAGGGAGGCCTGGCCGACTCCTCTTCTTCATGTTCGGAGCCGTCTTCCTCCGATGAGATAGGCTCAGAGGGCGGGGCCACAACAGCAACCTGAGAGCTCCGAGGGGGAAGAAGGAATGGAGCTGGCAGAGAGAGAGAGAGACAGAGGCAGAGCTTGGAATGTCTGTCCAGATGGAGAGTCAACAGTCCCCAGGTCTGGAAGTGGCTGATGAGGAAGAGTAGGAAAAGCTGGGCCCAGTGCCTGGTGCGCAGATGCGCAGAAGGCAGAGGAGAGGAGAGCAGCGGAAATCCATGGGCTGATCCTTGGGAAGGAAGAGCCACCGCTACTAGCGATGCCCCATCCTAACTCTGAGGATAAAAGGCAGGGGGTGCAGATGAATAGATGTGGCAGACAACTATTCATCTTCCGGCTGGATGGACTTGTTAGCTGGCATTGAGAGAGAAACTTTTTGCCAGGGCTGCTGACGCTCCTAATAAAGGAATCTTTGAGTTAACTTTAGATGATTTGTTGTGTTTGGAGAGCTGGATCAGAACAGATCAATTCTACATGCATAACAGATTCAGAAACAACATGGTCTCTTTTCCTCAGACGAGTGGACCAAAAACACAAGCTCTACACTGAAAATATCCAAGGAGATAATAAAGGAAATAAAAAAGAGCATTGACAGACTTATGACCAACAATAACAGCTGTGGAACAGAGGAATATAGAGACCCAGAAATACAGACCATCAAAATATTCAATGATGTGAAACTTTCCAAATAATGTACCAATAATCCTCAATTTACAAGCACAACTGGGACCAGAACTTCCATTGCCAAGCGAAGTGGTGAGTCAGGCCTGGGGTTTTTTTTGCCATGGTCACTAAGCAAATCAGAGAAGTTGTTAAGCAAATCATGCAGTTGTTAAATGAGTCCATTTTCTCCCATTGATTTTGGTTGTTGGAAGCCCCTGGGGAGATTGTAAATGATGATCATGTGATGCTGCAGCTATTATAAATATATACCAGTGCCCGGATTTTGAACACGTGAATGAATGATCTAATGGTAAAATGGTAAACATTGGGATAAAATTTATGATGGTTGCAATGTCATGTGCTCACTATTTGTGACCTTCTCATCACGCTTCTGACAAGGAAAGTTAATAGGAGAAGCCATTCACTCGACAACCAATAGAATAGAATACAATATTCTTTATTTGCCAAATGTGATTGGACACACAAAGAATTTGTCTCTGGTGCATAAGTTCTCAGTGTATATACAAACAACAAAGTAATATAAACATAAGATACCAGTACGAGTAGGTAATAGGAAAGATGAGAAGGATAACAGTAATACAGCCCAGGGGTGAAATCCAGCAGGTTCTGACAGGTTCTGGAGAACCGGTAGAGGAAATTTTGAGCAGTTCGGAAAACCGGCAAATACCACCTCTGGCTGGCCGCAGAGTGGGGTGGGAATGGAGACTTTGCAATATCCTTCCCCCAGGAGTGGGGAGGAAATGGGGTTTTTGCAGGATCCTTCCCCTGCCATGCCCAACAAGCCACACCCACAGAACTGGTAGTAAAAAAAAATTGGATTTCACCACTGATACAGCCAAACTACATGGGTAAATATCCTTAGATATAAGATAGTGCTGTGGGAATTAGATTGTCAGGTTCCGTAAAGACTGGAAAAATAAACCTCAGCACGCAAAAACAGTAACCAAGTTTGTTTATGCTGATATCGGTACTAACTGACCACCTTAATGTGTTACATTAGGAAAGGAATTGTTGGAGCTGACGCTCCATGCTCCCCATCACCTTTTTAAGCAGCACACAGCTCCACCCCAGTGCAATCACTCAATTATACCATTAGCCGGTATCCTCCCTTTCCCTTCCCAATCCATCACAAGCCACTTCCGTGCTGCTCCGTCTTTCCTTAAAGTGATAAAGGTTGATAAACTGCTTCAGTGCAGGACCCCGACATCATCTAACATGCGGATGGGATGTCGAAGTGAGAGGCATGCCTCAGGACTGACGATCCAGGAGAGGAGGCACACAGGAAGGGTTGTCGGTGAAAGTGTGCAGCAGCGGAATGGCAATCCCCACATGAATGGTGGCCCCAAGTAACGTCACAGGGCTGGGGCTCACATAAGTGTTCAGAAACGGATGGCATGAAGGAAAAAAACTGTCTCTGTGTCTAGTTATCTTGGAATGCAATGCTCTAAAGCAGGGATCCTCAACCCCCAGTCTGTGGATACTGCAAAATCTCCATTCCCTCCCCACTCCAGGGGAAGGATACTGCAAAATCTCCATTCCCTCCCCACTCCAGGGGAAGGTTACTGCAAAATCCCCATTTCCTCCCGATCAGCTGGGACTCGGGAGGCAGAAAATAGATGGGGGCAGGGCCAGTCAGAGGTGGTATTTACCGGTTCTCCAAACTACTCAAAATGTCCGCTACCAGTTGTCGAGAACTGGTCAGAACCTGCTAAAGCCCACCTCTGGGTTGCTGTAACCATTACCAACTTCAGTCATCTGCTTAACAACTGTGGCAAAGGAAAGTCATAAAATCGAATGCAACTCACTTAACAATCTTGATTAGCAACAGAAATTCTGGTCCTAATTGCAGTCTTCAGCTGAAAACTACCTGAGGAGATTCTGGAGAGGATTGATGGCTGGCACGAAAGAAAGAAAGAAAGAAAGAAAGAAAGAAAGAAAGAAAGAAAGAAAGAAAGAAAGAAAGAAAGAAAGAAAGAAGCAAACAAAAACAATGAGAAATATTTTACGAACCTTCAACAGAATCGCCTTCATCTTCGAAAGGGCTGAGAAGAAAGAAACACCTCAGGGGAATAAAAGTCTTTTGAAAAATTCCATTTCTGCTTTGGTTCCATCCGTCTTTACCAGCGCTGAAATGTATATGAGTCTAGCCATAGCTCTCGCCTCCCCACCTCCCATCCTGTTTTCAGTGTCCTATTTGAAGCGTCTCATTTTTGGGGGTGGGTGGGTGGGTGGGTAGAATGATGTTCCCAAGTCATAACATAATTTCCTTTCAGCAGCAGGAGACTCCCTGCTGTATATTATGGCCTTCAGCTAAAAGAAAAATTGATTCTGTCATGTATACATTTATATCTCATCTATTTTTTTAAAAGCATTTTTAACACTCTTCTTACAAGGCCTGGTCAGGAAATAATAAACCCTTGTCTGTCTGTCTGTCTCTCTCCCTCCCTCCCTCCCTCCCTCCCTCTCTCTCTCTCTCTCTCTCTCTCTCTTCCTCCGTTTCCCCATTTTTTCCATCCAGAATATAGATCATTTATGTTGGAGAATAACTAAAGATGAAACTGTAGTTAACAGTTAGGTTTTGCTTTCTCCTCTGTGAAAACATTCTCCCTTCCACATGCCTCGGTAGATGAAGGCAACATATATGACAGTTTTACAGAATAGAATAGAGTAACAGAGTTGGAAGGGACCTTGGAGATCTTCTAGTCCAATCCAAAGGGAGATGGGAGGTTCAGAAATATGAAATATAAATAAATATAAATATCATGGATGTGTCATGATAATACCCAAAGGTCAGATGGATGTTTAATGCCATTTAGCCATCTCTTGTGCATTCCAAGATGGAATCAAAGTTTGTCCCATGCAAGGAGGAGCATCCATGAAGATCATCCATGAGAATAGAAAAACAGAGTTGGAAGGGACCTTGGAGGTCTTCTAGTCCAACCCCCTGCTTAGGCAGAAAACCCTACACTACTTCAGATAAATGGCTATCCAGCATCTTAAAAACTTCCAGTGTTGGAGGCAAGTTGTTCCAATGATTAATTGTTCTAACTCTCAGGAAATTTCTCCTTAGTTCTACGTTGCTTCTCTCCTTGATTGGTTTCCACCCATGGCTTCTTGTCCTGCCCTCAGGTGCTTTGGAGAATAGCTTGCCTCCCTCTTCTTTGTGGCAGCCCCTGAGATATCGGAACAACTGCTATCATGTCTCCCCTAGTCCTTCTTTTCATCAAACTAGACATACCTAGTTCCTGCAACTGTTCTTCATATATTTTAGCCTCCAGTCTCCTAACTATCTTTCTTGCTCTTCTCTGCACTCTTTCTAGAGTCTCCACATCTTTTTTACATTGCGGCGACCAAAACTGAATGCAGTATTCTGAGTGGTATTAACACTTCACGTGATCTTGATTCTATCCCTTTGTTTATGCAGCCTAGAACTGTGTTGGCTTTTTTGGCAGCTGCTGCACACTGCTGGCTCATATTTAAATGGTTGTCCACTAGGACTCCAAAATCCCTCTAACAGTTACTATTGTGAGTTACATAATCACCAAGAAGTCTTCTACAAAACCTGATCCCCCACCCCACCCCACCCCACCCCTAATATTGCTTTTTAAGTTTTCAGGCGTTGAACATTTTCTTGTCTTTAAGCTTGGAATATCTCTGCTCCACACATTCTGGACTTTTATGATATTCTGATTTGATTGAGCTAGCTACCCGGATTGCAATGTTAATTGTAAATGAGTTGTGGAAATCTCAGTCAGAGGCTAAAACATGTGATGAATGATTGCAGGAATTGGGTATGTCTAGCCTAGTGAAAAGAAGGAGTAGGGGTGACATGATATCAGTGTTCCAATATTTGAGGGATTGCCACAAGGAAGAGGGATCGACTCATTCTGCAAAGCACCTGAAGGCAGGAGACTGGGCAACCATTTATCTGAAATGGTATGGAGTTTCCTGCTTGAGAAGGGGGCTTGATTAGAAGACTTCCAAGGTCCCTTCCAACTCTGTTCGGGTGTTCTGTTGTGTTTTGTGGGTATGTATGCATACATATAGAAGTGTATACATCAGTGGTGAAATCCAACTTTTTTTACTACTGGGTGTGGCTTGGTGGGTGTGGTGTGGTGTGGCTTGGAGGGCGTGGCTTGGTGGGCATGGCAGGGGAAGGATACTGCAAAATCCCCCATTCCCTCCCCACTCCTGGGGGAAGGATATTGCAAAATCTCCATTCCCACCCCACTCTGGGGCCAGACGGAGGTGGTATTTGCCGAACTAATCAAAATTTCTGCTACCGGTTCTCCAGAACTGGTCAGAACCTGCTGAAACCCGCCTCTGGTATGAACAATGGTATAAAGTAGGAATACGTGCTACACCAGCGGTCCCTAACCTTTCCAGTTTTGTGGCCCAGGTACGGTGGCGGCAGGATGGTGGGAGAAAGGATGAGTCTTCACAAGCAGCTGGTGAGTGCATTTGTGCATGCAACCACCTCTTGCACAAATGGACCTTCTCACACAAGCACACACTGTTCATGCAACTGCTTGTGTGATCCAGTTCCGATTGGGTTGTGCAACCAGCTTGAGATCAAGGCTTTACAACTGGGGTCACCCACAAGTAATTTCTGTAATTGTAAAGGTAATTCTTGAGAAGATATAATTTTTCTAGTGTTTCATCATTTCTTCTTTATGTCCTGTTAAAAAAGTTCATCTGAATGAAAGATTTACTTCAGTTGTAGTGTGACTGCTCACTTTGAAGGGACACATAGAGATTCTCAGATTCTGTTTTTTTTTTAAAAAAAAGGGTTTTACTGAACTTTTAGTAAACACAGTCAAATACAAGCACAAGCCAAACTAAAAGGAAAAAGAAAAGAAAAATGCAGAAAATGCAGAGAAAAGAAAAGAAAAAGTAGAAATAAATAAATAAAAAAGAAACAAAGACAAAAATAAAGAACTGACTTCCAACCTTCAACCTATCAAGCATAAACTAATATAATAACTTTTCACCCTCTTTTAAAATTACAACTTTTTAGACGCTATGTTTTCATAGGCTCCATTTAGCTGTGCTGGCCCTGCCGGCTGCATTCGTATCTGCAAGACAAATCACCTAATCTTAAGTGGAAAAAAATGTGATGTGCTAAAAGGATTAATTTACAGTTCTGATCAGAATCACACGAATCCATATTCTGCTCACATATAGTTATTGCTAATACTTAAAAAAAAAAAAACCTGAAAGACATCCCTTTCAGAGATTTGCTACCACCTGGCTAGGTTCTCGCACCATTTTGGACTAAGCTGGGGGGGTTTTTATTAAAAGTTTTTTATTTTTATTTCTCATAAACATACTTAAATGTACAGTCTCTTATCCATTTCGAAACATACATATTATCTTTTGATCTTCATATTAGTTCATCCTAAAAAATTAGGATATATTTGGGGTTGCTCTTCTACCATTCCCTCTCCCTTATTTTACAACAACCTTTCCTCTCCTTCTTCCCTTCCCTTCCTTCTTCTACCTCTTTCTACTTTCTTCTTTTCTCCTCTCCTTCCCCTTCTTTCCTTCCCCTTCCCTTCCCCTATCCTCCCCTCTTCCTCCCTTTCTAGCCCTCTCTCCTACACTTATTTCCCCTCCCTTTCTTCCTCTCCTTTCCCCTCTCTTCTATCCTTCTCTTGGACTAAGTTGGTTTAATAGTTCACCATTCAATCTGCTGTGAAAACTCAGGTTCCAAGCACACTGTCAAGCTAAACCAGGTTACAATTTATGAAGACAGGAATTGTTCATCTGGGTTTAGAATTTGGTCTGATGTATGAACCTAACTCTATGTAGCTTGACTATTAGTTGTAACAGTCAAAGGCTCAGCTGAGCTACTGCATCTGATGTCCATCTGCAAGACTGCTTTGTTAATATTTCTTCTGGAACTCAGGTTCGAGCAACAATGTTGCTGAAATATATATATATAAAACCTGAACAACAACAAAAAAAAAAAAAAAACACACCACTTTTTAAAATTAATTTATTGCAATTCCCCAGGGGCAGGAACCACATGTCACACGTAACCAAATTAGAAGTCCATAGGTTATAAGATCACAGAGCCCCTGGAGAAATATTTAGCTGTATGTTTACTTAATATCTAACACCATGTGAAGTTTATTTATTAATATGCCTGCAGGTTTCTTTCTAATCCCACTGCTCAGAAATGCTCTCACATGTATATAGAAAAGCTAGACGGGGATAAGATGCCCTGGTAGAGGTTTGAGTGGAATAATATCTATATATTTTCTCTCTCTCTCTCTCTCTCTCTCTCTCTCTCTCCCTCTCTCTCTCTCTCTCTCTCTCTCATTCTCTCTCCTTCCACCCTGCAGAATACAATTGGAAATTTAACTGTGTGCAAAGCTTCAAGTGATGGCTTATATTACCCAAAAAATATAAGCATGGACATCCCCAGGTGGAGACATGAAGACTAAGCCATAAAACATGCACTGTGGCCTTATGATCCTGTAATGGTATGTCCGAATGGCCTTGGGAGATAGAAGGAAGAGCCTCAGACAGGGGAACGGTGGGATATGAGCAGGAATGAGGGCATGCCCACCCATGATCTCCGCTACCGGTTCACCTGAACCAGTACGAACCGGCTGAATACCACCTCTGTGGGAGATGTGTGGCATGGCATCATTGCACACCTGTTGTCATTCTTCGTGGTTCACTGTGGATGCTGCTAAATGTAAGTGATGGCTCATCGGAGAGCTAGGACCAATTCAGAAGGCAGAGCAAAACTCCAAGAAATCAAGCGACATGTTTGCAACCTGGGTTAAAGTGGCTTGTTCGCAGCTGCGATTGTCAGAACCTTTTTAAAAGCATTTTTTACTACCTATTGGCCTGAACTGGTGGTAAAAAAATGCTTTAAAAAAGTAAAAAAAAAGATTCAGATAATCGCGCAGCACAGCTGTGATCGTCGGAACCTTTTTTTAAAGCATTTTTTTTACTCCCTATTCGCCAGAACCGGTAGTAAAAAAATCTTTTAAAAAAGAAAAAAAAGGTTCCGAGGATCGCGTAGCACAGCTGATTGCCAATCAGCTGTGCCGTCCGATCATCGGAACCTTTTTTTCTTTTTTAAAGCATTTTTTTACTACTAGTTCACCTGAACCAGTAGTTTTTATCACTACTGGTTCACCCGAACCGGAGAGAACCGGTAGCATTTCATCCCTGCGATAGAGCTTGGATCACTTAGACCAGACTTGGGTTTAGTAGGGTTCTATGTGATAATATCAATTAGAATTGGGCATATCATATTCTCTATGAGCCTTTCCACATTTCTATTAGAAAATGTGTTAACTAATCCAGAACAGGCCACTTTCTTGCTTTTCAGAGTGTGGAATGAGACAGCTCTTTCTGGTATGGATTCTGCTTCGGTTTGTTGGTCCAATTCGACTTATCACAAGGCAGCATCTCTTGATTTAGGTGGAAAGCAGATATGGAATGTAATCTCTTCTGCATATTAATGATATCACCCTCCAAATCTCTGGATGAGGATTTTCAATAGCTTCATCTAGATGAGGGGTGTCAAATTTGATCCCATTGCAGGTCATATCAGGATTTTGTTTGCCCTTGGGGGGCCGGGGGGGCATGGCCTGATCATCACAGCCAACTGGGTGCACATGGCCAGAGTGGGCATCTCTGTTTGACATGTCTGATCTAAATAATTGTTGCTAGTTGGTTATCCTGGTTAGGCCCAATATAAGAGACTGTAGACTTTCTTGTAATAATAATATTTATTTCTTCCTCAGGAACACATTTAGACAGCTATCAATCTGAGAAGAGCGAAAGCTTATATACAGAGGAGGCGGGGCTAATGGTAAGTAGTAACCAATGGTAAGGAACACAATGACATCACACAATGACATATGCACAAGCACACATATTTACAGATAGTAGGTTAGGTATTTTCAACTGTAACAAATCCCCCTCTAAAATACCTAACTAATGGTGGGTTATTAAGTTTATATATGTACATTAAGTTTGGAAGTCAAATACACATGTTGTTTGGTTGCTAATGGCTTAGTGAGGATATCAGCAATTTGTTCATTCGTATCGCAATGAACAGCCTTAATGAATCCTATACATGACAGTTGCCTCACATGTTTATATTTGATATCGATATGTCGAGATCGTTGACCTATCGCTTCGGAAGCTGATCTATCAATCGCTGCCTTATTATCCTCATTGATGATAATTGGATAAATAGGTTCATCCCACACATTACATAATAAATCATCGAACCAAGTTAGATTATTGACCGCTTTGGATAAGCAAACGTATTCGGCTTCTGCTGTAGAGGTGGCAATTAAGTTCTGTTTGCCAGTGTACCAGTGCACCGCACAACCATTTATAAGAAAAACATATCCAGAAGTGCTTTTTCTGCTTTTTGAATCAGTAGCCCAATCTGCATCGGCGTAGCAGGTCAAAGTTGGTTTTTCAGAAATGAATGGTTCTAGGTATAGACATACATTAATGCTAGATTTCAGAGATCTCAAAATTCTCTTGATTCCTTCCCAATGGTATAAGTTAGGATTGCTTACATGTCTTGACAACAAATTTACGGCAAGGGTGATATCAGGTCTAGTCCAATTAGATATGTATAATAAGGACCCAATAATTGATCGATATAAAGTGTTATCCTTAAATGGTTCATATTCATTGTACACATTCCTATAAAAATCAGTTGACATGGGAGTTTCACAAATTTTTGAGTTAACCATATTACATTTTTCTATGAGTTCTATAATTTTGTCTTTCTGGGATAATTTGAAACCCTTATCTGTTTTGTCAATTTGGACTCCTAAATACTTATTTACCTTTCCTAATATTTTTAAGTTGAAATTTTTGCCTAATTGTTCAGCGAAATTATCACATTTAACCTTGTCACTTCCAAAATATAATATATCATCAACATAAATCAAAACATATTCAATAGAATCATTATTTCTTTTTGTGAAAAAACAAAAATCAGATGAAGTAGCCACAAAGCCTATATCATTAAGTATCTTTGATAAACACTCATACCACCGTTTGCTGGACTGTTTTAGTCCATAAAGGCTCTTATTCAATAGCCAAATTTCTCCCTTTTTTGTATCTTTTCCTGGGGGTGCTTTTACATAAATTTCTTTATCGAGATCAGCATGCAGATAGGCTGTCTGTACATCAAATTGATATACTTCCAGATTTAAAACGGAAGCTAATACTAATGCTGTTTTCACACTTTCTGATCTAACGGTTGGGGAGTATGTGTCTTCATAGTCATCCGGAAACCTTTGAGCAAAACCTTGAGCCACTAACCTGGCTTTGTATAAGAATTTACCATCCTCTAGCTCTTTGATTTTATAGATCCATCTAGTGCCAATGGGGGACTTCTCAGTGGGTAGATCTGTTGGTGTATATACATTTAGTTCTTTTAAACTGTCCATCTCTTTTTTCATTGCTTCCTCCCACTTACTTTTTTCTTCTGGAGGTAACTTAAGTATGTCATCATACGTGTTGGGAGTCAGGTGTTTAGCTTGAATAGACAGTACATAATCATCTAATCTTTTAGGAATTGTACCCCTATTGGATCTAATGGGCCTATTCTGGGGATGTTCATCGCTATGCATATATTTAGCTTCTTTTTCAGTTAATTGGTCTACCTTCAAAGTGGGGTGTCCTTTCTTCCATTCATCATTAATTGTTTTTGGGCATTTAATTCTGTTCGTGGTTGTGGTTTTGGGATTGGTATCTGATGTATGATGATCTGTGTGCGTGTGTGTAATATTTTTTGATTCTGGATATATTTCATTGAGATGTAATTTTGACCAGTTCATGTGTTCATGAAACACAGCAGATCTGGATACAATGAAATGGTTATTTTTATCAATGAAGCGATATCCCTTGGTTCCTGATTGGTACCCCATAAATATCAGTCTTTTGGATACTTTCTCTCCTTTGCGCCTTAATTGTGAGGGGACATATACATCAGCAGATACACCAAATATGTGTAAATGCCCAATTTTTGGTTTCCTTCCATACATGAGTTCGTATGGGGTCTTGTTGATTGTACTGGACCATAAGCGATTTATAGTGTAATTGGAATAAGTAAGGGCTTCAGCCCAGAATGATTGGTTTAAGCCAGCATCATCTAACACACATTTAACCATGGTTTGTAGTAAACCATTTTTTCTTTCAGAGACTCCATTTTGAAATGGGGAAAACGGACAAGATTTAAAGTGCAATATTCCTTGTGATTTTAGCCAATTTGAAAATTCGTTGGATAGGAATTCCGACCCCCTGTCAGTCATTATTTGTTTAATTTTAGTATTGTGTTGCGTCTCTACCATTTTAAAGAACTCCTTAAATTTTTTGAAAACCTCATTTTTGTGATTAAGGGTGTATACAAAACCGAATCTACTGTAGTCATCGACTATGGTTAGAAAGTATCTTTTTTTATATTTAATTGAGGGTTTTAATGGACCTACTACATCCATGTGAATTAGTTGAAAAATTGATTGTGTGGTGCGAGTGGCTTTTTTGGGTTTTGGTTTGTTTTTAATTTTGGATGAATTGCACACAGAGCATTCTAAGTAATTTTTACAGTTCTTTATTTTTAAATTTTCGGAACATTCTAACATTTTTCGTATGACGGGAAAGCTTGCGTGTCCTAGCTTTCTGTGGAGTAAGTGACTACAATTATCGTGAATAGGTCTTCCATTGTTTAAATTTTCAGACATATTAGTATCAGTGTTTGATGCATTATCATTATTACTTTCATCATGGCTATCTGAATTTGGCTTTTTGTTTCTTAATTGATAGTTTGCATAGACTAGTTCGTTATCTTGTGGCAGTAGGTATGTTAGTCCATCATTTGTAAATAGTTTACCTATGTTTCTGTTGTTCTTAGTCATAAATACCTTTCCACCTCTGAAAGTGGTTTCTATTTCATTCTCTATACTTAATTTTAGGGTTGCCAATATGTTATTTGGAATTTCGGGCACAAATAGTACCCCCTCTAATTTCCCTATACCCTTTATATGCGTGTCTCCTATTCCTCTCACTAGGACCTTATTTTGGTTTGCTACTTTAATGTAATATTTCTTTTCAGTGAAGTTGCTTAATATTTCTCTATTATGAGTTGTATGACATGTGGCTCCAGAATCTATGAGCCAAGTGTTGAGTGAATCAGACATCAAAATGTTATTGTTTCTTATTCCATATAGTGATCCTTTCTTATTTTCTCTAGGGTTATTTCTGTACATTTGTCTTTCTCTAGGGTGTGGTGATTCTCTTCGCTTATACCTGTAATCTGGGGAAGTTCTGTCTAAGAAGTGTATTCTCCTATCCTTGTGTTGATATGAGTCACTGTATCCTGCATTCTTGGGGCAATCTCTACTCTGATGTCTTTCAGATCCACATATGAGACATTGATGTGGGTACCTATCTCTGACCCTAAAATCAGTTCTTCTTTGATTTCTACCTTCCCTTTGTTGTGTATATCGCTCTCTTCTAAGTCTATCTTCAGTAATAAGCTTATTGGTGAGGTTTTCTAAAGTAATTTGTTCTATACTTAGGTTATCTATTAAGGTAATATAGTTATCCCAGCTGTGATCTAATGAGTTAATTATAATGCTTTTCATGGTGTTATCAGAAATGGTTTCCCCCCTTTGAATAAGGTCTGCTCTTACAGCGTTTAGATTCAAGATATGTTCACTCATGGAGGTATCATGTTTTAGTTTGGCAGAATAGAATTCCCTAGAAATTTTTGTGGTGGTGGCTACACTTTTACTATAGAACAAATTGAATAATTTTTGGTATGTTTCAAATACAGTTAAATTATGCTCTATACTGGGAAGTATACTTGGGGAAATAGAGGCAATTAATATATAATATGCTTTGTGATGGAGGCAGTCTATTTCATAGGTCCAAGGCTTATCTGGTGGGTTATCAATAAAAAATAAAACATTCTCTTTCAAATATGTAATCTGTAAACACTGGTTCCATTCCATTAAGTTGCTTCCATCTAATCTTAACTTTATAAAGTCTGAAGGTATTGTCCCTGAGTGTTGTGAAGTGTTATTCATGTTTAGTAGCTGTCCATGATTTAAGACCTTAGCATACTCACAATAAGGCCTGGGTATGGTAGATGCATGTCTGTATTTACTTATCTCTATGTTGCGCTGACTTGTATTTATGTTTTCTTCTTCTTTCTTTGCAGGCTCGTTCTGGGCATGCTCAGTCCTCATTTTTGTCCAGCAGCCGGCGAGAGAGGTTCCTGTGTCTGCAGCTCCTGGGGTGAAGTCCCAGACGGCCTTCTGTTGCTCTGCTTTGTTTCCGGAGGGCCTCTGGTGACTGAAGAATGCCTGGGGTGCTGCTCTGCTCGTCGGGGAGTCTTCTCTGAGGTCGTCAGTAAGTGGAGCTTGAGGCAGGCCGCCATTGCCAATGGAGCCGGGTTGTTCAGGGAGTTGCTCTTCGGTAGGTAAGTATGATTGCCAGCTTGTCTTTCTTCGGG
This sequence comes from Arizona elegans, assembly GCA_022577455.1. Lineage (NCBI taxonomy): Eukaryota > Metazoa > Chordata > Lepidosauria > Squamata > Colubridae > Arizona > Arizona elegans. The sequence continues at coordinate 78,460,771 of JAKOOJ010000007.1, forward strand.
TGGCTAGACCTTTCTTTAGACAGTCTATTTCTTTTTGGCTTTTGGTAGATGGTAGTTTAGAATTTTCTATTTCATTTTCTGGTTGTTTGTTTGGTATTGTTAGTTTAGTCCCGAGTGCTGCAGTCAGCACCTGTATAGCATTGTCTATTTCTACTTCAGTAGGTTGAGCTTTGTTTTGTTTAAATAATTGTTTTTTATTTGTTTTTGGACTCGGGTAGTCATCTTCTTGGTAGGTTTTGTTTTTTATTTCGTAGTTTGAGGTTTGGAATTCTTTTAGTAATTGGTCAGGCATTTTAGAGGTATTAGGTGGGTAAGATGGCTGCCATGAAAAAGGCGGGAAGCTGTCGCCATCTTCAGTGTCATTTTTGAAGTCAGGGGTTGAGTTTCTTACCTTGCAGTTTTCTTGTTTGTTATTTTCGTTTATCATGCTGCGGATTTTCACAAGCAGATTTGATTCAACTGTAGTTGTTTCTATTAATTCTAGTATTTTTCTTTTTACCTCATCTTCTTTGTTTGGTGTTGAGAAAGTTTGTTCTGCTCCAGCTAGTGGTTGTTTGTTTTGTGTTAGCAGTTCATTTTCTTGTAATTGCGTTTGTTTCTTAATATTTTCAAGTGGTGTATATTTGTCAGGAGTTAGTTGAGCTGCCATTCTTTTCGTTATGTATCTGGTGGCAGGTCTTCTTTTGTCGTTATGTGAGTCTTGCATCTTTATGTTCGGTTGGGCCTACCAAACCATCCTCTTGCTACCAATTTGTTGCTAGTTGGTTATCCTGGTTAGGCCCAATATAAGAGACTGTAGACTTTCTTGTAATAATAATATTTATTTTCTTCCTCAGGAACACATTTAGACAGCTATCAATCTGAGAAGAGCGAAAGCTTATATACAGAGGAGGCGGGGCTAATGGTAAGTAGTAACCAATGGTAAGGAACACAATGACATCACACAATGACATATGCACAAGCACACATATTTACAGATAGTAGGTTAGGTATTTTCAACTGTAACAATAATAAAAAGGAGAACAAATAAAACCTGTAGGATGCCCATACAATAAATATTATGGTGCCAACCAGAAATGTCCCACCACTTGTTTCTTATGATGTTCCTGTAGATAGGAACTGAATCATTGTGACATAGTACCTTCAATACCTCATCCATAAACTACCCCGATATTATCCGATGGTCAACGGTGTCAAAACCTATTGAGAAATCTCAGAGAATCAATGCAATACTCGACTTTTGTGTAAATGTCAACAATCAGGGTAACCTAAGCTGTACCATGTCTACATTCCAGACTGAAGCTACCCTGAAATAGACTTGATTAGAAGCTCTATCAGACTGAATGAATTAATCTTATGACTAGCCAGAAAACAAATCATTTTTATCTCAAGAAATATTATGTTCTCTGGTCAAATACAAGGTTTTGTCCCATCAGGAAGGGACATGCCTTTAACAAGAGTTCTTTGTTATTATTGTCCTTCAAGAATTAGTATGGCTTCTGATAGCAGGGTCCTTTAAGGTTTAGGAGTCCCTATGGAAACGGGAACCCTTAAAGATACAAAATGGCGTCAGTCACAAAATGGCATCCGTTTCAATATTGTATATAAAGCTGCAATGAAATGAATGACAAGCGTATTGAAATACAACAATTGTTGATTTTCAATGTAACCGAAGAGGAAAATAGCACATTATATTAATACTACATTGTCAGTACAATGAACGCAAGTCATAAACGAATATGAATGTGCTTTTATTAATATGGTTAATGCTAATAAATAGCAATTGACCAAAAAATTTAAAATACATAGAATATTATATCATGATAGCCAGTTCACCAGTTAATATTGATTAAAGATATGAGTCAGTAGAGATGGATTGTAAATCTCTGTAGTATTTGAGCAATATTAAATCATTAAAGCCACATGCTATTAGATAGTGTTACAAATGTTTTGTTCAACATAAAGTGCTTCATAATTTTACTGGTGTTTGGGGGTTATTTTTGTATGCCAGGAGGCTGGAAATATATTTCTTTATTGCATCTTAATACTAAAATTGTACCCATTTAGGATATTACAACTGCCAAACAAATCCAGAAAATAACAGGTTATTAGCATAAATGGTCTGATCTCTGATAAAAAAGAAAAAAGAAAAACAAAACAAAACAAAAATACATGATTGCTGAGATTCAAATGTTCTCAATTTATGAAATTCTCATTAAGGCTCCCTGCCAAATCTGCTATCTCAATTTTTTTTTTTTTAAGATGACTGTTTCAGCTTGTTTGCTTGTTTGATCTGTTGGCCATGCATCCAAAGATCATCGTAATAGCAATTTTGCAAAATTTTCAACATTTTTCTCTTAGTCCCTAACGGTGACATGGGTGCAGGAAAAAAAAATAATGATCACTTGTGAGATTTTCTAATGGTGATGATCGGGAAATGATAATGCTTACATAATGCAAGTTATATACCTGTAACAGGGCATCATCCTTTCTTTTAAACTGAGCCATTTGTATGATGACATCATTATGCATGTGTCATTATTTTGATGTCATTATGACTTATTATGGATACTACAGTTATTCTGTATACTAAAGGGACATCTCTCTTTCCTTCCCTCCCTCCCTCCTTCCTTCCTTCCTCCCTCCCTCCCTCCCTCCAGGATGGGATGCTGTGGATTCGCAGGGTTTTGGGAGAACCTCTAGCTAAGATTCTGTACAGGTCGGAGAATCCCCAAATCCCACTCCTGGCCCCGGCCACCCTGTCCCTCCCAGGAATCCCTACACGGCCCGTTTTGGATGCAGGTAAGTGCAAGGGAATGCATGGAGGTTTGAGGAGGGTGAAAAACAGATCTACCGGAGGTTCGGCCTCCAGGGGCTTCCAGAGGCTGGGGAGGCCGTTTTTGCCCTCCCGGAGGCTCGAGAAAAGCCCCCCGCCCCCATTTTGCAGGAGGCTGACTAGGCCACACCCACCATGGCCACGCCCACCCAGCAACTGGGCAGAGAACCCCTTGCTAAAATTTTTGAAGCCCACCCCTGCCTCCCTCCCAAAAATTCCATGTTAGTGAACTTCAGAAGAAGATAGGAGGAACTGTTTTATTTAAGTGCCTGGAAGTTGTGGAGATCTGGATGGAAAGCAACAGCCTTCAACTGAATCCTGGCACGATTGACTGGTTATGCATTTTGGAGCCATTCGCTTCTGAGACTATTGTTTCTTTGCCACTGGATAGGGTTGACTAGAAGACTTCAAAGGTTATTCCTCTGGGATTCTATAATTCTGCAGCTCCATGATTCTTCTATAAGACAAAGCGAATATTGTAAGGTGTTGGAAATCAAACAAAGTGATGCCACTCTACGAATTCCTACCGTTAAGATCCCATGTTTTGGCAAGATAGTTGAGGTTCTCCTGATTCTTTTATAAGATACTATTCCTAGCACTTTACTCTCTCCTCACTCCTATTTGCCTTATATCTTCCCTCTTTGAAAATAACAATTGAGACAAACACCCTTCCATATCTTCTCCAATGAAAACAATGAAAGCTTCTCTGTGAGTGTAGAAATAATTGGTACATGGTGATAGAGTGTAGATCATCATAATGAGAAGCCTATGCCCAAGTGTTCAATTGCCTAACTTATTACACAATTTCTAGAGCTACTATCTGGTTCTTAAAACAGATACAGATGCTAGCTTGCATATTCTCCATCCCTCCTGACGGATCCTCCCATGGACCTGTTCCAGCATAATCTCAACCCCACAGAGGTGCTCATTTTTGCTTTCCTTGTACACAGTTCCCTACAGCCCAGTGCCGACAGGCATCGCATAATAAGAAGTAGAACAAAAGATCCGAAAACATTAGACATTTAACTGCAGAATAGCTGCCTGCAATTTTTCAATAGTGTGACGGTCAGCTTTATTCCATTATGCTGGAGCGCGCAATCTTTTCTTGAGGAAATTTACAATTTGCACTATTCATCAAGACAGATCCAATTCATTTCTTACGGTTTTGGAAATTTGGCTCCTTTTTACCTCTGCTGACCAGTACAGAATCATACTCACTAATGTTTATAAAACACCCCATTAATGTCCACTACTGAATTCAGAAGTACGCAGCGCAGCTCTTAACAGATAGATTTCTGATGGAATCTGTCTCGTAGAGTCCAGGTTATATTGTTGCTTATTCCCAGCAATTGTTACACTGAAATATCTTTGCCTTCCTTACTAAACTCTTCCGATTTGATTTACAATCAGATCTACCCATTCCTGTAAATTAGAAACTCCGTTCAAAAACATTCCTAAAGGTGAATGCAAATAAATTCTTCCTTTGCTATAGCGTCCTTGAATAGTACAGGTATTTCCATTATTTCTGTAGACCTCAAAATAAAACACTTCATATCCCAGATCTGAATAGCAACTAAATTTTGTCAATTATTTTCCCTTTCACTGGATTTTAGAGAGTCCACAAGTAGTACACAGTGGTAAGAACATCTTCCTATTGGTATAATTGAGCTATGGATAGTGCAAATATCCATACTCTCTACGCACAGTCACTCAGGCACTAGTCACTTCCTGCCTGGACTACTGCAACGCTCTCTACATGGGGCTCCCCCTGGGTCCAGAACGCGGCCGTGCGGGGGATTATGGGGGCAACGAGGCGCTCCCATGTGACACCTCTCCTGCGCGAGCTGCACTGGCTTCCGGTGGTCTTCCAGGTGCGCTTCAAGGTGTTGGTGACCACCTTTAAAGCGCTCCATGGCTTAGGGCCGGGGTACTTACGAGACCGCCTTCTGCCACCAATAGCCTCCCACCGGCCAGTACGCTCGCACAGAGTGGGCCTCCTCAGTGTGCCATCCGCCAGACAATGTCGGCTGGCGACCCCCAGGGGGAGAGCCTTCTCTGTGACAGCACCCACCCTCTGGAACAACCTTCCCCCAGAGTTGCATACAATAACAGACCTCCGGATTTTTCGTCGGGCCCTGAAAACCTATTTATTTCAACTAGCTGGGCTGGCTTGAGTTAAATTTTAAATTGATTTTAAATTGGGTTGTTTTAATTTACGGCCAAATATTTAATTATTTTAATACTGTTTTTAAATTTTGTATGCTCTGTTTTTACCTTGGCTGTGCACCGCCCTGAGTCCTATTTGGAGAAGGGCGGTATAGAAATTTAATTAATAAAATAAATAAAAATAAATATGCTGCTTCTAATAGCAGATATGATAGCAACTTTGAACAATGGGCAGTGATAACTATTGTGATTAATTTAAAATGGAAGTAGACTCCCAAAATTTCTGAAAGTTGTCTCAGAGAAGATATAGAAGAGGATTGTTCTGGTTAATGCCACATTATAATATAATAATGCCAAGCTATTCTCCAAAACACTTGAAGGCAGGACAAGAAGCAATGGATGGAAACTAATCAAGGAGAGAACCAACCTAGAACCTGGGAGAAATTTCCTGACAGAACAATTAATCAGTGGAATGATTTGCCTGCAGAAGTTGTGAATGCTCCAGCATTGGAGTTGTTTAAGAAGACATTGGATAACCATTGGTCTGAAATGGTGTAGGGTTTTCTGCTTCACTGGAGTAGAAGACCTTCAAGCTCCCTTCCCTCTCAGTTATTCTCTGTGTTAGGCTTGAACCAGATCAAGAAGATGAGTATAAAAAGATGAAGTATTGAGAACAGCAAAGAAGTGGGTGTGCCATTGTCTTCTGGAATGTTGCAACCACAACAACATTACATCAAGGACACTTTCCACATTTTCTATAGCTTTAATACAAACTTGCATAACTTGTGACTTCTGAACAGTGAAGACAGGCAAAAACGTGAGTAAAGATCTGCTTAGTCCAGCCAAGGTCATTCATGTACATTACTAAAGTTGAAAGAATCTGACCAGCCGCAGAAAAATGTTTCAAGAAGGCAAAACAGATTGAAAAGACACACATCGTTTGTCAAGAGCTGTCTAATAGCCCTTGAGACAGGCAGTATACATTTTTAGAGTGGCATTATGATACTTAATGCTTTCTCTCAAATCAAGTCTCCTCATAATTCCTGCCATTATTAAGTGGTGATCATCCACTTCTAACTCTAATACTCCAATGTTGGGTTCCTCAGCAGGTCGCTTTGGAGAGTCTATATTCTGCCCACCATCGCGTTCTTTCATTCCCGCCAAGCTCTCAGCTTTATCTCATTTTAGTGTCTTAGATTCTTTTTAATATACAAAATGGAAAGCTAGCATGCTGTAAAGGAAAGCACTCATGGGCATAATCTGTATTTTCAGTAAGGCTTTAGACTCTAAAGGAGGGGTCCTCAAACTTTTTAAACAGGGAGCCAATTCACGGTCCCTAAGACTATTGGGGGGGGCAGACTGGCTGGGTGGGTGTGGCTAGGTGGACATGTGACTAAGTGGGCATGGCCAATTTAGCAGTCCATTAAACAATACACACACATTACTTTGTTATGTTCCTAGAGGTGGAAACCACGTTAGTGAAGGGATGTGGCTACCTTGGGGGTGGGTGGGTGGGTGAGGGATTTTTCTCTCGGTGTGTGTGTGTGTCTTTCTCTCCCTCCCTCCCTCCCTCCCTCCCTCTCTCTTTCTCTCTCTCTCTCTGGGCCCATTTTTTGCCTCCTCGGTCTCCAGAAGGTGGGTGGGGGCCAGTGGGTAGGTGGGGTGATGTGGGCGGGGCAGCCTCGTAGTCCCGCGTGGACCAGATTAATGGCTTTGGCGGGCCGTATCCAGCCCACAGGCTGTAGTTTGAGGACCCCTGCTCTAAAGGGATCCCAAAAGTAGTTTTTTTTAGAAAATAAAAATATTGGGAAGCTGTAATCCAGTGCTTTGTTTTCAATAAAGGAGAGTATTTGTAGCTCAGGGTTGAAATGAGGGGTCCTTGGTGCTCTCTGAGCTTGGTTGTTTTCTTTAGCTCAGGGGTGTCAAACTCAATTTCATTGAGGGATGCATTAGGGTTGTGTTTGATGTCAAGGGGGAGGAGTGGGCATGGCCAGGGTGGGCATGGGCATGGCCAACCCAATGTCACTCGTGTCGGGGGCCTGTGGTGGCCCAAGTGCTCTGCCAGCAAAAACGGGCTCCTAAACTCCGTTTCCAGCTATCATGACCTCCTGCAAACCTCTGCCAGCAAAAATGGAGCTCGGGAGAGCTGCATGCGGCCCTCCTGAGCTCCATTTTCGCTGGGAGAGGCACTGCGGGCCAGTCCTTCACTGCTTCCAGGGCAGCCCCACGGGCCAGATCTAAGCACCCCACGGGCTGGATTCGGCCCCCAGGCCTTGAGTTTGACACCCCTGCTTTAGATGTTTCATTACCCAAACTAGATAACATTATCAGGCATTGATGTTCCTTTTGCTGTTTCTGGGATGGATGGGTGTTTGGCCAATGCCACCACAAGCTCTCAAAATCCTGTATATACGACACTGGCAGCCAAATGTTAGTCATATAACAGCAATACCATGTACTGATGTCCATCATCAAATAAGGCAAAAAGAAGAGATTGTGTTGCATAAAATGTGTCCATGCTTATTTATATCTGTCAGAATGGATACATTCCATGTCCTTTGGGTAAAGCAATGCCATGTAATGGGCCACAAGACATAGCTTTTCTCTATTGATGGACCTGCCTTGTAGAATAACTTCTCCCAAGGTTTAGATGGTTCCCATCTCATTGGCCTTTCAGAAACACCTGAAGATTTTCCCCAGGCATTGGGGCCATGATGTTGATGAAATCAGGTATATGTCTTTTTGCCCTTATGCTTTAGTGAAATGGTTCAGCCCAGGAGTGGGTTCTACTTACCTTTACTACCGGTTCGCAACAGGATCGCCTTGCTTCTGCACATGCGCAGAAGCTTCTATGCATGCACAGATCACCGATGACGACATCTGGGGCAGTGGGCGGGGCCTCCCACCGGTTTTACTACCGGTTCTTGCGAACCAGTCCGAACCGGGGACAACCCACCACTGGTTCAGCCTATGCTTTTAATTGATTGTTTTCATATTTTGATGCTGTGTGGCTCCATTTTGTTTAGTTAGCTGCTCAGAGTTATCTTCTGTAACTAAATGTAGATGGATAATCATTTACCTTTCCTATGAGATGGAAAGCCATTTCAATTTGACTGACAGACAGACAGTCAGTCAAACAGACAGAGAGACAGATAGATGATAGCTAGCTAGCTAGATGATGGATAGCTAGCTAGGTAGATGGATGGATAGAGATAGATAGATGATAGATAGATACCCTGTTTTCCCGAAAATAAGACATCCCCTGATAATAAGATCAATCGGGCTTTTGAGCACATGCCCTAAAATAAGCTCCCCCCTGAAAATAAGCCCTCCCCAAAAATATTTAAACGAATGCGCAGCTGGTCTCCGTCGTTTCCTCTGGTTTCCTCCATGCACCCCAGAATAATAAGACCTCTCCGAAAATAAGGCCAAGAGCTTATTTGGGGATTCAAAAAAATATAAGACAGGGTCTTATTTTCGGGGAAACACGATAGATAGATAGATAGATAGATAGATAGATAGATAAGATAGATAGATATTTTTGTTAAATAAATACATAAATAGAAATATTTATCAATCTTTACTATAACTGTATAATATAATCTTTACTATAACTGTAAAATCTTTATTATATATTTATAATTTAAATATATAAGCAAGTAGCCGATAAACACTAACTATGAATGGGCAATTTTGGCAACTGTACTCTCTAGTCTTATGCTTCTTTATCTCTACATCAGATTTAGGTGACACTTTCAAACTGAGGAGCCTTCTCTGGGAAGTAGGAGCTACAGATCTTTTATCCCTGAAATCCCTAAACACAAACGAACCCTGGGGTTTTTTAGGCACATTTGCCTCCGTTCAAGGGGCTCAAGTAACATTTTATTTTTAGAAGGTTTAATTTCACAAAACTGTTATGGTCATTGTCAATGACATCATCATCATCATCAACAGCAACAATAACAACAATATATCCAATGGGGAAGATGATCCAGAAGAAAAAACATGAGATTTACTTTTAATTTGTTGTTGGTCTGAATCTTCTTTGATGAGGCTTCTGTCCAAGAAATGGGTATTCTGGCTTCTATGAGTGCTTCATTGAAAATTTCCAACAATACTTTGTCTAGCGATTCCTGAATTGTCTTGTATAATTCTATCGGAAGTCCATCTGGGCCTGGTGTTTTATTGTTTTTCTGCTTCTTTCTCACCTCCATTAGTTCCATCATAGTAATTCTCCCATTTAATGTCTCTCTTTGTATCTCCTCTAATTTGGATATGTTCATCCTATCTAGATATTATTTAATGTCATCTTCCGGTATATTTTCTTGGGAATATAAATTTTGGAAAAAAATGGTGCTATATTTTTTTCTTCTTCTCTTCTATAATGTATCACTCCCTCCTCATCTCGTAGTATTATTCTTTTCTCTCTTTCTTTTTTTAATTTGTATGCTAACCATCACTTTGGATTGTTTGCATGTTCGAAGAAATTTTGTTTTGCTGATTTAATTTTTTGTGCCATATCAACTTGTGTAGCCAAATTTAACTCATGAGGTTTACAAAGGCTTAGTTTGAACTGAGAAAGCTACTCCCTAGGTTTGTCCTTCTTCCATACGATCTTTAACCAAGAAGAACGAGTCAAAGGCTGGAAGATCAATGCTGGCCCAGTGATGTATGAACTCTCCTTGTTTTTGTTTCCATTGCTAGTTTGTCTCCCTGGGGCCCCATCTGTTCAAGCTTGCCTCAGCAAAAAATACAAAGGGCGGGCAAATGAGTGTGCAAACATGGAATTCACTCTGTCCTCTGGTTAATGTGATTATGGTGACGTGATTATGGGTAAATTAGGTAGATTGATTGGTCTTCTGGCTGAGGGCAGTGACAGGTGTGCTAGAAGTTGCATTGGATATAGCAAGTAATCTTAGAGTTGAGAAGCATTGTCTCATCTTGAGCATGTTGAGGTATCACAATTATTACACATTTCTTTCTGAGGCATCAGATATCTTGTAAGCATTTCAGGTCCTGACCGTTTCTAGAAAAAGAATTAAAGGTAGAGATAAAGGTTCCCCTCGCATATATGTGCTAGTTGTTCCTGACTCTAGGGAGCGGTGCTCATCTCTGTTTCAAAGCCGAAGAGCCAGAGCTGTCCAAAGACGTCTCCGTGGTCATGTTGCTGGCATGACTCAGTGCCAAAGGCGCACAAAACTCTGTTACCTTCCCACCAAAAGTGGTCCCTATTTTTCTACTTGCATTTTTTTTACGTGCTTTCGAACTGCTAGGTTGGGAGAAGCTGGGACAAGTAACGGGAGCTCACCCCGTTACACGGCACTAGGGATTCGAACCGCTGAACTGCCGACCTTTCGATTGACAAGCTCAGCGTCTTAGCCCCTGAGCCACTGCGTCCCCTAGAAAAAGAATTAGGGATTTGTTAATTCAGGAAGAAAACATATTTTAAGACAGGGATAGACAACATGTGTTCCTCACCAATATGTAATTGTACTTTTCTAGTCCCTTTTACAACAGCACTGGGAAAAAAAAAAGTTGACATGATAGTTTTTCACACTTACAACCGTGGCAGCATCCCCAAAGTTACACAATCAAAATTCAGATGCTTGGCAACGGACTCATATTTACGACCGTTGCAGTGTCCCAGAGTCACGTGAGCCCCTTTTGTGACCTTCTGACAAGCAAAGTCAAGGGGGAAGCCAGATTCACTTAACAACCGTGTTACTATCTTAACAACTGCTGCGATTCACTTAACAACTGTGGCAAGGAAGGTCGTAAAATGGGACAACGTTTGCTTAACAACCATCTTGCTTAGCAACAGATATTTTGGGCTCGATCGTGGTCATAAGTCGAGGACCGTAATGGTCTCGATTTATGGAGATCCTCAGCTGCAGAATATGCTACAGATTTTATTGATTTTTGAGGGCCAAAAATTTTGTACAGCTGTAAATTTGTTGCTGGAAACAAGCTCTGTCTTGTTAATTTTCAGGAAACATCAAACAATTTCAGAGTGTTCTCTTAACTTTATCTTCTGGGCTACCTTATGCTTTTTTAAAACTACTTTTCTTTTTGCTTTTTTTTTTTTTTTTTTGCTTTTTTGTGACTGCTTTATTTTAGTTGGCTATATTGTGTAATTGGGGGATTTCTAGGACAGTTAGTTAAATTGTTATTTTAACCTCACTGTGGATGTTTTACATTTTTTTTTCCTTCTATACATCATGTAAGCCCCTGAGAGTCATTATAATGTGGCTGGAGATAAGTACAATGAACAAACAAATAATCATAGGTTCTTTATGAATTTTTATTATAAGAGTTTATCGTAATTTATTTATCAGGTTATTCTTATCTGTCCTGGGATATATTTTTTTTAGTGGAAAGATAAGCTATGGAATTAAATAACTAAACAAATATTTTACATATAAAGGAGAATATTTGTAGCTCAGGGTTGAAACGAGGAGTCCTTGGTGCTCTCTGAGCTTGGTTGTCAATAGTTTTTCTTCACCATGGACCCTCTTTAAATATCTTTTGTGACCACAGACCATGGCCACAGACTTAACTCAAGGCCATAGGTTGAGAACCACTGATATAGGCTATATATTTCATTCATTTGAATTAAGGAGAAACTTCCTAACAGTGAGGACAATTAACCAGTAGAACAGCTGGCCTCCAGAAATCGTGGGCGCTCCATCACTGGATGTTTTTAAGAAGATTTTAGACAGTCACTTATTTGAAATAGTGACTGTCTCTGACTGCTTGATGTTCTGACCCAGCTCCCAAGCATGACAAACCCTCTATATGATTTCTTTATTAGAAGCGCCAGCAGCCCCGGCAAAAAGTCTCTCTTTCTCATTGCAGGCTAGCAAGTCTGTCCAGCAGGGAGATGAATACTTGTCTGTCCCACCTATTCATCTCCGCCCCCTGCCTTTTATCTTCAGAGTTAGGTTGTGGCTTCATTAGCAGCTGTGGCTCTTCTGTCCTAAGGATCGGCCCATAGATTTCCACTGCTCTCCTCTCCTCTGCCTTCTGCGCATCCGCACATCAGGCTCTGGACCCAGCTGTTCGTCCTCTTCCTCATCAGTCACCTCCAGACCTGGGGGCTGTTGACTCTCCATCTGAGGGCTGATGGATGGCCCAGGCTCTGCCTCTGCCTCTATCTCTGACAGCTCCATTCCCTCTTCCCCCTCGGAGCTCTCAGGTTGCCTTGATGCTGACCCTGACTCCCACACCTCCTCCTCATCTGATTAGGGTGCTGGAGGGGCTGGCGGCTGACAGGCCACAACACTTGAGTAGGGGGTTGGACTAGAAGACCTCCAAGGTCCCTTCCAACTCATTCATTCTAAAAAACATATTAAAATGTTATTTGGCACAGAATATTTAGGTATCAATTCCTGTTTTGGCTGCATCACCTTTAGTCTTGCTTGATCTCTTATAATGTATTGATTCCCGATCTTTTAAACTGACCCACTGTTGATATGATCACACAGAGAGGTAAGATGTTTACATCTCACTGCAAATAGCAGATAAACAAAATAACAAAGGTTGTCAGAGACTGAGAAATAAGGTATGTCGGGTTCTTCTTTATCCTCAAAATATATGGCAGCAGGGATAAGTTGCTAGCAACTTTCCAAGTAGGAAGCGAATGACTTTGGAAGCATTCGTGAATTAATTAGTTGGATTAATAAATGCACCCGTTCATTAAACCCATAATGGGTTTTTTAAAAAAAATATCAATCCAGTCTGAAATGGGGTGTCCCTTGTGAAAGTATTTATGTACATCTCGTGATTCAGGCAAATTAAAAGGAAGATCCAAACAAAATATGCATCTCTGATGTAGTGGAAAAAACAGCCAAGCCTGGTTTTAGCATAAAGGAATAGAAAGTAGTTGTTTCACAGGGAAGGTTCCAAAATGGGAAGCCCATTATTGAAATCCAATCCCCCACAGTTGTCAAGTCCAAGGATCAATAACCATACATGAAATTGCACTTCAGAGGAGTTATTGCTCAAGCTTGTATATAAGAATCTATTCAACTAAAGTTCAGTGCTAAATTGATGCCAGATAAGGGTCAATTGAATTCAAGAGGAGCTGGACTTGGGCAGTTTATAGGAATGTAACAACTCTAAGCTGATGACACACTTAACTCCACCCTCCAGCTCTACTGACTCTTCTCCTATATCCTATAATGCAATTATGTTTAGAAAAGAAAGAAACAAGCATTCTTGTAGATTTTTTTTTTCAGAAGAGGTGTTACCCTCTCCCTTTGTTTCAATGTTGAGACAAATTCAAAAATTTCCTACTTATTTTTTCTAAATAATTAACTCAACTGTATTAAATTATCTCATAGCTGATTTTAGGGGCACATGAGGAAGTTGGTATTCATCAACAGTTTAGCCTACCAAGATTCTAGGCAATTATGGTAATTTTCTTGCAATATGTATACATTTTCTTTTTTGCCCCAGGTCTGAGCTCAGTCTAATTTGAGTCTGTTCACCTCTTAGGTCATTGTATCCTCCAAGATGAACAACATGTGGTGTCAAAAGTGAAGTTGAGAGTGACAAAGGATATCCTAATATTACTATTTCAATTACATAGAATGGACATGTAATTAAGAATCTGAACAGACTATTGGTCAGCGCCCTGATGCAATGACTTTTCCCTCCACCTTGTTGATTGGGATTCTGATGACCAAGGGTCATATGTTGAATTGGCTGAAATGGCGAACATGTGTCCTGGGTATGGAGAAGGCTGATAAGAAAAACTAGAGGGGCTCTTACAACAACTTGCTTGGAATGCTTACTACTAGGAGGAAGGTCCTGGGGGGGGGGGAAGGGCGGTTAGGTACTGTTGGAAGTAATATCCATTTGGTTTAGTTCCAAGCTAGGAGAAAGACACTGGAAATATGGAGGCTGATTGGAAAGATGGTTTATTGACAGACAGGACCACATGGTTTTGAGGTCCTGGGCAGCTGATCACATGGAGTGGAGAGTGAGGGTTATTTATATCCTCTCTGGGCTTTGAACTTGAGCTTCCTGTTCCTGTGGCAAGAGCATGTATTCTCTTGGTTGCTGACAGACTCCCATGGGGCTATGCAAGGGTCATAGCTGAGCTTGTCTGAGCTCCCAGGTTTGGTTGAAGCTTGGAGGGTGATGATGTAATGAAGAGGCTTGTGTTCTGGAAAGGTGTTGGGTAATTCCTATTGTGTCTTAATGGCTTTGTCCTGATTTGGATCTTGAGTGAGAGCTAACCCCATCACCCTGAGGCTGAAGATCTCTTGTCTTGTAGATAGGCTGGTCTAGTCCTGCTGGGGCTGTTAAGAATGGTGGGGGCTGCTTTTCAAGAGCGTGTTTCTCCTTTAGGGAAATATAATATTCTGCCTTTTTAATCTTTCTCAAAACATTTCATTCTTCTAGGAGATGAGTGGGTGCTAACTTTCTACAGTACTTTCCTTTGCTGATCTATTATTGAACAGAGTTTTGTAAGTTCCTGTTAATGACGCCACCTAAAGCATAAAAGCTTGTTGTTGAAATCGTTCTGGGTTCTTCCAGCTTTATGGGAGGACCCACCTTTGCCCAGATCTGAATAAAAGTGAGATTCAGAGAGAATGATAAACTCCCAATTAACAAGACTAAGTGAACTATGTTGAATGTTCCATGAATAAGTTATTTTATTTAGAAAGAGGGAGTTGTGAGGAAATTGGTATTTATCAAAAGATGCACCCAGTCCAGAGGTAGGTTTCAGCAGGTTCTAACCAGTTCTGGAGAACCAATAGCGGAAATTTTGAGTCGTTCAGAGAACCGGTAGTAAAACTTCTGACTGGCCCCGCTCCCATCTATTCTCTGCCTCCCGAGTCCCAACTGATCGGGAGGAAATGGGGATTTTGCAGTAACCTTCCCCCGGAGTGGGTTGGGAATGGAGATTTTCCAGTATCCTTCCCCTGCCACGCCCACCAAGTCACGCCCACCAAGCCATGCCACGCCCACTAAGCCACGCCCACAGAACCGGTAGTAAAAAAATTTGAAACCCACCACTGATCCAGGCTCATTTATTTTGACAATCTTCTCCTAAGCCTTTGGTCTAGTGGTTAAGGCAGCAGACCGTGAGTTCAAGTCCGACCTTAGCCATGAAAGCCAGGTGGATGACCTTGGGCCAGTCACTCTCAACCCAACTTACTTCACAGGGTTGTTGTTGCGGGAGAGGCGGGGAAAGAGAAAGAAGGAGCATTAGATATGTTCACCACCTGGTGCTGTTTATAAAAAAATAATAAAGGTGGGATATAAATTAAACAATTGAAAATGATTTAGCCATGCATCCACTTTAAAAAATACACCGCCTTAGCTAAAATCTAAGTAGTTTTTGAGTAGTTCGAAGAACCGGTAGTAAAAATTCTGGCTGGCCCAGCCCAATCTATTTTCTGCCTCCCAAATCCCATCTGATTGGGAGGAAATGGGGATTTTACAGTATCCTTCCCTTGCCAGCTCACCAAGCCACGCCCACCAAGCCATGCCACACCCATCAAGCCACACCCACAGAACTGGTAGTAAAAAAATTCGAAACCCACCACTGACCCAGTCACTCATGTCATGAGGAACAATGATATGTTTTTTGCTCCAGTTCCTTTTTGTTCCAGATTTAGCTGAATCCAAGGTGATCTTAATAAACACAGTCAGTTCACCTCTTGTGTTGTTGCCTTCGCATACATGAACAATACTGGAGTCAGGGAAGATTGTGATTTGTCAACAGCCATAATCAGGGTCTCTTCAAATCTTCCAATTTCATATATTCCCCCATTTACCTTGAATTAAAATACTTTATAGACAATGAAATATGACATGCTAACTATATATCCATATGTCTGCATATATTCTGCTTTCTGCGTAGACAATACATTAAGGTTGACACTTAATTTAAATCAGCACAGTTTTGCATTATTCAGTAGATGGTTGTGAGCTTCTTTTCTTTTGTACTTTTGGATTAATTTCATTGTTGGGAGATTTTTATGTTTTTAAAAATGCCTGGCTCAGTTTCCAGAAGTCCCAAGAAAAGAAGTACAACATTTGCCTTCCTAACTAGATAGAAAACAAGACGTTGCAGTATTTTTAGGGAACAGCTTCTACATCAGTTGTTCTTTACCCCTAAATTTAGGAAGATGTGATATAGTGTATTAGTATATCACAAGATAGATATATTAGTATATCACTCCATAGAGTGATTGACCATTCTGCGTTTATAGCATTCTCCATTGGTGGCATCATTGCAATGTTTGTTAAAGGAGAAGAAATGGTCACTAAGACTATACTGTATGGTCCTTCCAACAATGTTTGTTCTGTCCTCACTACATGTTAGTCTGTGTGCAGCTCAATATGCAGCTAAACCCACCTATCCTCCAATAAAACAGTGTGTGCGTAGATCTGGATGCTTTATTGAAAGAACAGGATATGGTGAAACAAGGGAAAATAGGGATACATATAATGACAACCAAATACAAGGTAGACAGTATTGAGTTACTGCTGAACATAGCAATTAATAAATACAAGTAATCTAAATCTCACCAGTGATGCTCTATGTGTGGGATTTGAGTTTATCCTTGGATGAATATGTGCCACAGATTAAGATGGATTCTTCTTTGGACTTCTGTATCCTCCAAATGCTAAAGGAAAATGGAGCCTGGCTTCCCAGCATGCACTTGTTTTGAGAGTGTGGGCTGGTGGGTAAAGGGGTTGGGTCAGCTTCAAAATAATATAATTGGTATTTATCTCTCTGGCCACTAGATGGGGCTAGAGGGCAACAACAATATATTTAAAAATTTATATGCTGGGGCATGACAGTGTTTATTGTTGTTGTTGTTGTTGTTAGCATATGGCACTGTTACAAAAGCCAGGAGACCACAATGCTATTATAGAGTAGTAGTTTAGCTTGTTGAAGTACCAGCCCTGTTGTAGGACATGCTTAAGCGCTTCCCAAGGTGTGCCACAGGAGGGCAAGCTGACATCTCACCAGAGAAAAAGACGCCCAGGTCTTCCTGCAACTTCATCCAAGGGCCCCTCCCTTCCTGGAGCTGCCTCACAAATGGGTGCCACAACCAGGAAAGTTCAGAGCCATCAAGGAATCTGACTGTCTAAACAGAACACCAGCTTGTCTCCCCACCAAAGTGGTACCTATCTATCTACTTGCATAGAACATGCTTTTGAACTGTTAAGGGCACAGAAGTTGAGATGAGTGGCAGGTGCTCACCCTGCCCTGCAAAGCTAGGATATGAACTGCCAGAGCCAAGACAATCATCAGCGTCATTAAGCCACTGAACCTGAGGTGGGTTTCAGCAGGTGCTGACCAGTTCTAGAGAACTGGTAGCAGAAATTTTGAGTAGTTTGGAGAACCGGTAGTAAAAATTCTATCTGGCCCCCACCGCCATCTATTCTCTGCCTCCCAAGTCCCAGCTGATTGGGAGGAAATGGGGATTTTACAGTATCCTTCCCCTGCCATGCCCACCAAGCCATGCCCACAGAACCAGTAGTAAATATTTTTGAAACCCACCGCTGCACTGAACCACTATGCCTCTTTCCCACAGTGCAACCCGGGGTGGGTTCTAAATTTTTTTACTACCGGTTCTGTGGGCGTGGCTTATTTTGTGGGTGTTGCTTGGAGGTCATCTGACTAGGTGGGCGTGGCTAGCTGGTCAGAGTCATTTCTGGAAGGTCCTCGCACTTACGACCAGTCCTTGCACTTACGACCCAACTCATTTGTTTGCTTTTAACACTGAAGAGCTGTAGGACGGCCCTTTGAAGCCCCGCGGCAAGAGTTTAAACAGTTTTTTTCCCTCTAGTCATTAGCTGGGACTCAGGAGGCAGCAATAGATTGGGGGTGGGACTAAATAAAAGGTAAGAATAACATGGGAGGGGTGGGGGGGGTGGGAGGGCGGGGGGGGGGAGAACCGGTTTGGTGACATCATATCGTCACTGCTACCGGTTCGGCCGAACCGGACCGAACTGGGAGGAACCCACCACTGGTGCAACCCTAGAGAATACGGTAGGAAAATATAAAGAACATGCAGTTATTGTGTTAAGCAATACTCTGCAATAGCATCTCAATCAATCACCAGAGCAATTTTATGTATTTATAATCTACCTTTATTATTTTTATGAACAAGTCAAGCAGCAAATACACACCATACTAATTTCTCCTCTTATTTTCCCCACAACCACCACCCCTTGAAGTGAGTTGGGCTGAGAGAGAATGACTGGCTCAAAGTCACCCAGCTGGCTTTCATGCCCAAGCAGGAACTACCACTTGCAATCTCCTGGTTTTTAAGCCAGCACTTAACCATTACACTAAGCTGGCTATTTGGCCAATAAATATGCAAATATTTGCCCGTTTGTTAAGAAAAAGAATTTTTTATATCCTGTTTAGGGCTCTTAAATATCTCAAGGCTCAGAATCAATTTAAAAAAATGCCTTGTGTAGGGTTGCCTGTTTGAATGGCTTGAAAAAATGGCTACTGCTTTGTTCTTAAAAATGCAATATGCATTATATGGGCCATATGGGGTGTCAGAATATTCATGACTGGGAAGACATGGTAAGAAGGTCAGCCAATAAATAGGCATAGCAACTAAGTCAGCCAATGGGAGCTGAAACTGTTTGGAGTCTGGGCGTGGCTTAGCTCTGAGTACTGCGCTGAGAACTCAAACAAGTCTGGTCTTATCTGCTCTGAACTCTGAACTGAAAATTAGTCTACTGTACTCTGCTTGTTTTTTGCTTGTAACTGCTATCATGTTGGAAGAATCTGCCATTGGTATTGTAGATTTATTTTCATGAGTTATATTGCATATAAAGAGAAGTTAATGAATCCTGCTGAATCAGTTACCTGTGTCTGCTTTCTGGATTTGATTTTTGCAACAAATTCTGACATGGGGGTTATCTGAATATGGCTTCACTGGATTGTTTTCCAGCCAATGGTCACATATACATTACTTCTCAGGAATCCCAAATGGGCTTTCTTTCCAAAGGCAACTGGTCTTTCTTGTTTTGTTTGAAGATATTTTACTTCTCATCCAAGAGACTTCTTCCGTTCTGACTGAATGGTGGAGAATGGAAGGATTTATACTTTTTGAAGTCATCTGGTCATTAGCACTCTTTCTGAGAGTTATTGAGGCCACTTGGAGGTTTGTCTGTCACCTGAATCCTGTAGTCTGCTATTTTTTCTGGAAATCTGTTCATATTTCCGTACAAACAAAATTGTGTTCATCCCAAAGTGTATAGCTAGATGCCAGTGGAGATTCTCAGTCATCTAGGTCAACTTCTGTCATCCAGGCCAACTATGACTTGGATGGCTGAGATTCTCCATAGACATGAGTCTTCTGCAGGCCTTGTAAAACAAGGACAAACAGAGCAAGAGTTAAGATGGGCCTTCTCAGATCTATCTACTCTTTTTCTCACATGAATTTTCACGTCAAACAGTAGTAAATTCTCCTAGTATTACAGAGAGAAAACTTTTTCAGAGAATCTATCCAAAAATGTTGGGTTCACAAATATAAGATCTTTATTAATAGTAGAGGGTTTTGGATTGTTTTTTTCTGAGCAGACATGCTATTTCTTTCCTGAACAATTTTGGTCAGAAGACAAATGCAAAAACTATAAATAAGAGATTTCTGTCAAGTTGCAGAATAAATAAAACCATTTTAAAGCATTTTTAAAAGGCAGTTTTAGTAGCAAAATCTGGAGAGGTTTAATCAAGGGGATTCAGCTAAAATTCATCCTTTATTTGTCCAAAGTCAATTCCTCCCATCCCCCCTTTCTTTTTTGTTTTGTAAAGCATTAAGTCCCTCCCTTAATTAAGTCTACTGGGGTTTAATTGTGTTGATCTCATTTTAAACCAAGCTCAGCACAATTAGACACAATGAGAAGATTGGGAGATAATCAGTTCAGACACGCACGCCCTCCCCACTTCACCAAACTAAAATCCATTTTAGATCATAAATTGTTTCATTCTGCATGGACCTCAAATTAGGGGTCTATTTCCTTTTTTTAAAAAAAAATATTTGGGAGAGGAAAAAAAAATAACCAAGAAATGAAGAAAATTAAACTGATTATCTCCAGCTTATCATACATCTCATATGTAGACGGTCAGGGCAATCGCCAATCAAAATTACCTCTAGTTAATCTTATTGGAAGGAAAAATTCAATTATATTTATCAAGGTTATTCCATACAGTCTAGTTACTGCCTTAGAGAATCAAGCTTTGGTATTAAGGTTGTTGACATTGTCCATGCATTGTGCGTATGTTACGTTTTAACAGTGTAGTGTGTATACAAAATGCCCTTCTGTTCTCCAATACATATATATATATATATATATATATATATATATATATATATATATATTATACACGTCTTTTAAGTTTTTCTTGAAATATTGACAGAGAGGCATGATAATATTATACTTGACAGATTTGTAAGAAATCATAAACACAGAAATTATGGAAAATTTTAGGAGGGAGACTCGTACAACTGTTAATAGACTTCAATTCTCAGCCTATGTTGACATTTGGGGGTGGGGTGGGGGAGGAAATCTAGTTACAAATTTGATAACAGATTACTAGTCAAGCTGGAAGCCAGCCACCTGATTAAGGCAATTTAAATGCTTGCAAAGTGGCAAGATTAAAATCAAATAAGTGCCGATTTTTCCCCCCCTCCCTTCGCCTCACTTATCTTTCTCTGGATTCGTTCCTTAACTACCAGGTGGCAGAGAAGTCTGGCTAATTTCCTTCCACGCCAATTACCCCAGGATGGTTTTTAGGGTGAAGCAGAATAATTACTGCACTATCAGTCCAAAATGGGACACTTAATGTGTTTAAGAGAGATTTTGAGCCTTAGCAGGGGACGCTGCTGCCTCGAGCATTGTGTGTATTCGGTACCAAACCCAGCCAAAGAGGTTAGGCTTATGGAGTTAACTCTTAGTCAAGAAAGATGCAAATGCCCAAGGTGAACAAAAAGGAATGGAAAAAACTCCTGGGAAGATATGGAATGAGCTAAATCCAGATCCAGGTTGGGTAGCAGGTTGAGGGGAAAGCTAGGCAGATTATGGAAACCTTATTTATCACCTACCTCCAAGACAGCCTTTATCACAATTCTGCCTGTGTTGTGGCCTGCCAGCAGCCAACGGATCTGGCAACAGATTCAGACAGTGAGGAGGTTGGGGAGGAACATAGGCCAGTCCTGGAGTCTGGGGAAGGCTCTGATGAGGGCTCTATGTCGGAGGCAGAGAGGGGGCCAGGGCCGGATGCCAGTTATCAGCTGCCTTTGGAGTCAGACATCAGTGAGGCAGATGAACAGCTGGAGCCTGTTCCCAGCATGCACATGTGCAGAGTTGCCAGACGAAGGGAACACCTAAAGAACAAGGGTCGACTTGGGAGTAAGGCCACTGGTAGACAATGAATGGCCCCTCCCAGAGGGAATAAAAGAGGAGCGAAAGGGGAGTGGAGTTTGCAGGAGACAATTAGTTAATTACTGCATTCTTTCCAAGTATTGCAGCATCTGAAAGATATCAGCCTGGCCCCTCTCCAAGCCTGATAAAGGTCGGTAATTGTGAATTATCTGGAAAGACT
The DNA here is from genome assembly GCA_022577455.1 of Arizona elegans. Lineage (NCBI taxonomy): Eukaryota > Metazoa > Chordata > Lepidosauria > Squamata > Colubridae > Arizona > Arizona elegans. The sequence continues at coordinate 78,482,367 of JAKOOJ010000007.1, forward strand.
GTGGGAGAGGAAAGACTTTGCTGGAGAGGAATTCACTGTAAATTACATAAAAGGGGTTTATCGGGACGAGGACTCGGCTTCGTGCTGTTGGGGAATCCTAGAACAGAACAGCCTGCAAAACTTAAATCCTTGGCAGAGAAAGAAAACAATCCCAGAGATATCTGTAAAAGGACAACAGATGCTTGTTTGTTTGTCGTCATCATCATCATCATCATCATCATCATCATCATCATGTCCTTCAAGTGATACATTCATGTCATTTTCTTGGTTTGCCACTGTCCTCTTCTAGGATGCTTTTTCAACCTCCCAGCCTAGCTCTCAATTTCTTTAGTAATCTCTCTTCCAAGTACTAGCCAGGTCTAATCCTCCTTTTCTGAGATCACTCAAGGTCAGTCAAGGGCAATAAGCTGCTTTGAAAAACAATGGACAGGATGGGTGAATTGGTCCTTTTCTTCAATGGATCTTCTGCTTTAAAACAGGCTTGCATAAATTGTGACTTCAAAGACAAAGGGCGGGCGAAAGCTTTAGTGGAGAAATAAGTTTAGGGTTAGAGAATGGCATAACAACTCTAGTGATTTGAAGATCACAGCTAACCAAATATTGTCTACCCTCCTGGGCAGAAGTTTTCCAAGGCAAGCTCCTCTAGGTAATAGAAAAAGTATATAGCTACTCCAGAAATAAAGACAATGAGAGTGACCAGTGTGGTTTTTATCAGGATCTTCAGATGATTCATAACACAGTTCTCAGTCCTCTAAATACTTGGTCAACAAAATTCTTAGGTTGCCTCCTTCCCTTAAAGGTCTGGACTACACACATCAATGTAAGAATATTTAAGGAGACTTCTTTCTTCTCATAGTGATCATCCAGAGACCTCTGGAAGTCCAACTAGACATGAAGGACCTTCTAGTATGAAGGATGAAGGTTGAATTCTTCTTCCAGAAATGCTGCTAGATGTGAGAGTTCTTTCTAAATGACTGGGGGGAGGGCAATGGCTCAGTGGTTAAAGATCCGAGCTTGTCAGCTGGAAAACTGATTGCCCAGGTTTGAGACCCGAGTGCCATGCAACGGGATGAGCTCTTGTTCCTGCCCCAGTTCCTGCCCATGTAGCAGTTTGAAAACATGAAAATGTGAGTAGATAAATAGGTATCACTTCAGTGGGAAGATAACAACATTCCATGCACCTCGGCATATAGTCATGCTGGGCACATGGCAATGGAAAGGGTCTTTGGATAACACTGACTCCCTCAGCTAAGAAACAGAGTTGAGTAACACCCCGTAGAGTTGGACACAACTGGAAAGGGGGAACTTTTACCTTAACCAAAGGTGCTTTTTCAAGAGGCAACTGGACTTTCTTGTTTTTCTTTGAAGACTGTTTCTCTTCTCATCCAAGAAGCTTCTTCAGCAGGAAGAGGGCAGGGGTGAACTCTAAAACTTTTCCCTACCGTCTGTGGGCGTGGCTTAATTGGTGGGCTTGGCCTGGTGGTCAGGTGACCTGGTGGGCATGGCCTGGTGGTCAGGTGACCAGATGGGCATGGCCAATAATAATAAATAATAAAAATAATAAACAAAGTACACAAAACAATAAGAGGTACCAAAAACCAACTTTCACATTTACACACATACACCACAACACAACACAACTGACTCACATACAATGTAAAAGCAGCTGCACTTCACCCAAAATGGCTCCTGCAACAAGCAGGAACCTCACACAGCCACAAAAAGCTCAAAAACCAACTTTCACACTTTACACACACACACACACCACAACTGACTCTTCAAGAGGGGCAACTTCCCTTCACCATTCAGTATGTATTGTGTGTGTGGGTAAGTGTGGGTATACACACACACATTAAATTAAATATATATTAAATTAAAAAAAGCATTCAGTATGAATAGCAAGCATTTGTTTGAAGACACCCTGCAAGCAAGAACAGAATATTGGTGAGATGGGTAAGACTAATAATAACAAAGCAATGCTATGTAACAATCCTACAGTAATCCTATAGCCGTGATGGCAAACCTATGGCATGCGTGCCACAGATGGCACGTGTAGCCATTCTGTGGGCACACGAGCATTTCCCTAGCTCAGCTCCAGTGCACATGCGCGCACCAGCCAGCTGATTTTCGGGCGTTTCGGGCCCACCGGAAGTCAGGACATGGGCCATTTCTGGCCTCTGAAGGGCCTCTGGGGGTGGCTGGGGAAGGCCGTTTTTGCCCTCCCCAGGCTCCAAGAAAGACTCTGGAGCCTGGGGAGGGTGAAAAACGGGCCTACTGGGCCCACCAGTACGGTTTTTGCCATCGCGTGCCAAAAGCGGGGTTGAGCATGGGAGGGTCGCACGCGCATGTGTGTGGGGGATGGGGCACAGGGGGGCATTGAATTATGGGTGTGGGCACGTGTGCACACGACCCCTCCCCTGTGCTCCCCCTGCTTTTGGCACATGACGGCAAAAAGGTTAGCCATCACTGTCCTATAGGGACAATAGGATTACTTGTCCTTGGTAGTTTAAATACAGTTTATATGCTACCAAGTTTTTTTTTTTCTTTTTTGGGAGAGATTGGAGGAGAACCGAAGCCTTCCTGAAAAGCTGAAACTACTTATTACTTAATACCCTGCTGTACCAACCACGAGTGAAGCATTATCTTCCATCTGGTGAATTTGCACTCGATTTCTTTAATGATGATTATCGGAATGTAAATTATGTACTCCAGCCAAGAATTCTGGAAGGTCGTTCTTATAAAAAGAGAAAGATGATTTAAAAAAAAAAATCAAAACACAAAAATCATTATAGTTGGAAAGGGGATCCTGGCAGTGTTCGTTTTTTTACAAACAGCAAACAATTCCAACCCCCCCTCCCTCCCTTCCTTCATCATCTCTTTGCCTTCTTGGTTTTCTGATTATTTAATGGAATATTGATTTATGATTGTACGTAGCAGATGGTTTGTGATAATGCTGGCTAAAATCTGGCTCTTCAAAGGAAAATCTCTGTCTTAAGAAGGTTTCTCCAACCTCATAATGGGTTTGGCACTCTTGTAGTCTAACTAGATCCTCTGGGGATTCAGAACTGTCACTGATCTATATCTTCCCTGTGTTTTATATGATACTGCTCTATTCAGCATACTTTCTGTCTTTGATTTTCTGAATCTTTGCTGGCAGCAAATGCTGAATGCAATAATATTATGTTTTGACTTTTTCTTTGTCTACAAATTAGACTGTGCTAAGGTAAAGGTGCACGTAAATGTGAGCCCAATTTCTAATATTTCTTAGTCCAATTTACCGAGTTGGCTCAGGTTCCATGCTTGATAATGCTCTTTGGTACTGCTGAAAGAAACACAAATTTGTAGAGGAAGTCTCATCTGATTTCTGGTAGTCCTTGATTTAGAATCGGTTGCTTAGTGACCGTTCAAATTTATGACGGATCCTGCAAAAAGTACTTACGATCTGGATTTAAAGTTCTGATAACCATACCTCCCCCACCCCATTGTCATGTGATCACATTTTGTGTTATGTCCTGACAGATTGGCGCATGCGTGTCCACCACCGCCAGGCGAGGGCGCTCTTCTGGCAGGAAATGAGCTGAGCGCTCATTGGGTAAGATGCTGACAACTCGCGGTCAAAGCCTGAGGGAATCGCTTCTTCCCGCAGTTAGTTAGTTGCTGTTAGCGATCAAGCCATTGCTGTTAACTTGTTCTAATTAAAGGTATGGTTATCATTAATTGAGTCAGCCTCGATTTCTACCAACCCCTGTCAGTATTTACCATTTTGGGTGGTTGGCAACCAGCCTGCATTTACAATCATTTGTAAAGTAGCATCATGTGACCGTTATTAATGACTTTTTAATAAGAGCAACGCGCGCTCCCATTGCAAACCGGTAGTAAAGGTAAGTAGAACCCACCCCTGAGTATGACCTTTGACAGCAACCAATCACGATACTCTTCCTGTCCCCCACGAAGTTCAAAGCCAGAATGGGTATAAAACCCAGGAACTCTCAGCATCTCTTCCTTTTTACTTTTGCCCAAGATCTCCAAGGCATGTGATCCTGTTCATCAATAAACCTTCTTTCCAAGCAATGTCCATGAATCCAGTGTCTTTCCCCCCACTTGAAACTGAACCCAGAAGGATATTTCTTCTGACACTTGATCCAGGGGTGAAATGCTCCCGGTTCGGACTGGATCGCCCGATCCGGTAGCGATGGCGGCGGGTGATTCAGAACCGGTAGCAAAAATCCCTGTGCCCCCCCCCACTGTGCCCAGCTGAACCGCACGATCATCAGAGGCTTTTTAAAAAAACTTTTAAAAGCATTTTTTCTACAACTTCTTCTGCCGAAAAAATGCTTTTAAAAGTAAGCAAAAAAGCCTCTGATGATCGCACGGCTCAGCTGGGATCTCAGGCTTTTCAAAGCATTTTTTTCTGCTACCTTTTCCGGGGAAGAGGTGGTTTAAAAAAATGCTTTGAAAAGGCTCTGATGATCAGGCAACACAGCTGGGATCGTCAGAGCCTTTTCAAAGCATTTTTTTAACCATCTCTTCCCCGGAAGAGGTTGCAGAAAAAAATGCTTTAAAAGTCTCTCTGATGATCCCAGCTGAGTTGCCTGATCGTCAGAGAGATTATTCAAAGCATTTTTTAAAATGATCAGGCAACTCAGCTGGGTTCATCAGAGACTTTTAAAGCATTTTTTTCTGCAACCTCTTCAGCAGAAGAGGTGGTTAAAAAAATATGCTAGTCGTTCCGACTCTAGGGGGCGGTGCTCATCTCCGTTTCAAAGTCGAAGAGCCAGTGCTGTCCGAAGATGTCTCCATGGTCATGTGGCTGGTATGACTAAACGTCAAAGGTGCACGGAACGCTGTTACCTTCCCACCAAAGGTGGTTTCTATTTTCTACTTGCATTTTTTACGTGCTTTCGAATTGCTAGGTTGTCAGAAGCTGGGACAAGTAACGAGAGCTCACCCCACTATGTGGCACTAGGGATTCGAACCGTTGAGCTGCCAACCTTTCGATTGACAAGCTCAGCGTCTTAGCCACTTAGCGGTCCCTATTTTTCTACTTGCATTTTTTATGTGCTTTCAAACCAGTTCTCTTTGTTTGGGAGCTGGGCCCTCCCACCCCCAACCCCCACGCCCCCCTGCGTTATTCTTACCTTTTATTTGGCCCCACCCCCAATCTATTGCTGCCTCCCGAGTCCCAGCTGCTCTGCTAGAAGGAAAAAAACTGTTTAAACTCTTGCCGCGGGGCTTCAAAGGGCCGCCCTACAGCCGATCAGTGTTAAAAGGCAGTGTGGTGGTAGACTGGTGCCTCTAAAAACGAATGAGTAGACTGGTGCCTCCAAAAATGAATGAGTAGACTGGTACCTCCAAAAATGAATGAGTAGACCAGTGCCTCCAAAAATGAATGAGTAGACCGGTGCCTCCAAAAACGAATGAGTAGACTGGTGCCTCCAAAAATGAATGAGTAGACCGGTGCCTCCAAAAACGAATGAGTAGACCAGTGCCTCCAAAAACAAATGGATAGACCGGTACAGCTCTGCAAGCAGTTAAAAGCCTGGTAGACCAATACCTGTGCTAAATCCTAAAGAATTGTCATATGACCATCAAGCCACGCCCACAAAATAAGCCACGCCCACAAAATAAGCCACGCCCACAGAACCAGTAGTAAAAAAATTTAGAACCCACCTCTGGAGCCACCGCGTCCGTGTAGTTACCTCACGATAGCTAATAAGATTCATGCAGAAGCAGAAAACATGGAAAGGAAAGACAATATGATAAATAAGAATTAGATACAAGGTCATCAGACCCTACCTTGGTTGGGTTGCTTTCCACCGCCAAATTTATAGTAACGTGAACTGTGATCACATCAAATGCCACCAATTTTATGCAGAGTATGCATCTTCCCAAGGCTCCCAGGCATACACAATCACACTCATGCAAACTCAATTTCAAGAACACAGTTTCGCACTGAGATGTATTTACTATGGGGTCTGTAATAATTACATCTTCACTTGGAGGATAAAAATAAAAACCCTTAGGATTTTGACTCTTGCCTAGCAGAGCTCTCCTCAAACATTTTCTGTCGATGTGCAACATTTGTGAAGTACTCTTTAGTGGCAAGACAATTATCTGATTCTGCTAATAAATGAATGCACTAGTAGTCATTTTTAATTGAACAATTATAGGATATTGCACTGTCAGTTGATTATGGAAGTCATTTCATAAATGTCAAAAATCTCTTTAAATGAATTATAGAGCTCCAAAATAACTCCGGCAATCAGCCAGCAATAACACAATAATCTGTTTACCCTGTTGTCAGGCATGCTATCAACAACTTTCTACTGCTTTTAAGGGGGGGAAACGGCATCTTAAGGATTATACTCCAGCTCTGACTTCGGCAACCACCTCTGCTCTGATTAATAAAGATTTTGAGTGCTGTCAAGAGCTCTGCCGTGTATCGGATAGTAAGAGGAAATACAAGAAGTATTAAGGGGAAAGAAAAAAAAAAAGATATAGCGATACATTGTGTGTGTGTACATGTAAAGCAGCAGTCTGAAATGATATTTCAGATATTTCAAGGCTCCATTTATCAGCTATCAAGGGCTGCTATGAACTTCAACTACAAGAATACGAAGTTTAATTCCTGAAAATATGGATGGCGTATGATAAAATAAGGTCTCCTTTGTGTTGAGCGTAGTTTGTGATAACTTCATAAAGGTTAAAGTTTTCTTGACAAGAAGAGGGAAGTGGTTGGCACTCCTTTTGGGGGAATGTCTATTCTATGGTTCATTTCAGAGGTGGTATGCAGCAGGTTCTGACCAGTTCTGGAGAACTGGTAGTGGAAATTTTGAGTAGTTTGGAGAACCGGTAAATACCACCTCTGATTGCCCCCATCTATTCTCTGCCTCCCAAGTCCCAGCTGATTGGGAGGGAAAAGGGATTTTGCAGTAACCTTCCTCTGGAGTGGGGAGCGTATGAGATTTTACAGTATCCTTCCCCTGCCATGCCCCCACCAAGCCACGCCCACAGAACCAGTAGTAAAAATTTTTGATAGGCTGGGTCTTCTTTTGTTGCCCTACACAGGAGAACGGAGCTGGAAAGCAGGTTAGTGGGGTGGGGAGGGAATGGGGATTTTACAGTATCCTTCCCTTGGAGTGGGGTGGAAATGGAGATTTTACAGTATCCTTCCCTGGTCATACCCACCAAGCCACACCCACCAAACCATGCCATACCCATCAAGCCACGCTCACAGAACCGGTAGTAAAAAATTGTGAATCTCACCACTGGTTCATTGTTAAGGAAGTCAACCTTTTCAGATCAGTTATGGCTAGCATTTCAGCCACTAAATAAACTCTATGTGAAGTTTCCGAAAGATGCCCTAATTAATTCATGAGCCATGAGCCGAACTTCAAAAGAAATACAGTCATTTATTAGGAGCACCATTTTGGCAATATTTGGATGCAGTTAAAACTAATCCCACGTAGATTTACGCTCCCCTATGACCCTGTCTCTCCCCTCCTCTCTGGCCATGTCATAAATCACATTCTCCAATTAACCACTTTGGCTGGCTGTGAAATCCAACACCCTCCTTCTGATTGCGGTCAGGAAGAATGTATGGAATGCACTTCAGTTAGGGAAATCAATCAGCTCTATCAGTTCTCCCTCCCTCCTGCTCATGGCAACTTGAAAGCTTTGCAAGTTGACACTCTAGTTATCTAGAGAGCCAGTTTGGTCTAGGGCAGGGCTGTCAAACTCACCCGAAGGCCAGATGCATCACATGCTGGCCACACCCATTCCAGGTTTAGCAAAGGGGGGGAGTCGCGATACGCCATGTGATGCCGCCGTGATGACATGGCAGTTTGACACCTCTGGTCTTGGGCAGGAGTCTCAACTTTTTTGTCACCTGGATCCCCTTTTGTGGCCATGAATCATGCCCACGGATCCCCCAAGACTTAAGATTTAAATCATAACATTTCTTCAACTCAAACCCCTGTGACACATTGAGGTCCCTCAGGGCTCCATGGACCACAGGTTGAAACCACAGGTCTAGTGACTAAGGTGCCAATGGCGAAGGCGCTAAGATGCTAGATAAGGAGCAGAGAAACCTGAGTTGTAGACACATTCTAAGCACCTCATCTTGTCTTGTATCAGAAGTGCGGGAACTAGAACAGGGCAAATTATTAATCTAATATTTTTTAAAAATCAAAAGCTTTAATAAAACATATGTTAATGCCAGAGATATTTCTGACCAGCAAATCATTCTGTATACAAGTCAGTTTCAGAGGGCTATAAAAGTTTGAATAGTGCCACATTCACAGTGAATATCCTCATCCTCAGGGAGAAACCCCCATTTTCTCATATAATCTTTCTAGCCAGATCAATGCACATTCTGTTTAAATATCTCCAGACCATCCATTCCTCCGCATCTCCAGGCAACTCCTCAAGCCGTTCTATCCAATTACGAATATGTTTTACTTGAGTTTTCCATCTTTTTAATTGTTCTGTTTGAGGTGTAGTAACAATCTCCTTGGTGCAGTCTAAAAAAATCCTCCTTCTTGATTTCAATCTTTTTGTTGGGGTTACTTGGCCAAATAATGGGTGTGCGGCAGGGGTGAAATCTAGCAGGTTCTGACAGGGTTGTCTAATCTTCACAACTTTAAGACCTGTGGACTTCAACTCCCAGAATTCCACAAACAGCAGAACTGAAGTCCTCAAGTCTTAAAGTGGCCAGATTGGATAGCCCTGGCATAGGTGGTCATTCACATCCTAGTCACCTCATGATTTAAATGTGCTCTAGATGGAGCTGATCTTGAAATCCAGCAGGTTCTGACAGGTTCTGGAGAACCGGTAGTGGAAATTTTGAGTAGTTCAGAGAACCAAATCAAATAAACTAAACTAAACTAAACTAAACTAAACCGGTAGCAAAAATTTTCAGTAGTTTGGAGAACTGGCAAATACCACCTCTGGCTGGCCCCAGTGTGGGGTGGGAATGGAGATTTTGCAATATCCTTCCCCCAGGACTGGGGAGGGAATGGGGATTTTGCAGTATCCTTCCCCCAGGAGTGGGGAGGGAATGGGGATTTTGCAGTATCCTTCCCCCAGGAGTGGGGAGGGAATCGAGATTTTGCAGTATCCTCCCCCAGGAGTGGGGAGGGAATGGAGATTTTATAGTATCCTTCCCCGCCACACCCACCAAGCCACGCCCACCATGCCGCACCACGCCCACCAAGCCACGCCCACAGAACCGGTAGTAAAAAAAATTGAATTCCACCACTGCCACAAAGAGATAGTCTTGTGCAGTAGGATGGACCGTATACAAGACCAGTGGTGGGTCCTGTAATTACCCATAATGCAACAAAGCAATGGAGCTGCATCCCAACACACTGACTAAAATGGTGAGTGCAGAAACTAGGGCAGTGTCACCTGCACCAGGAAATCTTCAATAACGCCCTCAGAACGTTGGCTTTTGTGTTGGATGAAAGTGACAACAAATCCTGTCGTGTTGTAAACAGGAACTCATGTGTTAATGCTTTGATGTAGCATCTAGTTAATCATGGTGGGGAAGAGAAGGGGAGGGAGGTGCTTTCAAGTCAGTGCTGACTCCTGACAATTACATGGTCAAACCCAAGCAGATTTCTTGGCAACTTTTTCAGAAACGGTTTGCCGTTGCCTTTTTTCCTAGGGGTTAGAAAGACCAGCTGATGTTGGTGTCTAATAACAGTAACAGAGTTGGAAGGGACTTTGGAGGTCATCTAGTCCAACCCCCTGCTCACGCAGGAGACCTGTACTAGGGATTTGAACCGCCGAACTGCCAACCTTTCTGATCGACAAACTCAGTGTCTTAGCCACTGAGCCACCTACTCTAGCCTCACGCACCAGCATCAGAAATAAGAGAATAACAGAATTGGAAGGGACCCCGGAGGTCTTCTAGTCCAACCCCTGCTCAAGCAGGAGATCCTATACCCGTGATGGCGAACCTATGGCACGCGTGCCACCTGTGGCCTGCGGAGCCATATTAGTGGGCACGCCAGCTCAGCTCTGGGGCGCATGCGCACGCCAGCCAGCTGATTTTTGGGCCTTCTGGGCCCACCAGAAGTAGGGAAACAGGCTGTTTCCTGCCTCTGGAGGGCCTGGGGGGTGGGGAAGGCCCGTTTTTCTTTCTTACCTGGCTCCAGATCCTCTCTGTGTATCTGGGAAGGGCGAAAACAGCCTAGAGACTCCTAGAGAGGCTCCTAGAGACTCCTAGAGAGGTTCTGGAGGCTGGGGACAGCAAAAAATGTCACTTCCTGTCCTACCGAGAGTTGGGAAATGGGCCCTTTCAGCCTCTGTAGGGCCTCCAAGGGAGTGGGAAAGGCTGTTTTCGCCCTTCCCAGATACACAGAGAGGATCTGGAACCAGGTAAGAAAGAAAAATGGGCCTACCAGGCCATCATGTGTAAGGTGACCAGACGTCCCGCTTTTGGCGGGACAGTCCCGCTTTTGAGCAATTTGTCCCGCGTCCCGCGGCGTTTTAAAAAAGTCCCGATTTTTCATTCTGCCTCCTGGTTCCCGGCTGCCTCCTGAATCCCCGCTGATGGCTAGAGGGAAAAAACCTGTTTAAACTCTTGCCGCGGGGCTTCAAAGGGCCGCCCTACGTTAATTAGCTCGGCTTCCCCCTCTCAGCTGATTTGCACAGGGCTCTGCTCTTGCTAAATTGCTCAGTTTTTTTTTCCTCTTTGTGCAAACCAAGCTCAAAACGAAACTGAAAGTAAAACAGGCTGTTGGCTTTGCGGTTTGCTTGCAACGTTGGAAAATTTAGGCAGCAGATTTATTTTCCTTTTCCTCACCCAAAAAAGTAAGTGCAAACAATGGAAAATTATTTAGGGCAAAAGAGGAGAGTTCAAGATTTTAAAACACAAAAGAAAAAAAAGCTCTTTTTAACTAGGGAATTGTAATAATTGAGATATTATTAATTGTATACTGTGTTGAAAGCAGAAATGGTTAAGTTGTGGTTTGGAGGAATATATGGGGGAAATTATTTGGTTTATTATTATTGGTAAGTATAATTAATTGATTTGTAAGAAATTGGATTGCATGGAAATAATTGGAATATTCATGTTCATATTGATTAATATTCAAAAAAGATAGTTATATAACTAATTGATTTATATTAAAATGTTGAATTTGTATTAAACAACTGTATTACATAATTACATAATTAACCAATGTGAGGATGGATATAAAAATAGATGACAATGGGAAGGGGTATAAAATAGAATAGAAGGGAAAAATTGAATTTGATTAAGATTAGAGATGAGGATGAAGGGTAAAATTGTTTTTTTTAAAAAAATAGATGAGGAATAAATATGGCAAAAAGGAAATATAGAAATTGTAAATTTAATTGAAATGACTAAACACTGTTTAAATTTGTGAACCAGCCAAATATTCTGTTCAAAGAAAATACATTGTATGTATGTGTGTTTCTAATTATTGCTATTTATTCATATTTGTTCTCTTTTATTCTTTAAAGTTTAACAATTCATTCTTTATCTTAATATCTTTATATTTGTTTGGGGTTGACTTTCTTCCCTTTCATCTTTTTTATTGTACAGCAATCTTTCTCCTCAAACCTACCACCTCTCTTTTCTTTCCTTCTTACTTTCTCTTCCCCCCCCTCTTCTTCTCCTCCCTACTTCCTCTTCCTTTCTCCTTCTCCTCCTCTCTTCCTCCCTCTCTTAACCGTCACTCCTACTCTAATTTCCCTTCCCTTCCTTCATCCCTCTCTATTACTGTATCCTTTTATGCATATGGACTACTCAGAGGGCTGAAAAAGTTATTTTTGACTGGTCCTCGCACTTTTGACCAGTCCTCGAACTTACGACTGTCCTCACATTTTACATTTTTGCCCTATCTTGTCATCATGGTGAAGAGAAGCAGTTGTGAAATGAGTGACATGGTTGTTAAGAATGCTGCACGGGCATAAATGTGAGGATGGTCATAAGTGTGAGGACCAGTCAAAAGTGTGAGGACCTGTCAGAAATGACTTTTCAGCCCTCTGAGTAGTCCCTATACACACAGCCATGGCCACCCGGTCACATGACCAGCTAGCCACGCCCACCCAGTCACATGGCCTCCAAGCCACGCCCACACAATAAGCCACGCCCACAATGGTGTCCCTCTTACCAATGTTAAAATCTGTTCACCTTACCCTATACACATAGCCATGGCCACCCGGTCACATGACCAGCTAGCCACGCCCACAAAATAAGCCACGCCCACAATGTCCCTCTTTACCAATGTTAAAATCTGGTCACCTTAATCATGTGCCAGGAACGGGGGGGAGGGGGAGGGGGCTGCGCATGCATGCGCGTGGGCACGTGCGTGCGCGACCCTCCCCCGCCCCCCCCTCTCCTGGCATGCGATGGCAAAAAGGTTAGCCATCACTGTCCTATACTATTCCAGACACGTGAAGAGATCCAATCTCTTCTTAAAAACCTCCAGTGATGGAGCACCCACAACTTCTGGAGTTTGTTATAACTGTTAGAAAATTCCTCCTTAGTTCTAGGTGGGTTAAAACTATCAAGATCACAGTGCACCATTCCTGATTTACAAATATTCTCCTTTATTTGATACAATGCCCATAGGTAGACTCCAGGGCAGTGTTTCTCAACCTTAGCAACTTTAAGTGTGTGGTACAAGAAGTGGCATATGGAAAGGTATTATGTAATCTGGCACACCAGTGGTGAAATCCCAATGTTTTTACTACTGGTTCGGTGGGCGTGGCTTGGTGGGCATGGCGGGTGTGGCACGGGAAGGATACTGCAAAATCTCCATTCCCTCCCCACTCTGGGGCCAGCCAGAGGTGGTATTTGCTGGTTCTCCGAACTACTCAAAATTTCTGCTACCGGTTCTCTGAACTACTCAAAATTTCCGCTACCGGTTCTCTAGAACCTGTCAGAACCTGCTGAATAGCCCCTCTGCTTTGTGAGATGATCTCTGGTGTGGCACAGGATTATCCTAAGATACTTGTTTTGGGAGACTGTCTAGATAGGACTGGCTCAGGGTTTCATGTCCACCATCATAGGTGCAGGTGCCACCTATCTCAACTGGCACCTGCAACTGGGCATATGCAAGATTTGGCATTCGTTTGTTCTAGTGATCGAAAGTGAGAGAATTTATGAACTGTGTAGTTGTCCCAAAGATGCTTTTCCAAATGGCAACTGGATTTTCTTGGTTTTTTTCCCCTTGAAAACGTTTTGCTTCTCATCTAAGAAGCTTCTTCAGGTCTAGACCATAGTTGTCTATGAAGAATTCTCAATCATCTAGGTCACAGTTGTTCCTAAGGTGCTTTTCCAAAAGGCAACTGGACTTTCTTGTTTTTTTTTCCCTTGAAAACGTTTTGCTTCTCATCCAAGAAGCTTCTTTGGTTCTTTTTCTTCAGACAAGAAGCTTCATAGATGAGAAGCAAAATGTTTTCAAGGAAAAAAAAATAAGAAAGTCCAGTTGCCTCTTGAGAAAACACCTCAGGGACAACCATGACGTAGGTGATTGAGAATCCCCATAGACAATACGAACAGATTGCTGTGTGATCAGTTTTAGACCAGCAGTTTCTATGAACACCCTTGTCCTAAGGAATACTCTAAGGCAGGGGTGGGCAACTGTGGCCCCTTTACGACCTGTGGACTTCAACTCCCAGAATTCCTGAGACAGCCAAGCTGGCTCAGGAATTCTGGGAGTTGAAGTCCACAGGTCATAAAGGGGCCATATTTGCCCACCCCTGCTCTAAGGAGCTGTGGTGGCACAGTGGTCAGAATGCAGCATTGCAGGCTAACTCTCAGGGGTGAAATGCTACCGGTTCAGACCGGTTCAGAGAACCGGTAGCGACGGCCGTTTGAGGCTCCGCCCACCCGCCTGGTCGTTGTTACTTCCTGGTTTTAACCAGGAAGTAACCTGTTTTTTAACCTCTGCACATGCGCAGAAGGGTTTGCGCATGTGCAGGGGGTCTGCGCACGCATGTGACATGCGCACGCAGCGCATTCACTTCCGAACTGGTAGGGAAGGTAAGTAGATTTCACCCCTGCTAACTCTGCTCGCTGCCAGGAGTTCAATCCTGACTGGCTCAAGGTTGACTCAGTCTTCCATCCTTCTCCATAGAGTCACTCATGCTCTCGTTATCTCCTGTTTGGACTACTGCAATGCCCTCTACATGGGGCTGCCCTTGTGGTGCACCCAGAGGCTCCAGCTGGTCCAGAATGCGGCCGGGCGGGTTGTTACGGGAGCTTCCTGTTACTCCTGTGTTACACCTCTCCTGCGCGAGCTGCACTGGCTACCGGTGGTCCTTCAGATCCGCTTCAAGGTGCTGGTACTTACTATAAAGTCCTTCATGGCACAGGCTTGGGGTACTTGCAGGACCACCTCCTACCGGCCTCCCACCGCCCAGTGCGCTCACATAGGACTGTCCTCCTCTGGGTGCCATGGGCCAGACAATGTCGGCTGGTCGCGCCCAGGATGAGGGCGTTCTCTGTGGGCTCACCGACCCTCTGGAACGAATTACCCACTGGACTCTGGACGGCCCCCGATCTCCGCTCTTTCCACGGTGACCTGAAGACATGGCTTTTCCCACAAATCTCCTGATCTGCTGGGAGTTGTTAGTTTTAACCTGTTGGGGATTTTAATTGGATTATTTTAGTGCTAATTTTTATTGTTCTGTTGTTTTATTGTTGTGAGCCGCCCCAAGTCCTTTGGGAGAAGGGCGGCATATAAGTATGAATAAACTAAATGAACTAAACTAAATTAAACTTCTGAGGTCGGTAAAAAGAGGACCCGGATTCCTGGGGGCAATAGGCTGACTCTAGGAAACCACTTAGAGAGGACTGTAAAGCACTATGGAGCGGTTCATAAGTCTATGTGCTAGGACTAAGTGCCTAGGCCCCCAAGTGTGTGCAGGGACCTGCTGGTTGTGTTAGTGTAGGAGAAGGAGTGGCAGAGTTTGGGGGGAGTCAAATCAGCCTAGTTCCTACAAGTAATCTAAGTCCAACCCCTTTAGAATTCTCTTACCCCAAATTATTGCTAGCCCATTACTTGACTGTGCATAGGCATGATCAATAAATCAGTTTAAATTGGAACTTACTGCGTGGCCCTATTTTTTGGCACCTGACAGTCAGCAACTGTCAACTGTTATTTACTTCATCTGCTATGTTTTCTCGTTGTTGCATTTGCATTTGTAATTGTTTTTAATTTTATTTTAATATTGTCTGACCCAGAGTCACTTGTTGAGATGGGTGGCTAGACAAATTGATTAAATAAATCAATAATAAATGTGGAAGAGAGCCTTAAGCCAGGAAAGTATGTTTAGCTTCCCTGGTCCCAGTATTTTATTTTATTTTTTAAAAAATGACATGCACACATCATACTTTCCAAACTTGTAACCGGGAAACTGATATTAATTGTTATTATTGTTATTATTAAAATTATCTATATTCTCTCGACTACAATGGTATTGAATTCCTTGTTGCCTTTTTATATTTTGCCCCTTGTTTTATTGTGTTAAGCCCAGAGGTGGGCTGCTGGGAGTTCGCAGGGGTTCGGGAGAATTTCTAGCTAAGATTCTGTGCAGTTCGGAGAACCCCCAAATCCCACTCCTGGCTGGCCTCTCCCCTCCCACCCCTCCCTGCCTCTCCCAGGAGTCCTGATGCAGCCCATTTTGGATGCAGGTAAGTGCAGGGCATGCGTGGAGGCTCAGGGAGGGCAAAAAATGGGCCTACCAGAAGTTCGGGAAGGCCAGAAGTGGGCATGTTTCCGGCCTCCAGAGGCCTTTTTCACCCTCCCGGAGGCTTGAGGAAAGCCTCCAGAGGCTGGATAGGCAAAAATGCCCCACCCACCATGGTGCAGAGGCCGACTAGACCACGCCCACCATGGCCACTCCCACCCAGCAACCGGGCAGAGAACCCCTTGCTAAAATTTTTGAAGCCCCTGGTTAAGCCACCTTGGGTGGTTCTGCAAGAAGAAAGATGGGTTAAAAATTTAAGAAATTAATATAAATTAAGTAAATTTAAGCCCTTCATAGCTTGGGAGCTATCTGAGAGACTGTCTCTTGCCAGTCACGTCTACACGACCTTCCAGATCAGGAAGGCAAAGAATGTTGCAGGTCCTGTCCCCTTAGGACAGAGGTGGTATTCAGCCGGTTCGGGCCGGTTCAGGCAAATAGGTAGCTAAAATCACACCCGCCCCAGCTCTATACCTGGCTCTATTTAGGCCCGTTTTTGATTCCGGGCTCATACGCAGAAGATGTGCACGCAAGTAAAGCACATGCACACTCACATTTTCAGTGCTGGGCGAACTGGTAGGTAAATTATGTGAATTCCACCTCTTCCTTAGGAGTAGAGGTGGGTTTCAGCAGGCTCTGACCAGTTCTGGAGAACCGGTAGCAGAAATTTTGAGTAGTTCAGAGAACCGGTAATAAAAATTCTGACTGGCCCCGCCCTCATCTATTCTCTGTCTCCTAAATCCCAGCTGATCAGGAGGAAATGGGGATTCTGCAGTAACCTTCCCCTGGAATGGGGAGGGAATGGCGATTTTACAGTATCCTTCCCCTGCCATACCCACCAAGCCACACCCATCAAGTTTACACCATACCCACCAAGCCACACCCACAGAACCGGTAGTAAAAAATTTTGAAACCCACCACTGCTTAGGAGGTACATCTGGTGGGACCCAGAAGAAGGGCCTTTTCCATGGTGGCTCCCTCCCCTTGAAACATTATCTCTGCAGAAATTAAACTGGCCCTCATTTTGACAGTTTTTCAGAAGGCCCTAAATAAAAATGTGATGCGCCTGGGGAACCCATAAAATGGGATGGAGCCCATCAAATGGCTGATTTAATCGTGCGTTGTCCCTGGGGTTGGTGGAGATTATTGCTTTTTTATTTTTATTTTTTCCTATTTTGTGTTTTTACTGTTTGTAAGCCACCTAGAGTCACTGTGAGCGAGGAGTAAATGAGTAAATAAGTAAATGAATCAATAATAAGACACATCAGATGGTTTCTCTGCAGCCTACGAATCGCAGCTCATAGCAAAAGAGGATTATATATATATATATATATATATATATATATATATATATATATATATATATATATATATATATATGTTTTTCTTCTAGCCAGGTTTTCCCTACGTAACCAAGGTTTTTTGTAGCTCCAGCTCAGTAGAATCACATCTACTCGGTTCTGGGCTTTTTTCCTTCCTAACAGCTAGCAAGTTCTAACTGCTAGGTGGGAGACCTAAATAGATCCATTTCTAGCTTGTTTGCTTTCATCAGTAGGCCACACCCATATCTTATGTATCCTCCCTGTAAAAGTACAGTATCAATTTTCTTACTTCTTCGTAGGGTTTATGTGTATTTTTCTTCTAGCCAGGTTTTCCCTACGTAACCAAGGTTTTTTGTAGCTCCAGCTCAGTAGAATCACATCTACTCGGTTCTGGGCTTTTTTCCTTTCTAACAGCTAGCAAGCTCTAACTGCTAGGTGGGAGACCTAAATACATCCATTTCTAGCTCGTTTGCTTTCATCAGTAGGCCACACCCATATCTTATGAATCTTCCCTGTAAAGGTACAGTATCAATTTTCTTACTTCTTCGTAGGGTTTATGTGTACACATAAATTGATACTGTACCTTTACAGGGAGGATACATAAGATATGGGTGTGGCCATATATATGTACACACACCTCTGGAGAAGAAAGAAGGATTTTCCTATTATCTTTGGGCTTGCTATTTATCATTTATCAATGATAAAGTTGTTATTTTACAGAATAACTGAGCACACGCACAAACAGAGAGAGAGAGAGAGAGAGAGAGAGAGAGAGAGAGAGAGAGAGAGAGAGAGAGAGAGAGAGATGCACGCACACACATATGCTCAAACTGAGGTAAACATGCTTACGATTATTAGCTTGGAAGTGCCTGATAATTGTCAGAAGCCCAGGGCAACAACAAAGTCAGGTCTTTGGTAGTCACTATAGATCTTGTCTTAACTTGTCTTTGTTAGTGCATGTGAAAAGGTTAATGCTGTTCTTTTCTGTCAACACACAATGAGGCAAGGTAGCACCTTTGAAATCTAAACTAACCCTTTTTTTTTGTGACGGATGTGAGTGCAGGAAGAACCTGCATTTGCAGGCTTAGTACAGGAATAGGACTATCAATTAAGCCTGCCGTGGTACCTCATATAGTAAACATAGGGTGGAGGCTTAGAGGAGGAATAAGAGGTTATTTTTAGCATGCCTAAAGTTTGACATCTGTCTGCAAACAGCCTAACGTGTTTCCCCGAAAATAAAACCCTGTCTTATATTTTTTTGAACCCTGAAATAAGTGCTTGGCCTCACTGCCATGTGCTCAAAAGCCCGATGGGGCTTATTATCAGGGGATGTCTTATTTTGGGGGAAACAGGGTATTGAGGTATCTTCATCCCAGCCCTAATCACACTAGCTTTATTTTTGATACATTTTTTAAAAATTAGCTTATAATATAAAATACAAAAATGCCAAAGATAGTAATGGGGAAGGAAAGGCGGGAGAAGGAAAGGGAAAAACATAGGGCAAAGGGGGAAAAAAGAAAGAAGGTGTTGACATCCGACTCCCTAATAATAGCATCAAACCTCAACTTTTTGCTTGTACATAGTAATATAAACTAGCCATTTCTATAACAACAAACCCATCTAATCTAAAAGAGCCACGGTGGCGCAGTCATTAGAATGAAGTATTACAGGCTAATTCTGCAGATTGCCAACAGTTCGATTCTCAACGGTTCGAGCTTGACTCAGTTTTTCATCCTTCTAAGAGCAGTAAAACGAGGACCCATGTTGTTGGGGGCAATAGGCTGACTCTGTAAACTGCTTAGAGAGGGCTGGCAGTTGTCAGAATTAGCCTGCAATACTACATTCTAACCATGGCTGTAGTGGTAAGTATATGGCTTTGAATTCCAGGAAGATGCATGATTATTCATCCAATGAATAAATAAACAATTCAACATTGCCTCATCCTTAAAAACAAAACAAAGGATTTCATATACTGTAAATTTCTCATATGGTCTTCTTGAGATACATTATGCATGTATTTTATAGCATTTCTGGACAATTGGTAGAAAATGCTTAAGTGTGGGTGTGTGGAGAGGCTATGGTACTGCTTTGTGTATTTTTAGCTCATCTCTTAATGGAATTTAGCAGCAGGAGATAAAGAGCAAAGGCAGGGCTGCAAGCTCAGACAGTCCAGAATGTCAGAATTTGAAGCTTGTTCCATTGTGAGCACTTAGGTAACAATTAATGAAATTGCTAACAATCGAGGGAGAAATTTGTTTGATTCACATTTTAAGAACTGACCTTATTTTCTGTTACTGAACTAATCTGTAAGCCACAATATAATTATTTTTATCTTCATCGCCTTTTGGAAAGTTCTCTATTTTTTTTTAAAAAAAATCTATGTATTAGTGGACATCGATTACAAAACTATCTGTACTAACAGCAAAGTTGGAGATACCCTGTTTTCCCGAAAATAAGACATCCTCTGATAATAAGCCCAATCGGGCTTTTGAGTCCATGCGCTAAAATAAGCCTTCCCCCGATAATAAGCCCTCCCCAAAAATATTTAAACGCAGAGCTGGAAATCAGGTAAGATGGCAAGAGGAGCCCCGTCTTGCGCCACGCGCCCCGAAATAATAAGACCTCCCCGAAAATAAGGCCAAGCGCTTCTTTCGGGGTTCAAAAAATATAAGACAGGGTCTTATTTTCGGGGAAACACGGTAGTTATAGAATATATATGATAGGAATGAAAATATGTCTGATTTTGGGGGGGTCATGAAAATACACAAAAAATGTTAGTGAATGTTAGTTGGGAAGGACCTGATCAGAAATGCCAAATCCAGTCCAAACAACTGGCTGAGTGTGTGATAAACCATAAGAATAATGATGGCAGTTACAAGCCATTTCGTTAATGCTTCTGAGAACCCTACACCCATTTGTCCAGTGTTCAGATGGACTCCCAGGACTCCTTATTTTTTCTATGTGTGCATTGTCATTTTTGCAGCAAATAGAAACTGACATTGCAACTGTCTAGCAGTTTTTGCAAGGCACTCAAGAGAAAGTCTATAGCCGTGATGGCGAACCTATGGCACGCGTGCCACAGGTGGCACACATAAGCCGTATTGGTGGGCATGTGAGCTCAGCTCCAGCATGCATGTGTGCACCAGCCAGCTGATTTTCAGGCCTTCTGGGCCCACCGGAAGTAGGGAAACAGGCCATTTCCTGCCTCCGGGGTGGGGAGGCCATTTTTGCCCCCTTCCCAAACTCCTAGAAAGGCTCTGGAGAGAGAGAAATGGGCCTACCGGGCCCACCATGCCATCATGTGCCAGGAGCGGGGAGCGCATAGAATTATGGGTGTGGGCACATGTATGCACGACCCCCCTCCGCCCCACTCCTGGCATGCGATGGCAAAAAGGTTAGCCATCACTGGTCTATAGAAGGAGAGCCGAGGTGGCGCAGTGGTTAGAGTGCAGTACTGCAGCTACTTCAGCTGACTACTAGTTCAGCAGATCAGTGGATCAAATCTCACCGGCTCAAGGTTGACTTAGCCTTCCATCCTTCCGAGGTGGGTAAAACGAGGACCCGGATTGTTGGGCGCAATATGCTATTTAGTATACTGTCTTTGGTGTAAGCCGCCCAGAGTCCTTGGAGAGTGGGCGGCATAGAAATATGAATAATAAATAAATAAATATAGTATTCTCTGTGTGAGCTGGTTCTGGTCCAAATCAACAAACAAACAAACAAACAATAAGAATAAAAAAATATAGCCTGGTTGTGTAGAAATACATTGCATCTACCTCCTCATTTGTGGGATGAAAGCAACAATATTGCTGCATTGGTTACCAGTCTGCTTCTGGGAGCCATTCAAGACATTGGTGATCACCTTTAAAGCCCTTCTTAACATGGGTCCTGGTCAGTGGTGGTATTCAGCCGGTTTGATCTGGTTCGAATGAACCTGTAGTGGTGGCTGAGGGAAGCTCCACGCACCCACCTGGACATCATCATGTCCCGTTTTTGACTCTCTGTGCATGCACGGAAGGCTCTGCACGCATGCACTCGCATTTGTGAACCGGTAGCGAAGGTAAATGAATACCACCCCTGGTCCAGGTTATTTGAGGGACCATCTCACCCCACTGGCATTGGCCCGTACCACTATTGCTGGCAGAGGAGAAATGCCGTGGGTCTCATCAGCCCTATTAGTCTGGCTGGTGGGGTCCGAGAGGGGAGGTCTTTTCTGTTGTTGCTCCTTCCCTCTGGAACATCTCCCCCCACCATGTGTGATTGGCCCCAACGCTTCTATCTTTTCATAAGGACCAAAAGACACGGCAATGGAGGGAACAGGGCAATGGAGGTGGTTGATTGAGTAATAACAGATCCCCCCTCCCCCCTCTCCCCCCCCATCCTCCCCATGTGTCTTTAGTTTTAAGGCTTGATTTTAACTTTTTAATGTACTCACTTAGATGTAACGGTAAGCTGCCCAGAGTTACCCTATGGTAGGATGGATGGCCAATAAATGTTATAACAAACAAGCAAGCAAACAAACATAGGACTTCCAATTTAGTAGAGATCTTTAGGGATGCGGTGGCTTAGTGGCTAAGACGCTGAGCTTGTCGATTGAAAGGTTGGCAGTTCAGCAGTTCGAATCCCTAGTGCCGCATAGCAGGGTGAGCTCCTGTTCCTTGTCCCAGCTTCTGCCAACCTAGCAGTTCGAAAGCATATAAAAAATGCAAGTAGAAAAATAGGGACCACCTTTGGTGGGAAGATAACAACGTTCCGTGCGCCTTTGGCATTTAGGCATGCTGGCCACATGACCATGGAGATGTCTTCGGACAGCGCTGGCTCTTCAGCTTTGAAACGGAGATGAGCACTGCCCCCTAGAGTCGGGAACGACTAGCACATATATGCAAGGGGAACCTTTACCTTTAGATATCTTTGCTTGCATAGAATAGCATGAGTATGGTTGGGACACAACTGGTTCTGTGGCTGAGTTTGTGGCATTTTGGTCAAAATGTGCCCAAAAAGGACAGGTGTTCTGACCTGGCTCCCAAACACGACAAGCTCTTTGTAGTTAATGAAACTACATTCCCTTTATTAGAGGCACCAGCAGCTACTCTCTTACAGCAGCTACAAAGTCTCTAAATCTTGTGGAAAGTGACGCTCGTTCCCTTTCCCCCTGAATTGGCCCAACACACTGTTGGAAGAAATATCCCTCTAGGTTCTGCTCCAAGTGGGGAAAAAGACACTGGAGACATGGAGACTGCTTGGAAAGATGGTTTAATGGTGGACAGGATCACATGGCTTGAGTTCCTGAACAGAAAAGGGCAGATACAGTAAATCCCTGGGTTTTTATGCTCTCCCTGGCTTTGCATTTCTTGGGGCCCCGAAAGACTATGGCTGATGGTCACATGTGCTTCCCAGATCACATGTGGTGAGTTTCTGCTGCTATTGTGTAGAGGGCTAATCCTATCTTTGTTGGATCTTTGGCAATTCCTACTATGGCTCTGCCTGAAGGAGGTAGATCTTTGTTATGTAGAATAGACTGCCCCAAGCCTTAATGGCCCATTGACAAAGGGTGGGGGTAAGAAGATGGGAGCTGCTTCAAAATATGCTTATCCCAGGGAAATATAATATTCTGCCTTTTTCATATTTCCTAAAATATTTCACTCTTCCAGGAAAGGGGTGGGTGCTAACTTCCTACAACACCAAATCTCTCTCTCTCTCGCTTCCCACACTTGCAAAGGAAGTCCTGGAAGGTGCTCTCCTTTTCTTGTAGCATCAGAGACACAGAAGGTGCTGCAGATTCCAAGAAGAATTCTGATAGTTTTCAGACAAGATTCGGAAGTGCAGGCTATCAGTGGCGGACCGGCAGGGAGATGAATTCTTGTCTGCCACATCTATTCATTTCCGCCCCCTGCCTTTTATCCCAAGAGCTAGGGTGAGTCTTCGCTAGCAGTGGTGGCCCTTCCGTACCAAGGACCGGCCCATAGATTTCCACTGCTCTCCTCTCCTTTACCTTCTGCGGATCCACGCATCAAGCATTGGACCCAGCTCTTCCTCCTCTTCCTCATCAGCCACCTCCAGACCTGGAGGCTGTTGACTCTCCACCTCAGGGCTGACGGACAGCCCAGGCTCCGCCTCTGTTTCTCTCTTTGACAGCTCTATTCCCTCTTCCCCCTTGGAGGTCTCAGGTTGCCTTGATGCTGGCCCTGACTCCCACGCCTCCTCCTCATCTGATTTAGCTGGCGGCCGACAGGCCACAACAACGGGTTTTATATTTACTATTAGTTGCTGCATGTAGCCTACACTAAGCCCAGCTAAGACTGATCGCCTTGTCTATACCCCTTGTATTCCACTAAAAAGCTTTATCTGAAAGCCTTAATTGACCATCGGCACAGGTCAATATTTCCAGGACTATCTGATTCTTTAGATTTAAATATATTCCTTTAACCTCCTCCTTTTTAAACTTAAACCGTATCTTACACATTTTTAATTCTACATCTTAATTTCTTCGGGCTTCCTTCTTACTTTCGTCTGCCGTTTTTATATATAATGCTGTTTACCCCGCAGGGGAACAACATGATGAGAACATATGTATGGATGGATGAATGTTAAAAATAATTTTGAAAAAAAAAAAAAAGAATGGTTAGTCGAAGGAGATCTCCATAACGTTTTGCAAATATTGAGACGTATTCATTTACAGCTCTCTGAGCCTTGACTGATTGCCTTCCATAGGAGAATATGTGTTCTGTAATATATTCTAAATGGTTTGTGAGCTTGCTTAGGTTGCTGAGATTTTTCCCAATCATGCTACTGGCAAAGGAAAAGCATCAGGGACCTTCTCAATGAAAAATATAAACAAAACCCTCCAGCTACTCTGATTTGGAAGAACAATTATATTTGGAGGAGGGGGTGTGGGATGCACAGACATACATGTTTGTCTTCCATTTATTGCTACTATTATTTTTATGGGTTTAGCTGCCCCAGGCATGACAAAGTAGGGGAGATAATTCTCCCCCGCTCACTGTATTGGTACTGACAACGACACCTGCTTGGAGGCTACTCATGATAACTCCAGATTTAACAAGCCAATGTATGGGAACAGAAAGATTGGCTTGTTATGATGGGCTCTTTCCGGTCTCTCTCTCTCTCTTGCTGTATCAAGGTGTGTTGCAGCCAAGAGTCAAGTTCCCAGCAATTCTCCCAAATGCTTGATGAGGGAAGGAAGGAGAGGATTAAGGGAATTGAGCAAACAGCCAAAAGGTATTAAAGTCCTACTCATAACCTACAATGAAGCAAAAAGCCTTTTCTTCTGTCAACAAAACCATTCTTTTTGGGCAAGATAATTGCCAGAGTTCTGAAATACGTTTGCAGATGACACAACAGTGATGGGTCTCATTCGAGACAATGATGAATCCGCATACAGACGGGAGGTTGAACAACTAGCCTCGTGATGCGAACAGAACAATCTGGAACCGAACACACTCAAAACCGTAGAAATGGTGGTGGACTTTAGGAGAAACCCTCCCATACTGCCACCTCTTACAATACTAGACAACACAGTATCAACAGTAGAGACCTTCAAATTTCTAGGTTCTACCATAGATCAAGACCTAAAATGGACACCTAACATCAAAAACATCATAAAAAAAGCACAACAAAAAATGTTCTTTCTGCGCCAACTTAGAAAGCTCAAGGAGAACTGCCCAAGGAGCTGCTGATCCAGTTCTACAGAGGAATTATTGAGTCTGTCATCTGCACCTCTACAACTGTCTGGTTTGGTTCTGCAACCCAACAAGACAGACACAGACTTCAGAGGATAATTAGAACTGCAGAAAAAACAATTGCTACCAACCTGCCTTCCATTGAGGACCTGAATACTGCACGAGTCAAAAAGAGGGCTGTGAAAATATCTTCAGACCCCTTGCATCCTGGACATAAACTGTTTCAACTCCTACCCTCAAAACGATGCTATAGAGCACTGCACACCAGAACAACTAGACACAAGAACAGTTTTTCCCCGAACGCCATCACTCTGCTAAACAAATAATTCCCTCAACACTGTCAAAGTAGTTACTAAGTCTGTATTACTATTAATCTTCTCATTATTCCTATCACCCATCTCCTTCCACTTATGTCTGTATGACTGTAACCATGTTGCTGGTATCCTTAAGATTTATATTGACTGTTTCCTAATGTGATTTGATTGCTTATTTGTACCCTATGACTATCATTAAGTGTTGGAAGTTTTGTACCTTATGATTCTTGACAAATGCATCTTTTCTTTTATGTACACTGAGAGCGTATGCACCAAGACAAATTCCTTGTGTGTCCAATCACACTTGGCCAATAAAGAATTCTATTCTATTCTATACTAGGAAGCAATATCCAAGGTTTTATCTATATGGATAAAACTATATTTCTTGCCGAAAGACATAAATAGATTTCTTAGGTGGGAGGATCTTGCTCTTGGGATAATGGCCAAGAGATTGAATGTAAAGGATTCACAGTAGAGGTTGGCCTCAATGTATAACCACAACTGAGCCCAAAATTTCTGTTGCTAAACAAGATATTTGTTAAGTGAGTTTTGCCCCATTTTATGACCTTTCTTGCCACAGTTGTTAAGTGAGTCACTTTTGTCAGTGCTAAATGAACTGTTGTAAGTCAAGGATGACCTGTGGTCAACTTGGCTGAAATTCATGTACACTTATCAAAGATTTTCTGCTTTAGGGTTGCTGTCTGACAAGTTATACGTGTCAACATTTTCCTCTCCTGCGGAATCATAGATGCATTGTGATATGATTGATAAATGTTTATAATAGGAATTTGAGCCTCTTCTGTAGAAAGAGAGTGCAGATCAAACAATAGATACCTAGATCCCAGGTATTATATGATTCTTCTTGCTACAATGATGATAAGACTTCTTCAGGCTCACAAGGATTTGCCAAGTTGCTTTATCTAATGGGAACTTCACTGTAATATAGCTCTTATTCAGCTTTACAAAACAGGATAATTGGCTTTTGTTTATAAGTATTACTTATATACCACATGATACACAACTTATATCAGCATCAATATTGCTACTATTTAAAAGTCTATATACTTCAAAAGAAACCTAAACTATGATACAATGAGGTATACAGACAAGACAATTTTTTTAAAAGTACATCAAGCTACTTAATGTTGGAGAAGACTGCTAAAAATCCTGTGGACAGCAAGAAACAAAAGGATTGTTGAACAAATCAATCCAGAGCAACTTGAGGCTTTCTTTCTTTCTTTCTTTCTCTTTCTTCCTTTCTTTCTTTCTTTCTTTCTTTCTTTCTTTCTTTCTTTCTTTCTTTCTTTCTTTCTTTCTTTCTTTCTCTCTCTCTCTCTCTCTCTCTCTCTCTCTCTCTCTCTTTCTTTCTTTCTTTCTTTCTTTCTTTCTTTCTTTCTTTCTTTCTTTCTTTCTTTCTTTCTCTTGTTATCTACTCATTTTCCCATCTTCCTTCTCTCCAAGACTTAAAATTATGCTTTATGTCTTTTCTTTTTTCAGACCAATGCTGAAATTCACAGTGATACCATCACTATTATTATAGCCAGTGGTGGGATTCAGCCAGTTCGCACCGGTTCACAGGAATCGGTTGTTAAATTTCCCACCTCCCACTATCAAAGTGGATCCTGGGCTCTGTGCTGCAATAGAGAAACAGGCAACAGAGTGACCAGTGCGAGGGAATGAGGTCACTTTCCTTCTTCTCCCTGCTTCTCCTCCTCCCCTTGTGTTGGTCGCTCTGGTGCCCATCTCTTCATTGCAGCATAGCGCAGCGCCCAGGATCCACTTTGATAGCGGGTGGTGGTGGTGGTAATTTAATAACCAGTTTGCCCAGGGTCAGTTTGGGCCACGCCTCCCACAACAGCCAACCTGACCCTGGGCGAACGGGTTGTTAAATTATTTGAATCCCACCACAGATTATATCCATAATTATGTTTCTATTTTTGCACGTCTGGAACTTGCAAAGATCATCAACCACATTCAGTGTTGGTGCCTCCAAATCAACAACAAACTGAATGTTTCTTTTCCCGAGTTTCCGCAGATCATGAATTAACAATAGTGCTTTGGTTCCTTCCCCTCTTCCTCCTTCTCCACAAGAATAAAACTTGCTAATGTTCCTCTAGCTCCCACAGACACGATCCTTGGATTTGTTTAGAAATATGTGTGTATATTGCCTGATGATTTGCAAAAAAAAAAAAAAATGAAACAAGTGGAAAACAAGCAGCAGCAACAACAACAAAATCCCTTCCCAGAGGCTACTGTTGAGGAGCTAAAATGGATTGTTAAAAATATATATCAGCAAATAAATTCAAGCGCTTCAGAAAACTTTGCTGAATTGTTGTGGTTGGCCTGGAGGCCATCCTGTATTCACAAGCCTCAAAACCCTGAGTGGCTGTGTGGGCAGAAAGACAGCAAACGTTTCAGATGCTTGTTGTGACCGTGAAGGCAAACTGACAAACTGTAAGAGTTTGAAACAATCCAGTTACAAATTCCATGAAACTGATTGCAGCTCCTGTATTACTACTTTAGTTCTCATGGAAATAGAATGGTTTGTTGTGGTTTGCCAGCAGCCTGCGGAACTGGCAGCCGAGTCAGACAGCGATGAGGCTGAGGAAGAACATGGGCCAGTCCTGGAGGCTGGGGAAGGCCTGGATGAGGGCTCTGTGTCAGAGGCAGAGATGGGGCCAGGGCCATCGGGGAGTGAGGTGCGGACTCCGGAGCCTCCAGAGACTGATAGGAGTGAGGCAGAGGAACAGGAGGAGCCTGTTCCTAATGCACGCATGAGAAGAGCTGCTAGAAGGCAAGAGCAGAGGAAGCATGCTGTGGGCCTTGTATTCCAGCTGGCAGGGTCCAGGCGAAGGGACGTCTTTACCGTTTGCATCTGCTCTGGAATAACTTGGCCCCCAGAGTAAGGTCATCTCCAACCAGTGATGGGTTTCTACCAATTCACCTTGGTTTGGGGGAACCGGTAGTGGCGGTGACAGGAGGCTCCATCTACCCTCCCGGATGTCATAACGGACGCTCTGCGCATACGCATAAATGCCACATGCGAGCAAAATTAGCGCACTTGCTCGCTTACAGTTCCGAACCAGTAGCGAAGGTAAGTGGAACCCAATACTGTCTCCAACCCTCCTGACCTTCCTTAATAACCTAAAGACTGGCTCTGCCAGTTAGTTTGGGGCTGCAATGGGGAGCATCACAGGGGAGGTGGTTGATAAATTAACAACAGATCCTATCTCTACTCCCCTCTCCACTGCTCCCACCCTCCCTATCTTTAATTGGGCTGCAGTATTTGGCAGTTTTATTTTATTTTATGATTGTAAAGAATTTCCCTAAGGAATTTCCCTCCCCCACCCAGAAATCCCCTGAGGCCAGTAAGTTTTATAAATGAATAAACAATAAATAGTCCTCAATACTCTCTTAGCTTGGTTGTTTTCTTATAGTTGTTTCATTACCCAAATTAAGTAACCTCTTCAGACAAACATAACCATAGTTTCAACTGGGAAACTGTGACCATCCAAACCAAGTCCAAAAATGCTAGAGAATTCCTGGAAACCTGGCACGCTGACCAACTGGTGATCAACAGACACATAGACGTAAACAATACCTACATACTAGACAAAAGAAGTAAACAATACTCCCATCAAGGAACTGACAAACAAGCTAACAATAAACAGCTCAACCAAAGAATCTCTCAAGATCACCCCCAACCAATACTGATAAGGCAAGTCATTAGAATATAAACTGAGAGCATTATTTGCATATTGACCCTAACAATCTGAGTCCTGGTTTTACCAACTTCGGAAGGAAGGAAGGTGAGTCCACCTTGACCCCCCATCAGGATTGAATGCCAAGCTGTGGGTAGAGTTTGCCTGCAATACAGCACTGTAACCACTGTGTCACCAGGTCTCTTGAATTCATGTATGGTGAATGTCAAAGTTGCTGATTAATACCGTGTTTCCCCCGAAAATACAACCTACCTCGAAAATAAGCCCTAGCCTGATTTTTTGGGGATGGGCGTAATATAAGCCCTACCCCAAAAATAAGCCCTAGTGAAGGGGGGCTGCCAGCACAGGAGGCAGTCCTTCCCTTCCCTGATCACCTCATGGAGGCTTGGCCCCTTAATCACGGCCCGTGGATCAGCTGAGCCTGCAAGGGCCAAGAGCTGCCTCTCATTCTGTCTCTCTGCAGAGGCCTCCCAGTGCAATGCGCTGCCACAGCTTCGGAGCAAACATCCACCTTCTCTACAGAGGATAAGACCTGGTCTTATTTTTGGGGAAACATGGGTAAAAAAAATTGCTAAGGGTAGCAGAAATCACTCTTCTAAGGTGTTAACGCAGGAAGGTGACTCAAACTCGTTTGTTCCCATAAAGTAGGGACCAGGCAGGTGATGGTCACACAAGCTTTGGGATAGATCTCTTTGTGTCCTTTCTCCTGTATGGAATAAAAGTTCTCCTATCCATCTCCTTCCTGGTGCGTGTGTCATTGGGTTTCTACCGCCACAATCAGCCCAAAATTTCTGTTGCTAACCAAGATATTTGTTAAGTGAGTTTCCCCCCATTTTACTTGCCACAGTTATGAAGTAAATCACTGCCGTTGTTAAATTAGTCACATGGTTGTTAAGTGAATCTGGTTTCCCCCATTGACTTTGCTAGTCAGAAGGTCGCTGAATCCATGGCACATTGCAACTGTCATAAATGTGAGTTTGTTGGCAAGGATCTGAATTTGGATCGCATGATCACGGATATGTGGCAATGGACGCATAAAAGACGGTCATATGCAGTGGTGGAATTCAGCCAGTTCTATCCGGTTTGGGCGAACCGGTAGCAGCAGCTGCGGGAGGCTCCGCCCACCCGCCAGGATGTAATCACGTCCCATTTATCCATGTTTTCGACCCTTTGCGCATGTCTGGAAGGTCCTTTGCGAACCGGTAGCAAAGGTAAGTGAATATCACCCCTGATCATACGTCACTTTGTTCAGGGCCATAATAGCTTCAAATGGTCATTAAATGAACTGTTGTAAGTCAAGGACTATCCGTACCAACTTTTTTTTTTTTTGCAAAGAAAACTGGGCAAAAGGGAAAGTAAGGGAAAAAAATTGCCAAGTTCTCTCCTGCCCC
This sequence comes from Arizona elegans, assembly GCA_022577455.1. Classification (NCBI taxonomy): domain Eukaryota; kingdom Metazoa; phylum Chordata; class Lepidosauria; order Squamata; family Colubridae; genus Arizona; species Arizona elegans. The sequence continues at coordinate 78,512,545 of JAKOOJ010000007.1, forward strand.
TCTCAAGGATAGTTTCATGAATTGAAGCCAGGGCATATTAGGTTTTTTTTAATTATTATTATTCCTCTAAGAACCTGTGCAGAACTGTTACATGACAGTATTTAAAAATACAACGAGCCGTTGTGGGTGATCAGTGATGCATCACAAGGAGGCCCATTTGTTTCCATTTAACAGAGAAAAGGTTAGGGTTGTACATCATCTGGCTGCCTCTGTTCTGCGTAGTTTAGAAGCTCTCTGCTTAACCCGAGTCATCAAGAAAGGGATTTGTGTTGAGTGCAAAATGGATTTTAATAGAAGAAAAGAGGAAATAATGGAACGGCTAATGCCCTCCCTCTTTAGCCGGAGATATCGAAACGAATACAAAAACAACACTTAGGAGTATGCTGTTTACCCATCCTCGATCGTGTGATGTGGATTGTGCAACGTGGATCAACACCACATTGTTGAAGCATCACCAAAGGGGAAGGGGACATCGAACAGGTTGGTCCGATGGGAAGCACAGTGGCATCGAAAGCCCCACCATTTTGGTACTGTATGTGCGTCGTGATGTCACAGGGACTTCAAACTTAATAAACTAGGTCCTATATTAATATAAATATTAATATAGGACCTAGTTATCTTCGAGACTGCCTGCTGCTACTGATGACCTCCCACCGACCTGTGTGCTCCCACAGAGAGGGCCTCCTTGGGGTGCCAGCAGCCAAACAATGTAGGCTGGTGACCCCCAGGGAGAGGGCCTTCTCTGTGGGGGCACCTACCCTCTGGAATCAGCTGCCCCCAGAGATAAGGAGAATAAAAGACTTCAGTGCCTTCTGCCGGGCCCTTAAAACTTTCTTTTTCCAGCAAGCTGGGCTGGCTTAATATAACATTTTTTAAAAACATTTTTAACTGGCTTGTCATTTTAGATTGGGGCCAAATTAATATATATCCTTTTAATAGTTTTTAATGTTTGTATTGTATGTTTTTATCTGGCTGTACACCGCCCTGAGTCCCTCGGGAGAAGGTGCGGTATATAAATTCGAAATAAAATAAATAAAAAATAAAATAAATAAATCAAATTAAAAAAAACCAACAACTTTGCTGTTATCCTTTTGATAAAAACATCATGAGCCCGTGGATGCCCAGGGCCAGATTTGAAAGAAAGAGGGATGACCATATGCATGAGTAGATTGAGGTGACTCACTCTCTCTAGGTTCTGGAGATTAATTTGCCTGTGTCTTGCTAAAAATAATAACAGAATGGCAAAAGTTGAAAGGGACCTTGGAGGTTTTTGGGTCCAGCCCCCTGCTCAAGCAGGAAACCCTATACCAGTGATGACTAACCTGTCATGTGCCAAAAGCGGACGGAGCGCGGGGAGGTCACCCATGTGCATGCCCACACAATAATTCAATGCGCCCCGCCCCCGCGCATGTGTGCGTGACCCCCCCTGCACCCCCCGCTTTTAGTACGTGATGGCCCAGTAGGCCCGGTAGGCCTGTTTTTCAACCTACCCAGGCTCCAGATGCTTTCTAGGAGCCTGGGGAGGGCAAAAACGGCCTTCCCCCCCTCCCCAGAGGCCCTCTGGAGGCCGGAAACAGCCCATTTCCCAACTTCCAGTGGGACTGGAAGGCCCAAAAATGAGCTGGCCAGCGCACGCATGCGTGCTGGAGCTGAGCTACGGCAATGCTCGCGTTCCCACAGATATGGCTCCATATGCCACCTGTGGCACCCATGCCATAAGTTTGCCATCACGGCCCTATCCCATTTCAGACAAATGGTTGTCCAATCTCTTCTTCAAAATTGTTGTGGCTCCGTTACCGGAGCCTGTGTCATCATCAGGAGAGGACTCCGAGAGTGAAGGGGAGGAGTTGGCAAGACCTCCCTCTCCAGGACCCTCCTCTCGGGCAATGCCTTCGGTGTCCGCCGAAGAGCAAGAGATAGGGCCAGGGCCAAGCACGTCCATGCAGCCACAGATGGACAGTGATGAGGGTAATGAATCTTGGCTGGACCCACGCCAGTGTCGCAGAGATAAGCGCGCACAACGGAAGAAAAGGCATGCCCGAGATTAGGCTGAGTCACTGGACCACACCCCACAGGATATAAAAGAGAGCATGGTGGCCAATCAAACCTTGTGACGAACAAAGCTGAAAGCTTCCACGCCATTCTGCATTGCCGGACTTTTGCTTTAAGACTGGATTATCTCTGGACTTGATTGTAATTATTGAGCTGCTTTCCTTTGATGTATCAGAAGTGGGGAGAAGTTATCTCTCCTCTTTGTAAATAATAAACTCTTGGCAGGCAGCCACTAGGTTGTTGCCAAGTTCCGTTATCATAAGGAAAAGGATTTTGCCGGCTGGTTTGGTCTTTAACTCCTGAACGTCTGTTGGTGTGTGTGCGTGGGGTTGGGGACAGAACAAAAATCTCCAGTGTTGGAACACTCATGACTTCTGGAGGCAAGTCATTCCACTGATTAATTGCTCTCACTGTCAGTAAATTTCTCCTTAGTTCTAGGTTGCTTCTCTCCTTGATCAGTTTCCATTTGTTGCTTCTTATTCTACTCTCAGGTGCTTTCGAGAATTGTTTCACTCCCCTCTTCTTTGTGGCAGTCCCTTAGATATTGGAACACTGCTATCTTGTCACCCCTAGTCCTTCTTTTCATTAAACTAGACATACCCAGTTCCTGCAACCGTTCCTCAGTCCCCTAATGATCTTTGTTGCTCTTCTCTGCACTCTTTCTAGAGTCTCAACATCTTTTTTACACCATGGTGAGCAAAACTGATGCAATATCCCAAGTGTGGTCTTATTATCTACCTGTATAGAATAAAAACAACAAATAATAACAGAGTATTAAATTTGAGCCCAGTGTAGTATAAAAGAAAGCAAAACAAAAATATTTATCAATGGAAAAAAAAAACTAAACTCTAAAAACTAAAATTAGCTCAGAACCCATTAAATAATGCTGAAACAACCGATGCAACAGAAATATATTTTAAATAATGCCCTGGGATAGGAAAATAAATGCAAATAAATAAACACGCACATACATGTACTCCCATAACAATGTAAAACTAGTTTTAACCTAGAACTGCCTGCTAAATAAGAGAATGGTAGACCAACTAGACCCTACACTATCCCACTAATCAAATAAAAAGATCTTTAAACCCCTTTTAAGAGGCTATCAGACTTCCACAGAGTTGGAGAAAATCTATAGACATGATAGACAATGATTTATGAGATGTAGCAAAGTTCTGGTTTCCTTTTAATTAATTTCTTTTAACGCACTACCGTATCATCTGCTTTGAAATTTCTCAACGGGGACTTTCTCCTGCAAAAGCATCTCCAGCTTTCCAGGCTCGTCCTCAAAGTTCTTGAGTATTTCTCTCAAAATTTGACTGCTTTTATTTTTTTTAGCATGTTTTATGAACAGAAGAGGTGGAAAGTATGACTGCAGATATTATTTTCTTTTCCCTTCATTTTCAAGTTTCCCTGAAGCTGCCCACACGATTTGAAGTGGTTCGGTGGGAGAGGTTTCCTCCCGAGGTCTTCCCTTGACATTTCATTAAAATCAAGAAAACCACAAGGAGGCTGAAGATTGCCTGGACAATGATTGTTTCATAAAAGCCCATGGACATTTAGGTAAACCTGTGGTGTGGTAAGTGCATTGATTTGTGTTAGCCCACTGAATGTTGATGGTTCTAAAAGTCTTCCAAAAGATGCAGATCTTTTTAAGAGAAAATGATAGCGGGATCAATAGGCGTACTATTTTTATTGGTGTGTTTGTGAAAGTTGTATCTCACCTTTCTTCCAGAAAAGAACATTTTCCCATGCGATAGAAACCTTGTGCAGTTGACTGGGCTGACAAACAGTGATTGGCCCATGCTCAAACTGGAGCTTCTGTGACTAAAGCTGAACTTGAAAGTAGGTCTCCCAAGTTCTTTAACAACTAGGCCACCTTACTACACTGTGCATCTACTACCAGGATCAAGAGACAGAAGGTAGCATGAAAGATCTCCCAAAGGTGCTTTTTTTCAAGGGGGAGCTGGGCTTTCTTATTTTTCTTTGAAGATGTTTCGCTTCTCATCCAAGAAGCTTCTTCAGCTCTGACTGGTTGGTGGGGAATGGAAGGATTTATATTCCTTACAGACAGCTGGTCATTTGCATTCTTTTAATGAGTCATTAAGGCCCCCTGGAGGTTTATCTGTGTCCTCAGGGTCATCTGAGTGGTGCAAATTGGTGTGGAGCCTTCTTGGAACTGTTGAAAGGACTGTGTTGTAGATTGGAATAGATGATGTCCAGTGGTGGGTTCCTCCTGGTTCAGCCCTGTTCCACCGAGCCGGTAGCGGTGACGATATGACGTCACCAAACCGGTTCTGCCCCCCCGCCCCCCACCCCACATTATTCTTACCTTTTATTCGGCCCCACCCCCAATTTATTGCTGCCCCCTGAGTCCCAGCTGATGGGCTGTGAGGAAAAACTGTTTAAACTCTTACCGCGGGGCTTCAAAGGGCCGCCCTACAGCTTGTCAATGGTAAAAGGCAGTTTGGTAGTAGACCGGTGCCTCCAAAAACAAATGAGTAGACCAATGCCTGCAAAAATAAATGGGTAAACCGATGCCTCCAAAAACAAATGAGTAGACCAGTGCCTCCAAAAACAAATGAGTAGACCGGTGTCTGCAAAAATAAATGGGTAGACTGGTACAGCTCTGCAAGCAGTTAAAAGCCTGGTAGACCAGTACCTAAATCCTAAAGAATTGTCACATGACCATCAAACCATGTCCACAAAATAAGCCACGCCCACATAACCAGTAGTAAAAAAATTTAGAACCCACCCCTGATGATGTCGTATCCCTCCCCCCTCTGTTGAGAAAGGGTTGTTCAGTTTTGACATAGATGGCCTGTTTGACCCCTCTTTCAATCCGGCGATCCTCTCTGTCCAAAATGTGGACTTTGCTGTCTTCAAAAGAATGACCTTTGTTTTGTAAAATTGAACAGCCCTCTCAACAGAGGCGGAGGGATACGACATCATCTATGTCCAGTCACCTACACAGTCTTATCAACAGTTCCAAGAAGGCTCTACAACAGAGGTGTCAAACTCACGGCCCATGGGCCGGATGCATCACACGCTGGCTATGCTCACACCCAGTTTAGCAAACGGGAAAAAAAGTCTCAATACGTCACATGATGCCGCCGTGATGACGCGAGTTTGACACCCCCGCTCTACACCCATTTGCACCACTCAGGTGACCCTGATGACACAGATAAACCTCCAGGTGGCCTTAATGACTCTCTAAAAGAATGCAAATGATCAGTTGTCTGCAAGGAGTATAAATCCTTCTATTCTCCCACCAACCAGTCAGAGCTGAAGAAGCTTCTTGGGTGAGAAGTGAAATGTCTTCAAAGAAAAATAAGAAAGTCCAGTTGCCTCTTGAAAAAAAGCACCATTGGGACAACTATGACCTGGATGACTGAGAATCTCCATAGACAAATAACATGACAGAGAGATATGTGTAGAGGTAGTCCCCGATTTATGACCACAATTGAACCCAATTTTTCTGTTGCTAAGTGTGACAGTCCTTAAGTGAGTTTTGCCTCCATTTTACGACCTTTCTGGCCACTCACTTGTTAAGTGAGTCACTGCAGTTAAGTCAATAACATGGTTGTTAAGTGAATCCTGCTTTCCAATTGACTTTGCTTGTCAGAAGGTCGCAAAAAGGGTTCATATGACCCTGGGACACTGCAACCGGGGAAAGAGCCTTGGTGGTGCAGCAGACTAAAGCACTGTTAAGTAACACCAGCTGCCTGCAATTACTGCAAGTTCAAATCTCACCAGGCTCAAGGTTGACTCAGCCTTCCATCCTTTTGAGGTAGGTAAAATGAGGACCTGGATTGTGGGGGCAATAAGCTGACTTTGTATAAAAAAGAACACCACTTAGGGGGGCCCGAAAGCCCTACTAAGCAGGTATATACAAAAGTATGAAGGCTATTGCTTAATGCATTGTAAGCCCCCCTGAGTCTCCGGAAAAGGGCGGCATATAAATCAAACCAATAAATAAATAAATAAATAATAAACCGTCATAAATACATGCCAGTTGCCAAGTGTCTGACCACGGGGGATGCTGCAACTGTTGTTAGTGCTATTTTTTTCAGTGCTGTTGTAACTTCAAATGGTCACTAAAGGAATGGTTGTAAGTCAAGGACTACCCTGTATGTTTATTCTGTATATCTCAAAGAACATCAACCCTGGCCAGGGATATTACTGTGATTTTAAGAAGTTTCAGGAATAAACAGGGATTCCTTTTCAAATGCCAGCTCCAATGATACGGTCTTGGGTGTTTTCATCATCCCATGTTTTAGTCCACAGCAAACCTGTATTTATCACATGATTGCTTTTCCCAATTATAATGCAAAATAAAAGGCGCCATCAAATAGTTTAATGGCAATCGAAGAAAATAGAAGTTTTGTTCATCAAATGATGCAGAAAATAAAATGACAATGGAAAGGCAATGCTGTTGGGGAAGCATAAAGATACTTCCTGATGGTTTGTCTGGCCTGGAAGATACAAACTCCTGCACAGATGTCTTTACACAGAGAATAGCAATAGCTTTTAGACTTATATACCGCTTCATAGTGCTTTTACAGCCCTCTCTAAGAGTCAGCCTGTTGCCGTCAACAATCTGGGTCCTCGTTTTACCCACCTCGGAAGGATGGAAGGCTGAGTCAACCTTGAGCCTGGTGAGATTCGAACTACCGAACTGCAGCTAGCAGTCAGCTGAAGTAGCCTGCAGTACTGCACTCTTACCACTGTGCCACCTCGGCTCGAATCAAAATGTCTTTACTGTAAATATGAAGGGAAGGATTCTCCGTATTAGTTAATTTGGGAAATCTTGGTTACAGATGCTGTGAAGGCCATCTTAACATCTATTTCAGGGGTGTCAAATTCACGTCATCACGGTGTTGTCATGTGATGTATCGTGACTCCCCCCCCACTTTGCTAAACCGGGCATGGGTGGGGCCAGCGCATAATGCATCTGGCTCACGGGCCAGAAGTTTGGCAGCCCTGATCTATTTGATGTTGAAGAGCATGAATTTAATAAAGAACAAAAGATTGGACAATCATTTGTCTGGGATGGTATAAGACCGTGATGGCGAACCAATGGCACGCGTGCCACAGATGGCACGTGGAGCCATATCTGTGGGCACGCAAGCGTTGCCCTAGCAGCTCCAGCATGCATGCGTATGCCAGCCATGCTGATTTTTGGGCCTTCCAGACCTACCGGAAGTCAGGAAATGGGCTGTTTCTGGTCTCCAGAGGGCCTGTGGGGGAGAGGGGAATGCCATTTTCACCTTCTTCGCTGCACTTCAAGAGCGGAAAACGGGCCTACCAGGCCCACGTGCCATCGCGTGCCAAAAATGGTGGGAGCGCAGGGGGTGGGGGTCACACATGCAGGCGCGGGAGGTGGGGCGCATTGAATTATGAGTATGGGCCCACACACGCATGGCCCCCTCCATGCTCCCCCCGCTTTTGGCACGTGATGGCAAAAAGGTTAGTCATCACTGGTATAAGGTCTTCTGCCTTGGGCAGGAGGAAGGATGAGAAGACCTCCAAAGTCCATTTCAGGTCTATGATTGTAGTCTGCCCTATTCAGAGAGAAGAAGAAAGAAGGACTCAACTTCACATGGTGCTTAGTAAGATAACAGTCACCTTAAGAACAATTGAAGGAGGCTGTTTCCCCCCCCCCCCCACACACACACACCTCATTTCCATCAAACCATATTTTACTAGAAGAGTACTCAAATCCTCTGCTCGAAATAAAATTCCATATACCACCAGGCTTGAAATTTTAGGCCTTGATAGCCTCGAATTATGCCGTCTATGTTCCGACCTAAGCTTAGTACATAAGATTATTTACCAAAACATCCTACCTATAAATGAGTACTTTAATTTCAACCGCAATCACACAAGGGCTCTCAATAGATTCAAACTCAATGTAATTCTCTCTAATCTTGATTGTAGGAAATATGACTTCTGCAATAGAGTAGTAAATAGGCTTGCCAGGTGTCCACTATTTGAGTGGACAGTCCACTTTTTTCATATTATATTCACTATTTTTTTTCACAAAATAGTGGACATTTTTTTTATTCAAAAGCTTTATGATGAAATGGTACGTAATCTAAAGCTGTACAGTCTAAGAGAATAAGGATAGGAGAATCGCGTTTTGTCTTTTTTTTCATAAGTTAGAACGAGACAAAGATCGAATATCCATTGAACTCGATTCTCCGAAAAAAATTAATGATGAGATTAAAATAAAAATATATTATAAAATTATGTACAGTTCACATTTTTAAAATGTATTGTAGCTTGTGTCGACTGACCTAAAATGGCGTCGAGTGATGAGAGTGACAGCGGCAAGATTTCGAATTCTTTAAAACGAAAGAGAGGAGTGTGCAAATACACCAAAGTTTATGTTCATCTGCAGGGTGATTCATCCCTTGATAAGTGGATGTACTTTTTCAAGAAAGAGCCAGCTCCGAGTTTACTGAAACTGTTCCAGTATTGTGCATCAATTCCGGTATCAAATGCAAACGTTGAACGAATTTTCAGCGTCATGGGAAATTTGTGGACTGACTAACGTAACCAACTTCTTGTACCATCAGTTCAAAGTGAACTTTGTATATTTTTTAATATTTCTCAACGTTGTACTGAAATTAAAGAATTATTCCTTAAACAGAAAGAATTGATCAAAGCTGCGCAGTCAAAGAAAAAATACACATGACAGCAAAGTAAAATGTAATTTAATATTTTACATATTATAATATATTTCATGTTTTGAATTTTAAGTAAAGTTTTGAAGTGATTATTTTAATATGTGTTAAAATGTTTGTAAGAAAATATATAATTTAATTGTAATTTTTTTTATTTTTTTACTACTTAACACCCACCCACCCCGCTTGTCCGCTATTTTTTGGAAGCAGACCTGGCAACCCTAGTAGTAAATGTCTGGGACACTCTACCTAATCCTGTTGTTAGTCTCGCTAATCCCCATACCTTAAACTGTCTACCGTGGACCTTTCATGTTTCTTAAGAGGTCCCTAAGGGGGCGTGCATAAGCGCACCAGAGTACCTACCGTCCCTGTCCTACTGTTCTCATTTATATGTACTCATTTTATGTGTTTATGGCTATTTTTTGCTTATTTATTTCCTTTTATATGTGTCCATGTCTATACTGTTACTTGTTTCCTTGTACTTGTTGACAAATAAATAAATAAATATGTGGGCATCGTGTTTTGCTTGCCTGTTAGAAATATATTGTACATGAAATTCACCTGGATAGCTAGTATGTCAAGAATGACAATTACTCATGAATGAAGGCAAATATATGTGTCTCCGGATAATGTTGCACGATCCATTCTGGATTGGTCAACAGGATCAGAGGTTCAGTCTTTGTGCTGGAGCCCATCCTCAGGGAACTTCTCTCTACCAGAATGTGTAGACAGAAATTCCTTGAGGATGTCCTTCAGCGCGAGTCTGAAAACTTGGAAGATTAAACCTCTGGTCTCGGTTACTGATCCAGAATGGATCCTACATAACAATCAGAGGTGAGTTTCAGCAGGTTCTGACCAGTTCTGGAGAACTGCTAGTGGGAATTTTGAGTACTTCAGCGAACCGGTAGTAAAAATTCTGACTGCCCCCCCCATCTATTCTCTGCCTCCCAAGTCCCAGCTGTTCTGTCCCCCTTCCTCACACAGGCAAACATAATACCAAGTACGCCTGCCAATATTTTATTAGGTAAACAGATTAGAATTCTGGGCAGACCAAGGTTTTGGCAGCAAACTGCCGAATGCCTGCCAAGACCGTTTTCACTCCCATAAAGCAGAAGAGGACTTATCTTCAGTCCATTCCAGGAGCAACAAATTATCCATGGGACAAGAGTTTAGCCAATGTTCAGTCCAAAATATATCCAAGCCGCATTTCAGAGATCACGATGTGACTTTCAGGGTTTAACTTTGTCCATCACAAAGCCTGAAGAGCAATCCCACCCACTTTTATTCCTGGTGGGGCGTGGCTCCGTGACTCAGCTCAATCTCTGGCCCTCCCATGCCTCTTCCACTGCTGCGCACGCTTCTCCCTCCGACGCTGCCTGGGATCAAGCCAGGATTCATCATCCTCGCTCCCTATCAATTGATGCTCCGATATGCTTTCCTCCTGGCACATCCCAGGCTGTTTCTCCTGGCCTTCGGATGGAACCTGAGGCATTGCCAGAAAGGAGGGTCCTGGAGAGGGAGGCCTTGTCAGTTCCTCCCCATCACCTTCTGAGTCCTCTTCCTCTGTTAGGACAGGCTGGGGAGTCGGAGTCACAACATCAGCTGATTGGGAGGAAATGGGGATTTTGCAGTATCCTTCCCCTGCCACGCCCACCAAGCCATGCCCACCAAGCCATGCCATGACCACCAAGCTACACGCACAGAACCGGTAGTAAAAATTTTTGAAACCCACCACTGATAACAATGACTATCTAGTGCCGTGATGGCAAACTTATGGCATGCGTGCCAGAGGTGGCACATAGCGCCCTCTCTGATGGCACGCGAGCCGTCACCCCAGTTCAGCTCTGCTGTGCATGCGTGCGTATGCCTCCTGCCGGCCAGCTGGCTCTTCGGGTCTTTGCCCTGCATGCGCAGTGAACGGGGCGCTGCAGGGGGCTGCGTGGGCATGTGTGGGGGCGGGGCACGTGCGAGGGTCATGCATTGCATTTTTGGGGTTCGGGAGTTTGGGCACTTTTTAAAAAAAATTTGATTTATATGCCGCTCTTCTCCGGAGACTCAGGGCGGCTTACAATGCGTTAAGCAATAGCCTTCATTCTTTTGTATATTTATACAAAGTCAGCTTATTGTCCCCACAAACTGGGTCCTCATTTTACCTACCTTAGAAAGGATGGAAGGCTGAGTCAACCTTGAGCCTTGGCGAGATTCAAACTTACAGTCATTGCAGACAGCTGGTGTTAATCACAATGCTTCTTAGTCTGCTGAGCCAGCAGACTAGACACTGATCTAGTGTCTTGTAATAGGTAGGACAAATGCATTTATAAATTGCATTCACACAACATTGGTAACCCCAACAGCCAAGATCCTGTGGCTGCATCCACACAGCACAGCACACATCTTGCTACTAAGCTTGGTTAGCATGAATCTCGGTTAGTTTTGCTCAACGGGAAACTCAGCCAGTTTGATTACTGTATGATTCAGTGAACGGCATAGAAATTAACCCAGAGAATGGGTTTAATTCCGTAATCAACTTGAGTTTGTTGTGCAAATGCACCCATTAAATCTGATTGTATAGCCTCCTTTGCAGTTTACTTATAGTGTTCCTCATTTAAGCAGCTTGCTAACCAAAATATCATTGGGGACGGGGGAGGAAATTGAGAAAGAGATTTGTCTGGCAGGATTTATTCTTGACAAATCCAAACTGGCTCCTACTGTTCACTGAATTGCCATCAATCTGCTCACAAACTGGCTCCTTTATAATCTTTTTTGGCATCATCCCGGGGGATCAAAGTCAGGTTGATCTCTTAGTGCTTTCCAGATTTTGTCGGTGGGCAGGGCACTTTTCTCCTTATCGACTTAAGGTTGCATATTTGCAATTTGCAGGAGTTTATCCTATTTCACCTGTGACGTCAGCCACTTTTATTTCCCATTTCCATATGCTGAATTTGGGCAGGAGGCCAAAAATGATCCTATTATAGTCCGGGTCTTATTAACTCCCAGATACTTTCTAAACAGATGGTGACACTGCTGTAGCTTTTAAAGACTTACATGTATTTCATCAACAAGATATGGTCTGATGGAGAACAGAGAACATCAGAGTTGGAAGGGACCTTGGAGATCTTCTAGCCCAGGGGTCAGCAACCTGCGGCTCCGGAGCCACATGCAGCTCTTTGGGCCCTCTGATGTGGTTCCCTGTTGGGTGATCCCACCACTGGCCAGCCCCACCCCTTGCTCTCCCCTCCCAGTCACTCCTCGCCTGGCCTGAGAAGGTAAGGGTGATGGCGGGGGATGGAGAAGTGGCTAGGGTGGAGACAGAGAGATACAGAGAGAGAGAGAGAGAGAGAGAGAGAGACAGACAGACAGACAGACAGACAGACAGACAGACATAGAGAGAGGGAGAGAGAGGGGGAGGGAGGGGGAAGAGAGATGTGTCAAAAGGGTTTTGTGATTCCCGGTGTTTTTAAACATTAGGTTCTCTGCCCTAATGACTGGCTGGGTAGGCATGGCTAGAGGGTCATGTGCCTGTGGAAGTGAGCAACATCGAGTTGGCCATGCCCACCCAGGTTTTGTGGCTCCTGGTGTTTTCTTTTCTGTGGGAAACGGGTCCAAATTGCTCTTTGAGCTCTTAAGGTTGCAGACCCCTGTTCTAGCCCAACCCTCACTCAAGTAGGAGACGCTATACCATTTCAGACAAACAGCTGCTCAGTCCCTATTTAAAAGCCTCCAGTGATGGAGCACCCACAATTTTTGAAGGCAAGCTGTTCCCACTGTCAGGAAATCTACGGATTAATTAGAGCAGGGGTCGGCAACCTTAAACACTCAAAGAGCCACAAAGGTCCTAACCAGAAGCCCCTCGTTCAAGTCTGGAGCTGACCGGAAGTCTGGTTCCCCCACCATAGAGTCTCCTCCTAGCACAGCGTCCTTTTTCCTCTACCTGTCCTAACTGAAATCCTTAACAATTGTGGAGCCGACCAGCGACAGGGAGCCGCAGCAGAGGGATGAAAGAACCACATACGGCTCCAGAAGTGGCTCAGTGGCTAAGTTGTTGAGCTTGTTGATTGAAAGGTCAGCAATTCAGCAGTTCAAATCCCCAGTGCTGCGTAATGGGATGAGCTCCCGTTACTTGTCCCAGCTTCTGCCAACCTAGCAGTTTGAAAGCACGTAAGAAATGCAAATAGAAAAATAGGAACCACCTTTGGTGAGAAGGTAACAGTGTTCCGTGCGCATTTGGCATTTAGTCATTCTGGCCACATGACCATGGAGACGTCTTCGAACAGCACTGGCTCTTCGGCTTTGAAACGGAGATGAGCACCGCCCCTAGAGTCAGGAACGACTAGCACATATGTGCGAGGGGAACCTTTACCCTTTTAGGGTCAGGCAATCCCCATTTGCAAATCCCCCTTTGCAACCTTCTGACAAGCAAAGTCAATGGAGAATCCAGATTCACTTAACAGCGGTGTTACAAATTTAACAAGCACAACTATGGCAAGAAAGGTTGTAAAATGGGGTAAAATTTACGTAATAAATCCCAAAGGTGCTTTTTCAAGAGGCAGCTGGACTTTCTGGTTTTTCTGTTTTGAAGACATTTCGCTTTTCATCCAAGAAGCTTCTTCAGTCCAGTTGCCTCTTGAAAAGATCACCTTTGGGACAATCATGATCTGGATGACTGAGAATCTCCATAATCACTTAACAAATGTCTCACAACAATAGAAATTTTGGGCTCAGTTGTGGTCGTAAATTAAGGTCTACTGTACCAGCCTGCCTCCTTCCTCCCTTTCTGATTAGCATCAGTACAACTGAAAAAAGGGAACAGGTAGAGAGAAATGAGTAGAGTTTTGTTACCTTGGTAAGAAGAATGTCAGGCGTAGAAGATACACTGAGGTTCTTCAGTTTCCTTTATTATTTCTCACCTATAGACAGGAATCTTGCCAAGCTAAAGCAAACCACTTGCCCCATGAAACATGTACTCCGGGAGCTTGTAGGAAGGATTTGTCTAAATCTCTTCCTCTCGATCAAACAATCTAAACTTTACTGTCTTTTGCTCTTCGGGACTGTACTCCCTCCCACCTGGGAATTGGGACTACATTCTACCACAAGAATGATGAAGACTTACTCAGTGGAGTACTAAGAGCATCTTGCCAATTTTTCTTCTCCTAATCAAAGGTGCTAGGTCAATAAGCCTATGAGTGACAGTGACAATGGCAAGAAATAATAACTGGGAAATTTTATAGCTACTGTTTTTATCTTTCTCAGTGATTTGGGGTGAGGAACCTGCGCCACTTTACATTGAGGGGGGCTGTGCGGAGAGAGTTTCCTCCTTTAAATTCCTGGGAGTCTATCCAGAGGTGGGTTTCAGCAGGTTCTGACCATTTCTGGAGAATTGGTAGTGGAAATTTTGAGTAGTTCGGAGAACTGGTAGTAAAAATTCTGACTGGCCACGCCCCCATTTATTCTCTGCCTCCCAAGTCCCAACTGATTGGGAGGAAATGGGGATTTTGCAGTATCCTGCCCCTGGATTGGGGAGGGAATGGAGACTTTAGAGTATCCTTCCTCTGCCATGCCACCAAGCCACGCCCACCAAGCCATGCCATGCCCACCAAGCCACACCCACAGAACCGGTAGTAAAAAAATTTGAAACCCACTTCTGAGTCTATTTCAGTGAAGACCTCACCTGGAAGATCAACACGGCCCAGGTGACCAGAAAGGCCCAATAGAGACTCCACTGCCTTAAAAAGTCTTGCAAAAAATTAGAGTGGAACAACAACAGATGACCACCTTTTACCAGTTCACAATAGAAAGCATCCTCACTCATTTCATTACGGTGTGGTATGCTGGCTTGAGAGCCGCGGATAGAAAGATATTACAGAGGGTGGTGAGCACAGCACAAAACATCATGGTCTGTCCCCTGATACCACTAGACGACATCGCTAGAGCTCGCTGCCTTAGAAGAGTGAGGAAAATCCTCAGGGACGACTCATGCCCTGGACAGTGCTTCTTTATTCTCCTGCCGTCGGGAAGGAGATGTAGAAGCATAGGCAGCCGCACAAAGAGGCTGAAGAACAGTTTTTATCCATGGGCTATCAGGCTTCTGAATGGAAAATAACTTTACAACAATATAGTACGATTGACTTGCGGGGCCGGCACAATGTGCTACAGGTGGCATGCGTAGCCATATCGGTGGGCACGCGAGCTCAGCTCTGGCACACATACGTGTGGCGGCCGACTGATTTTCAGGCCTTCTGGGCCCACCAGAAGTAGGGAAATAGGCTGTTTCCTGCCTCCGGAGGGTCTCGGGGGATGGTGGGGAAGGCCATGTTTTTCTCTCTCCCCAGCCTCCAGGGCCTTTCTAGGAGTCTGGGGAGGGTGAAAACGGCCTTCCCCATCCCCCCGGAGGCTCTCTGGAGGCCGGAAACAGCCCATTTGCCAACTTCCAGTGGGACTGGAAGGCCTGTTTTTTTGCTGTCCCCAGCCTCCAGAACCTTCCCCTGGAAGGCCGTTTTCACCCTCCCCAGACTCCTAGAAAGCCTCTACATGCATGGGGGCAGGGCGTATAGAATTATGGGTGTGGGCACGCATGTGTGAACCCCCCCTGCTCCTGGCATGCCATGGCAAAAAGGTTAGCCATCACTGGCCTAGAGTGTTTTCTAATGATGGGAGGGGAATTCTGAGTTCCCCTGCACACTGATCAGGTGACCTTGCTTGGCTCCTGAGAGTCCAAGAAGAGGTGAATAGGTTCCATATTTCAAGTAGACCAAACCGCAAGTCAACTCCACCAAAAGGCTAAAACTAATGTCATTGAATCGATGAAGATTCTTAGTCATCCAGGTAGAGTTGTCTGGAACTTGAATCATGGCAACGTGGACCAAAAAAGCTACTTGGATAATCAGTGAAAAGTTTCAATCCAAAAAGTCCAATTGCCATGACTCAACTTCCAGATAATGTTATTGAGATTGGCTGTCATAATATGGGAATCTTGCAAGTTGATTGTTCTTACTCTCCATTTCCTTCTGATTCTCCAGGGAACCAAGGCATCTGAGCTGCTTCTTAATACTATTAAGTTGCTCTGGACTTTAAAAAAAAAGTTGTTTCAGCCTCTTTTGCCTAGATAACGGTTCTTGAATATTTCCACCAAAGTCATCTTTCTCATTCTCTACTACAGGTAGACCTTTAAGCTGAAAACGTTTGGCAATTTCAGAGCTATGTCTAAAGACTTTTTTTGAGTGAGCCATCCATTTCTTCACTCCTTAGGTAGCCTACTGCAAAGTAGAATAGAATAGAATAGAATAGAATAGAATAGAATAGAATAGAATAGAATAGAATAGAATAGAATAGAATTTTTTATTGGCCAAGTGTGATTGGACACACAAGGAATTTGTCTTGGTGCATATGCTCTCAGTGTACATAAAAGAAAAGATATGTTCATTGAGAATCATAAGGTACAACACTTAATGATAGTCATAGGGTACAAATAAGCAATCAGGAAACAATATCAATATAAATCACAAGGATACAAGCAACAAAATTACAGTCATACAGTCATAAGTGGAAGGAGATGGGTGGTGGGAATGATGAGAAGATTAATAGTAGTGCAGACTTAGTGAATAGTTTGACAGTGTTGAGGGAATTATTTATTTAGCAGAGTGATGGCATTCGGGAAAAAAACTGTTCTTGTGTCTAATTGTTCTGATGTGCAATGCTCTACTGCGTTTTTTTGAGGGTAGGAGTTGAAACAGTTTATGTCCAGGATGTGAGGGATCTACCAATGTGTAAAAATAAAAGCTACCAATGTGCCTCATCTATTTACATAATGATCTTTGGATATCTTGGAAGACTTCTCGAGCACAAATAGGCCTTTTGATCAGCCTTGCCAGTTATTCTCTGATTCTTCCTTTCAGTCTCTTGCAGATTCTTTCTTTCCTCCGTATCCACCTCAACCTCCGCCCCACCAGTGTGTCCACAGACGGAGAGAAGCTCTTGCTCTAATTAGCTGTCTTTAAGGCTGGGCTAAGTGGGCACAGTGGGGGAAGAGTCTTTCTCGGCCCCTCCAAGCTTCTTGCAGGCCCTGGCAGACAGAGGTGAGCGGCCTCCAAGAGGCACTGCAACTCACTGACATTATGTCCACGGGTTATCATTATCCTCTTTTTTTAAAAAGGAAGCTTGATCGATCGCTCTCAAACACAATGATGCTTCGGGGCATCTCTAACACTGCTGGGGAGTGATTGACCATTGGGTATCATTAAAGAAGAAAAGAGGAGAGAGAGGAGGGTTGGAGGGAGGAAAAGGGAGCGCAAGGGAGGTGTCACAGCCCAAACACAAAGCTCAGCCTTCCTTGTGTATTTCTTTCCTCCTCCTCCTCCTCTTCCTCCTCCTCCTCCTCCTCCTCCCCCCCCCCCAAATCCACTGACCTTTCACTCAGGAACCAGGTGGAGCTGGGAGAGATTTAATTAAAGGGATTCCTCTGATGGACCTGGAGCATAGACGATGAAGGAAGAAAAGGAGAAGGAGGCTGTGCGATGTTGAAAAGCAAGCAATGACTTAGTGAAAAGAAGGAGGAAGGTTAGAAGAAAGGTGGGGGGAAAGGGAGGGGGAGAGAAAAGAAGGCCCTATCCATAGGTCAAAGGCTATTTGCTTAGTTCTTTAGGAGGCCTTTGTTGGTGTGCTTGGCAAAGTCACCGCATTCCCTTATAGACCTACCATTTCCCTTTTCCCTATTGCCCCAAACACCCTTGGCATCTCATGGCACTCACTCCCCACAGTCACACTTGTAGTATAAGATGCAGAGCCTGGTCTTTTCTATTTCTTCCTCCCCTGTGCATGCATGAACATACATACACATACACATGCTTTCATGCACACACGTACATACATATTCACATCACTCTGAAAAATGGCTTTAACAGGCCAGGTTCAAGCTTAATTCCCCAATGGCTTCTTTATTAATCTTAAGGGGGAAAGGAAAAAAGAAAGAGAATGGGAAAAAGCAATATGTGTGTTTGTGTGTGGAATGGAATGGAATGGAATGGAATGGAATAGAATAGAATAGAATAGAATAGAATAGAATAGAATAGAATAGAATAGAATAGAATAGAATAGAATAGAATAGAATAGAATAGAATAGAATAGAATAGAATTCTTGACTGACCAAATGTGATTGGACACACAAGGAGTTTGTCTTTGGTGCATATGCTCTCAGTGTACATTAAGGAAAAAATAAAACATATTCATTAAGAATCATAAGTTGCAACACTTAGTGATAGCCATAGGATACTAATAAGCAATCAAATCATACTAGGAAACAATATAAATTGTAAAGATACAAGCAACATGGTTATAGCCATAGGTGGGAAGAGATAGGTACTAGGAAGGATGAGAAGAATAATAGTAATACAGTAAATTATTTGACAGTGTTGTGGGAGCTTTCTATCAGGTTCACCTGATTCGCCAGTTGCAACCCTTTCTAGATCAGGACTCCTTACGCACAGTCACTCATGCCCTCATCACTTCCCGTCTGGACTACTGTAATGCTCTCTACATGGGGCTCCCCTTGAGGTGCACGCGGAGGCTCCAACTGGTCCAGAATGCAGCTGCGCGGGTGATATTGGGAGCGACATGGCGCTCACGTGTAACACCTCTCCTACGCGAGCTGCACTGACTCCCGGTGGTCTTCCGAGTGCGCTTCAAGGTGTTGGTTCTTACCTTTAAAGTGCTCCATGGCTTAGGACCTGGGTACTTACGAGACCACCTTCTGCAACCAATAACTTCCCACCAACCAGCACGCTCCCACAGGGTGGGCCTCCTCAGGGTGCCATCACTAAAGCAATGTTGACTGGTGGTTCCCAGAGAAAGAGCCTTTTCTGTGGGGGCACCTACCCTTTGGAACAGGTTACCCCCAGGGATATGAATGATCCCAGATCTTCGTACTTTCTGTCGTGCACTTAAGACCTTTCTATTTCACCAAACCGGGCTGGCATAAATCTCTTCTAATTGTTCTAAATCTTTATGCTGCAAATTCTTAACAGATGAACCAAATTGGCTTAATCATCTTATATTCACAGTTTATATGTATGTTATTTTAACTGTTCACCACCCTGAGTCCTTCGGGAGAAGGGCGGTATAGAAATTGAATAAATAAATAAATAAATAAATAAATTAATAGGTTGTTTAGCAGAGTGATGGCGTTCGGGAAAAAACTGTCCTTGTGTCTAGTTGTTCTGGTGTGCAGTGCCCTATAGCGTCGTTTTGAGAGTAGAAGTTGAAACAATTTATGTCTAGGATGTGAGGGGTCTTTAGATATTTTCACAGCCTTCTTTTTGACTCGTGCAGTATGTGCATATGATAGAGAAAAAGAATATCTATCTATCTATCTATCTATCTATCTATCTATCTATCTATTCATCCATCCATCCATCCATCCATCCATCCATCCATCTTTCATCTATCTATCATCTATGATCTTTCTTGGCCCAGGCTCAAGTCCCTTTATTGGATATCTGTCTGTCTGATCTATCTATCTATCTATCTATCTATCTATCTATCTATCTATCTATCTATCATCTATCATCTATCTATCTATCTATCTATCTATCTAATATATATATATATATATATATATATATATATATATATATATATATATATATATATATATATATATATATTCTCTATCTCTATCTCTATCTCTATCTCTATCATCTCTATCTATCAATCAATCTATCTATCCATTCTCTCTCTCTTTCTCTCTCTCTTAAGCAATACATTAATCTTGGGCACAGAGAAAAGATATTTGCTTGAGCTGAATCGAAGAGCAACATTATCACTCATCTGGGAGAACTAAGAAACATTCAGGCTAAGAGAACTAAGCAAGAATGATAGGGTGGAAGGGACAGGTAACGTATCTTATAAAAGCAGGGCAGCGAAGTTGGAAAGTTTGGGAAGCTGGAAACCCGGATAAAGGATGTGAATTAATTTCCTAGCACTTGTTGGCTATGATAACCCACAAGGAATTGTTATGGTGATCACTAATCAGGCCTTCTGTTCCTTTAACCTTAAGGGAAATGGAATGTGGTAAAAACGATTGACATTTGTTTTTAAACTCCAAAACTCCATTAGCTGGAAAGAGTAAAAACACATCACTCGCCACAGCCTGGTCCTTTCCGTTTTTGTGTTCGTCTTTGCTTAAAACTGACTTTTGTTTGTCCACAACTTTTATACCAGCTTTTTTTTTTTTTTGAGCATATTTAAATTCCCCCCTTTTTAATTATTCCCTTTCTTCCCTTTATAATTCTGTCTTCATTTCTCTTCTCCCTCTGCCCTTAAGTCTTTTTTTTTTTTATAAATAAAAAAAAAATAAGTAAAACGCAGTGAATGAATCTCGGCTGACTTAAATGGGTAACAAGGGAGAACAGAAGAAGGAAATTCATCCTTTCTTGTCTTTGAGAGTGATTTAATTAGGCCCAGCCAGGCCCCCTCAGAGTACATAACAGAAGGACAAGAAATGTGGTGGGTTTTTTTTTCCCCTCCCTGAGCTTTCTATAAAGGTAAGTGTGGCCTTGAACACACATGCAGAGGGAAAGGATTCGTAAAGATCATGTCAAAAGATCAACAGATCAGTAGCTAATTTTATGTACTTAAGTAACAAATGAATGAAGGGAATAGCCCAAGTGATTGGAAGACGGACGGAAAGAGAAAGAAGAAAGAATGGCAAGGGGGAAAAAAAAGCCATTAAAGACTTTGATAATTAGAACGGATGGCCAAAGTTACAGATTTATGTAGCTTGAGACGATACATTGGCTGAACATGGATCTATCTATATCTACATACATATATAGAATTATTGATTTTTTTCCCGCTTTACACAGCTCAGTTATTTCAAGAATTTCCATCAGGGAAAAGCCATTTTTAAACTAATTGGAGTCTGTGGAGAG
This sequence comes from Arizona elegans, assembly GCA_022577455.1. Lineage (NCBI taxonomy): Eukaryota > Metazoa > Chordata > Lepidosauria > Squamata > Colubridae > Arizona > Arizona elegans. The sequence goes on from JAKOOJ010000007.1 coordinate 78,533,207, forward strand.
GAAACCTCATTTTGGGTTCAAATGAATTTTCCTGAAAATGTCATTTGATTCAAAGAAATATGACGGATCTGCCTGAATTCTTGATAAAAAACGAAATGAGCCATTGTCCTTCAGGACACCGTAGGTTGGAAACTCCTTTTTATAACTAAAGCCATCACGTGGGGCATCCTATTTAGAAACCTCAGGGAAAAACTGAGATCAGAATGAGGTCTCTGACTCAACAGCTCAACATGGTTATAATCAGCATTTAGCAGAGAAAGTTCCTTTTCTCTCCCGGGCAATAATTATTATAAAAATTAAATAACAACATGCAAAATGAAAAAAGAGTCTCTTTAAACAACATTTCTGTCTTAACAGTTTAACATGATGGTTTGTTTGTCATACGATGCTCCAGAAAAGATCATTTACTACTCATCGGTGATGGGTTCTAATCTGTTTTACCACCGGTTCACATCACGTACATGCTTTGCGCGTGATTGCCGCGTGCCTTCTCGCTTCACTTGCTCGCGTGCCGAACTTGCGGTTTGCGCAAGCGCATTAGAAAAAAAAAAACAGCTGAGGCAGTGGTGGGATTCAAGTAATTTAACAACCGGTTCTCTGCCCTAATGATTTCTTCCAACAACCAGTTTGCCAAACTCAGAAAGTTAACAACCGGTTCTCCTGAAGTAGTGCGAAGTGGCTGAATCCCACCACTGAACTGAGGCATGGCAATCCCCTCAGCCGTGGCTTACAGCTGACCAAAAAACAAAGGAAATAAAGGTAGGTATAGCGCGGGGGCAGGGCAGGAGGGCCAAACTGACATTCATAGCAAACCGGTTCTTTCTCCTATGAATATTTCCACTACTGGCTCTCCCGAACCGGGGAAAACCGGTAGCAACCAGGGGTGGGTTCTAAATTTTTTTACTACCGGTTCTGTGGGCGTGGCTTATTTTGTGGGTGTGGCTTGGAGGTCATGTGACTAGGTGGGCATGGCTAGCTGGTTAGAGTCATTTCTGGAAGGTCGTCGCACTTACGACCAGTCCTCGCACTTATGACCCAACTCATTTGTTTGCTTTTAACATTGATCAGCTGTAGGATGGCCCTTTGAAGCCCCACGGCAAGAGTTTAAACAGTTTTTTTCCCTCTAGTCATCAGCTGGGACTCAGGAGGCAGCAATAGATTGGGGGTGGGACCAAATAAAAGGTAAGAATAACGTGGGTGGGTGGGAGGGCAGGGGGGGAGAACCGGTTCGGTGATGTCATATCGTCACCGCTACCGGCTCGGCCAAACCGGACCGAACCAGGAGGAACCCACCACTGGTAGCAACCCACCACTGCTACTGATGCTAGAAAGCAGGAGACATGAAACTGACAGAAGATGTGGATCCATTTGGGCAGAAACTATATATCTATGGCAGTGGTGGACTGCTGCCGGTTTAACAACCAGTTCGGTGAGCGGGCCCTTTGTGCTGAAAATGGAGCATTTAGATGCTCAGCTGCTTACCTTCCAAGTCAGCAACGGTAAGTAGAACAGTATGGGGGGGGGTCAGGAAATCAGCTGTGCTGCGTGATTGAGATAAGCTAGAATGCAGTAAATAAAGGACAGAATAGGGTGGGCGGGGCCAGCTGATTGTCAGAGCAACCGGTTGAATTCCACTTCTGATCTGTGGCCATTAAAAAACTGCACCTAGACAAAAATTCCATGGTGGCTAGGAAACCACAATCATCATTATCATTAAGTGTTGTACCTTATGATTCTTGATGAACGTATCTTTTCTTTTATGTACACTGAAAGCGTATGCACCAAGACAAATTCCTTGTGTGTCCAATCACACTTGGCCAATAAAAAAATTCTATTCTATTCTCTATTCTATTCATTGGTAGTTAAGGGCAAACTTCCTGAAATGGTTTTTCTTACTTTACAAGGGGTGTTATGTCACTTCAATTCTCTTTGCATTTAATCTTCAAAATGATTTCACACACTGAGTCAAATCAGGTGCTGTAGATACAATTCAAAAATTTCATGGATTTTTTGCACATATATAAACGGACTTTTATCCATCCAAATCCTGGAGCTTAATGGAATCAGTGATATGATTTGCAAATTCAAATTGCCTTGATTCAACCCCTCAAACTGAATTGCAGATTTGGATGGAAGCAAACGGATTCCTCAAATGAGATTGCAAATTTAAATTTGGTCGTGACTCTTTTTCGTATCTCTGCTAATTACCTCCAGCTTTAATTTTATTATGAGAATTGACATCTTCCCAGATTTCACTATCTTTGGGAAATGGAATGTGATTTTCCTTGCCTGCTTCCATGCTTTCCTTAATCTTTGAACTATTATGGGAAAAGTAGTTGCAGAAATATCAAGGAATCTATTGGGAATATCTTAGAACAGGGGTGTCAAGCTTGATTTCATTGAGGGCCGCATCAGGATTGTGTTTGACCTCGGGGGCCAGGGTGGGCGTGGCCAGCTTGATGTCACTCGTGTCGGGGTGCCTGTGGGGGCCCAAGCACTCTGCCAGTAAAAACGGACTCTCAATCTCCATTTTTGGCTGTGATGGCTTTCTGCAACCCTCTCCTGAATTCCATTTTCACAGGCAGAGGCACTGCAGGTCATTCCTTCATTGTTTCCAGGGCAGCCCCGTGGGCCAGATCTAAGTACCCTGTTAGCCAGATCCGGGCCACGGGCCTTCAGTTTGACACCCCTGTTTTAGAACATCACATATCACATATGGAGCATAGAATAATTGAATTGGAAGAGACTTGGATGTCTTCAAGTCCAACACTCTGTTCAAGCAGAAGACCCTATACCATTTCAAACAAATACTTGTCAAGTCTCTTTTTGAAAGCCTTCAGTGATGGAGCAACCACAATTTCTGAAGGCAAGCTGTTCCATTGGTTGATTGCTCTAACCATTAGAAATTTTCTCCTTAGTTCTAAATTGCTTCTCTCCTTGATTAGTTTCCATCCACTGCTTCTTGTCCTGCCCTCAGGTGCTTTGGAGAATAGCTTGACTCCCTCTTCTTTGTGGCAGCCCCTGAGATATTGGAACACTGCTATCATGTCTCCTCTAGTCCTTCTTTTCATTAAACTAGACATACCCAGTTCCTGCAACCGTTCTTCATATGTTTTAGCCTCCAGTCCCCTAACCATCTTTCTTGCTCTTCTCTGCACTTTTATCTGTATGCTTTTCATCAAGTTAACCCACATGTTTTTAAAAAATAGACTTTGTTTTCACTTTCTAATCTAGGAGTGTCAAGCTCAATTTCATTGAGGGCCACATCAGAGTTGTGTTTGACCTCGGGGGGCTAGGGTGGGCGTGGCCAGGGTGGGCATGTCCAGCTTGACATCATCTGTGTTGGGGGCACCTGTGGTGGCCCGAGCGCTCTGCCAGCAAAAATGGGCTTCCGAGCTCCATTTTCAGCTCTGACAGCCTCTTGCAACCCTCTGCCAGTGAAAATAGAGCTCAGGAGCCCATTTTCACTGGCAGAAGCATTGTGAGCTGGTCCTTCACTGTTTCCAGGGCGACCCCATGGGCCAGATCTACATACATTGCAGGCTGGATCCAGCCCCCGGGCCTTGAGTTTGACACCCCTGTTCTAATCTATTCTAAAATACCCAAAATTTATTAATATTCCATAAAAGTACCCTGTTATTAGGATTTGTAAATGTATAGTAGATCAGGAGTGTCAAATTCAAGGCCCGGGGGCCAGATCCAGCCCGCAGGATACTTAGATCTGGCCCACGGGGACACCCTGGAAACAGCGAAGGACCGGCCTGCGGTGCCTGTGCCAGTGAAAATGGAGCTCGGTAGGGCCGTGGGTGGCCTTCTGGAGCTCCATTTTTGCTGGCAGAGGGTTGCAGGAGGCTATCACACCTGAAAATGAAGCTCGGAATCCCGTTTTTGCTGGCAGAGCGCTCGGGCCACCACAGGTGCCGACACGAGTGACGTTAAACTGGCCACGCCCACCCCGGCCCCCAGAGGTCAAGCACAATCCTGATGTGGCCCTCAATGAAATCAAGTTCAACATCACTGCAGTAGATGGTCACAAAATGTCATCTTCCTAAACAACATCTCCTTCATGTCTTCTGGCTGGATCTGTTAGTTGTGGTAGTTTAGCAATGGATGAAGCCCTCCATGTTTGTTTTACACCTAGGAGTGAACCTTGTTGAATACAACATCCAGCTTTAGAACTGACAATGAAGATATTGAAGTGACAGATTCTTTTTTTGCTTTATAAGATCAACCACCAACAATAAAAGAACAAGCAGTCAAGAAATACACAGCAGATTAGCATTTGGTACAGTAGCCACGAAGGCCTCGCAAAAGATATTCAGATGCTGGGATAAATTATACCTACAAAAGTTCAGAATTGTGCAGGCAATGGTTCCCCCTGTGACAATCTATGGAAGCAAAAGCAGGACTCTAAAGAAGCAGGAAAGGAAGAGTATTGATGCTTTTGAAACTGGTGTTGGAGGAGACTCCTGAGAATATCATTGGATAGCTAAGAAAACAAATGAAACATCAAACAGATCATCCCAGAGTTCTTGCTCAAGGCAGAAATGACGCGGCTCAAATTATCATACTTTATAAACATTATATAAATAGTAACTTATCTAGGAAATTTTTATAATGCCAGGAAAGGTGGAAGGAAAGAAAAGAAGATGATGACCAGCAGCAAGATGAATGGGCTCAATCATAGCAGTTTGAGATGACCAATGGAATGAGATGACCAGTGGGACCAGTTTGACCAGTGGAACCAGTTTGGAGGCAGATCATGAGATGACCAGTGGGATTAGTTTGAAGGCAGATCATCCTGGAGAAAATCTATATGGTTGGTAGGAGTCAACACCAACTTGATAGCGATAGCACTTAGACATACACCACTTCACAGTGCTTTGCTGCCCTCTCTAAGTATTTTACAGAGTCAGCATATTGTCCCCAACAATCTGGCTCCTCGTTTTACCCACCTCGGAAGGATGGAAGGCTGAGTCAACCTTGAGCCTGGTGAGATTCGAACCACCAAATTGCAAGCAGGTGGCAGTCAGCAGAAGTAGCTTGCAGTATTGCATTCTAACCACTGCACCACCATACCTCAGTGGTGGCATGTCAATCAATCAATTGATCAGAATTTTCATTTACACTAAAGCAATTACTGTAACAGAGTGTAGTCTCTAAATAAGATGACCCAAGGGTAATCTTCACCAGTAGAGAAGGCGAATTGAATTGTAGGGTCCTTGGTGCTCTCTGAGCTTGGATGTTTTCTTGCAGACCTTTCATTACTCATCAGAATACAGACTGATGATGTTATGTACTTGGGTAATGAAAGGTCTGCAGGAAAACAACCAAGCTCAGAGAGCATTAAGGACCCCACAGTTCAACCATGAACTACAAATATTCTCTTCTATTGGCAGTATGAATTTGTTGGCATATATTAGATGAATAGTATTGACTGACCTACTTTATAGAATAGCTCCATGAGTAATCAGTTAACTCTCATCACAGAAAGTTCAGAAATCATAACATTTTTTTAACTTTTCCCTTTTCTTTGCACTTCCTATATGCAACTTGGCACATATGGCAAATCTAGACAGCATACTAAAAAGCAGAGACATCACCGGGCCAACAAAAGTGCATATAGTCAAGGCTATGGTTTTCCCAGTTGCAATGTATGGCTTTGAAAGTTGGACCATAAGGAAGGCTGAGTGCCAAAGAATTGAGGCCTTTGAACTCTGGTGCTGGAGAAGACTCCTGCGGGTCTCTTGGACTGCAAGGTGATCCAACCGGTCAGTCCTAGAGGAGATCAACCCTAACTGTTCTTTAGAAAGCCAGATCCTGAAGGTGAAACTCAAATCCTTTGGCCACCTAATGAGAAGGAAGGACTCGCTGGAGAAGAGCCTAATGCTGGGAACGATTGAGGGCAAAAGAAGAAGGGGATGGCAGAGAAGGAGGTGGCTGGATGGAGTCACTGAAGCAGTCGGTGTGAAATTAAATGGACTCCAGAGGATGGTAGAGGACAGGAAGGCCTGGAGGAACATTGTCCATAGGGTCGCGATGGGTCAGACATGACTTCGCAACTAACAACAACAATGTGCAACTTAAACAGTAACTGGGGGTGTGAGGAGAGAACATTCTCCAATATTTTCAAAGTTCCTGTCCTGCATGGCGTCTAAGCTAGGGCATTTGTGGTATTTGTTTCATGAAGCTATGTTATCTGCCAGCTTTGCAACAATAAACAAATTCAGAGGGTAGCATCTCTCATTACAGTCTCTTTATAGGTGGTTATTGTTTTGTATTTCTGTAGCACCAGGTTGAAAAGTGGGATTTGGGAGACTAACATCTAAAGCAAATTTATCTTTCTTATTTATTCATACCTCCTGTTTTATCCCATGTTATCTTGAAGTCCTTCAGGGCTATCCACCATGCTGGCTGTTTCCACCCCCACACACCCCCATCCCGCCCCACCAAAAAAAAGCAATTGGGAGGGATGTGCTAAAGGAACTCTTTGAATCCATTTTGGGTAGCCAACTGTGCCGGGATAAATGAGTTAACCTCAGCATCCGAACAGTAAGGAATGTCTCAATGTTTCCTGCATCTCTAAAAGCAACAAATTATCTACCAAAATATGAAATTGAACACTCAAGGGAAAGCACATTTTCTATCCTAAAGCAGATGTCTTGAGCATTCAAAGTTGTTTTAATGTTCAATGTATGTCTCTTGTACATGACGGGAAAGCCAATTTTGCCAGAAAAGAAATTAGGATGGGATTTAGCACCGTCTCTCTGCAGCTCTGAGAGGCATTAGCTTCATTGGATCTGCAGGCATCACAACTGGAAAGAAAAAAATCCCCCCCCCTTCTTAGAAAACACATCCTAATGCCAGACAGGTATTCAGTCTCTGCACTTTCATTTTAGGATTGCCCAATGACCGACCAGAAAAGTTTAACCGTTGCCAAGTAATAAAGGAAGAAAGCTGATATATGTATTTCAGTGTATTCATTTGTATACAAAGTATGGAGGGCCACTTAAAGCTTTATTGTCAGGTGCCCCAAGAACTCTTTTTGTTAATCTTGGAGCTCTATGCAGTTAGTATCCCCATTTTCCAAAATTGGCAGCATGATTTTCTCCTGTTTTGGACCTTAAGATATGTCCATCCCTCCTTTTATAGTCTTAATATAGTTTTAAAAATAAGACATCACGCTTAAATTCAAAAAAAAAAAAAGACTTTGCACACTAGAATAGAATGGAATGGAATGGAATGGAATGGAATAGAATAGAATAGAATAGAATAGAATAGAATAGAATAGAATAGAATAGAATAGAATAGAATAGAATAGAATAGAATAGAATAGAATTCTTTATTGGCCAAGTGTGATTGGACACACAATGAATTTGTGTTTGGTGCATATGCTCTCGGTGTACATAAGGAGAATAAAATACATTCATCAAGAATAAAAAGATACAACACTTAGTGATAGTCAAGGTTACTAATAAGCTATCAAATCATACTAGGAAACAAGAACAATATAAATTGAAAGATACAAGCAACATGGTTATAGTAAATTAGTGGGAAGAGATAGATACTAGTAAGGAAGAGAAGAATAATAGTAATACAGTCTTAGTAAATAATTTGACAGTGTTGTGGGAATTAGTTGTTAAGCAGAGTGATGGCAAAAAACTGTCCTTGTATCTAGTTGTTCTTGTTAATTGTCCTTGTGTCTAGTTGTTCTATTATATGCAGGTCTCGGGTAACAAAAGCTTGTCTGCTCCAGACAGATACATTAATTTTGCTTCCTTCTCCTTCTCCTTCTCCTTCTCCTTCTCCTTCTCCTTCTCCTTCTCCTTCTCCTTCTCCTTCTCCTTCTCCTTCTCCTTCTCCTTCTCCTTGGCATAAGACTCCTGCCTTGAGCAGGGGGTTCAACTAGAAAACCTGTCGAGAAGATATTGAGACTCTAGAAAGAGCGCAGAGAAGAGCAACAAAGATGATTAGGGGACTGGAGGCTAAAACATATGAAGAGCGGTTGCAGGAACTGGGCATGGCTAGTCTGATGAAAAGAAGAACTAGGGGAGACATGATAGCAGTGTTCCAATATCTCAGGGGCTGCCCCAAAGAAGGAGTCAAGCTATTCTCCAAAGCATCTGAAGGCAGGACAAGAAGCAATGGGTGGAAACTAATCAAGGAGAGAGAGAAGCAAACTTGAACTAAGGAGAAATTTTCTGAACAACTAATCAGTGGAACAACTTGCCTGCAGAAGTTGTGAATGCTCCAACACTGGAAGTTTTTAAGAAGATGTTGGATAACCATTTGTCTGAAGTGGTGTAGGGTTTCCTGCCTAAGCAGGGGGTTGGGCTAGAAGACCTCCAAGTCCTTTCCAACTCTGTCTATTCTATTCTATTCTATTCTATTCTCGACGGGCCCCAGTTTGTGCGAGTTGGAAGAAAAAGCTTTCGAAGGCTTAGAAGTGCCACAAAGTGTTGTTATAGAGACCCCGCAAGCTCACCTCCAAGGTCCCTTCCAGACCTGTGATTCTATGATAACAACTGACAATAGCATGCAATGCACTTACTGTGGGCATCCTAGCACTTCTGCATTCTTCTTACTCATAGGACTTTAATCTACCCTAATTACAGGTACTAATACTTTGCACTATAAACAGTAGCATTTATGGTGTTCATATCCTTCATCCTTTGATGTCAAAGGAAAAAGTAAAGTCTGGTTACTGTAATCTGATTTTTCTCTTTCCAAGATAAAAGCTATGTCTTTTAAAAAAGACATGATTCTTGGATAAATATTATTATTTATTGTTTATTATTGGTTCGATTTATATGCCGCCCTTCTCCGGAGACTCAAGACGGCTTACAATGCATTAAGCAATAGCCTTCATACTTTTGTATATACCTGCTTAGTAGGGCTTTCGGCCCCCTCTAAGTGGTGTTCTTTTTTTTATACAAAGTCAGTTTATTGCCCCCATAATCCGGGTCCTCATTTTACCTACCTCGGAAGAATGGAAGGCTGAGTCAGCCTTGAGCCTGGTGAGATTTGAACTTGCAGTAATTGCAGGCAGTGGCAGCTAAGTGCTACTTAAGTGCTACTTAACAGCGCTTTAGTCCGCTGCTCCACCAAGGCTCCTATTCATTTTTTTTCCCTGTAGAATTGTCTAGCTTTTGGGAATAAATTCCCTTCCCTCAAATATACATTGCTCAAAAAAATAAAGGGAACACAAGCAGAAGACATCCGAGATCTGAATGACTGAAATAGCCTTATTAAATACTTTGTTCGTTACATGCAGTAGTTTTATGTTCCCTTTAGTTGTTTGAGCAGTGTATAAACTACTGTATGTAAAGAACAAAGTATTTAATAAGGCTATTTCATTCATTCAGATCTCGGATGTCTTCTGCTTGTTCCCTTTATTTTTTTGAGCAGTATACTATATTTTTGGTGCAATCACTTGATTTCTGCCCCTGTGTTTTATGATACAAGTATTTGGGGGCAGATCATGTCATCTTCCTTCTCATAAATCTTTCACTGAGTCCTTTTTTTCCCCTCCTTCACCCACAGTGAAGACAACATAATACAAATCAATATAAAAAAATATGATCCTTCAAACATAATCGAGACAATGATTTTAAGGACTCCAAAATTACCGTCATTAATTGACAGTCGTAATTTAAATGTAGACAATTAAAATATGTAGTACTAGGAGGAGCTCTGAGCAAGGTTACGATTAGAGTGCACAGATCCTTGGCAATGTGGCCTGTTCTTATTTTTGTTTCCAGTTTTTTAATTACTGGGTGCTTAAACATTCGCTCCTATTAAAATAGATGGAATTTGGGCTAGATCGTATTTTCAGTTTCCCAGGGTCTCGCCAAGACACGCAGAGTGAAAGACGTACACGCTGCCAGGATCTAGTTAAAATCCATATGTCCCTGTCCCTCCCCCTCTCCCTTCCCTTCCCCCTCCCAATATCATCACTTATGTCATGCCTCTTCTGAATCATTTGGTATGATAATCGCATTATTACTTGTGCTGCGACTGCCGCGCGGGCTGATGCGAATCAAAATTCATGAATTCCAATGGCTACAAAGAGCTTTTAATGATTGCCTTCAGCAGATGAAATATATCGGTTTTCAAAAAAAAAAGAAAGGTATGCGAAAATATGGATATGAGGCCTAATAGTCAATGGGAGGAGGAGTAGGAAAGATCAACAAGCTGGACAAGTTCAGAAACCTTTAGCGATTGTGTAGGGATCTGTAATGAAAATTCAAGTGCTTTGCCTTTAATGATCCATTTATCTCTCTGACATGATTTTCTATCATTCCAACTGGCATGGTTCCTGCTACTTGGGGAATAGGCTTTGAATATGTTTTGTCAAACAAGCTGTTAGTAGGATGGAGGTGACTCTGCATCCTCATGATTTCCTCCGAGCAATGGGGTTCAATGGGAGGGGGGAGGGGAAGAGCAAGGCATAAGAAAACTTTCAACCAAAGGGGTAGGGGAAAATGCTTTCAGGACTTTGGATTCTTCAACAAACTCCATGGTAGTTGTTCCCCATTGACAGTGGCATGGAACAGCGGTGTCTAATCTTCACAACTTTAAGACCTGTGGATTTCAACTCCCAGAATTCCTCAGACAGCAGAACTGAAGTCCTCAAGTCTTAAAGTGGCCAGATTGGATAGCCTTGGCATAGGGGGTCATTCACATCCTAGTCACCTCATGATTTAAATGTGCTCTAGATGGAGCTGATCTTGAAGCCAGGGGTGAAATCCAGCAGGTTCTGACAGGTTCTGGAGAACCGGTAGCGGAAATTTTGAGTAGTTTGGAGAACCAGCAAATACCACCTCGGTTGACCCCAGAGTGGGGTGGGATTGGAGATTTTGCAGTATCCTTCCCCTGCCACACCCACCAAGCCACGCCCACCAAGCCACACCATGCCCAGCAAGCCATGCTCACAGAACCAGTAATAAAAAAATTTGGATTTCACCACTGCTTGAAGCCCATCTGGAAGCTACATTCACCTGTCTGAATTCAGTGGCACAGGAGGTACTGTCTTTTATTTATTTGATTTATACTCTACCTTTCTTCCATATGTTGAAAAGACATATGTGGGATGCCTTACTCTCATTTTTCTTCATATTTTTACACTTCACATCAAGGTATATTGGCTTGAGAAAAAGTAATTGGCCATTGAATGAGCTTTTATGACTGAAGACCGGTGGTGGGATCCTCACGGTTTAACAACCGGTTTGGTGATCACGCAATTTGCGTGTGCAGTTTGAAGAAATCTTCACTTCCTGGTTTCTTCGAAGGAGTAACACAGCTGATTCACAAGGCAATCTGATCTACTACGCGAATCAGCTGAAGAGATAAAGGTAGGAAAATAGCACGGATGGGTGGGTGGACCCATCTGATCATCAGGGAGAACCGGTTCACTCCCAGCTGATCGTCAGAGCTACCAGTTTGCCTGAACCGGTCCGAACCAGTAGAATCCCACCCCTGCTGAAGGCAGATGTAAATCTGGGTCTTTTGGGCTAATCCAAGATCTAAACTAGTTACCAGTTTGCTTCTGGGTGCAATTTAAAGTGCTGGTCAATACTTATAAAGCCCTACTTAGCATAGGACCCAATTCCTTGAGGGATTGCCTATCTTCCATAATATCTGGCCAGCCAATTCAATCTGGCAGTGTCGGCACATTGTTTATGTTTATGTTTATTTGGATTTATATACCGCCCTTCTCCTAAAGGACTCAGGGTGGTGAACAGCCGAAGATAAAACACATACAATATAAAAGTTAAAAAACAATTTAAAACATATTAAACAAATTTGGCCCATACTAATTAAAACACCCCCTTTTTAAAAAGCAAATTAAAATTAAACAGTTAAAAAGAGTTAGGCCAGCCTAGCCTGTTGGAATAAAAAAGTCTTGAGGGCAAGGCGGAAAGTGTGTAAATCCGGGATCCTCTGTATCTCCGGGGGGAGCTCGTTCCAAAGGGCAGGTGCCCCCACAGAGAAGGCTCTCCCCCTGGGGGCCACCAGTCGACAATGTTTGACCGACGGCACCCTGAGGAGCCCCTCTCTGTGGGAGCGTACTGGCCAGTGAGAGGCTACCGGTGGCAGAAGGTGTCTCGTAGGTACCCAGGTCCTAAGCCATGGAGCGCTCTAAAGGTGATAACCAATACCTTGAAGCGCACCCGGAAGACCACCGGGAGCCAGTGCAGCTCGCGCAGGAGAGGTGTTACATGGGAGTGCCATGTTGCTCCCATAACTACCCGTGCGGCCGCATTCTGGACCAGTTGGAGCCTCCAGGTGCTCCTGAAAAGGAGCCCCATGTAGAGAGCATTACAGTAGTCTAGGCGGGAAGTGACAAGGGCATGAGTGACCATGCATAAGGAGTCCAAATCCAGAAAGGGACGCAACTGGCAAATCAGGTGAACCTGATAGAAAGTCCTCCTGGCCACAGCCGTCAAATGTTCTTCTAAAGACAGCCGTGTATCCAGGAGTACACCCAACTTGTGAGCCCTCTCCGTGTGGGCCAATGACTCGCCCCCAATAGTCAGTGATGGCACCAACTGGCTATATCGGGATGCCAGAAACCACAGCCACTCAGTCTTGGACGGGTTGAGCCTGAGCCTGTTTCTCCCCATCCAGATCCGCACGGTCTCCAGGCACCGGGACATCACTTCAAGGGCATTGTTGGGGTGGCCTGGAGTGGAGATGTACAGCTGAGTGTCATCAGTGTACTGGTGGTACTTCACCCCGAAACCATGGATGATCTCACCTAGCGGCTTCACATAAATGTTGAACAGAAGGTGAGTTCATTGATTAAATAATACCGCTTATCAAGATCCTGGAAGTGCACCTTCTCTAGAGCAGCACCTACAGAACTTCTGGAATGAGGTACTCCTGAAATTTGAACAGCTTTCAGCTTATTGGTATTTCAAAAGGCCTTGAAAACCTAGCTCTTTGTCCAATCCTTTGACAAGGATGACCAAGAGTCTTTTTTTCCTTTTTTGTTCCCCTCTGAGTCTGTTGTCTTTTATCCTTCATTGTTCTTTTATCTTGAGATATTTTGTATTTGCATCTTGTTCTTTGTACTTAAATGTTTTTAGCAAATGTAAGCTGCTCAGAGTTGGCATATACTGTACTTGTAAATAATTATAATAATTTCAGTTTTAAATAACGATAAAACCTGGAAAAGGCTTACAACTGGAACATTTAAAAAAGGAAAAGGCAACCGAAGGCTTGATTTAGGCTGCAAGCTATTCAAATTAATGCAATCAAAGCCAGAACTGGACACTTGTGAAATGATAGCGCTAGCACAGCTCACAGTTTTCCGTGAGTGACCTTTTGACCGGAAAATTCACTTCTCTTCTCTTTCCTTCTGTTTCCTTGCTGCATAGGTTTTTCAGGATGCTAAGCCTAAATGAAAACCCTTTAGTCGCGAGAGAAGCTGAGCCAAACGCGAATGTGTTGAGTTCAATTACTAAATAACTGAAAGTGCTTAAAAACAACGATGTTCACACATTTTTAATTTAAAGCCTGCTAAATCCTTTTAAAATTCATTTGTATTTGCAATTACTTAAACTGTGAGCTCTGCACTGGAGGGAGCGAAGTGATAGATTTTAAATGCGCAGCTGGAGGAAATATATAAAATTCAATTGATGAGTCTGGCAGAGAATTGATGCCACAATATGTACCCGGTGGCATTTTTTTTCTCTTTCTTACCTGCCTGGCTTTAAAACATTATCAGAAAGTCGATACGGTGCATCAATATAGTGATACGCTCTGGGTCATAATACTCTCGTCCTGCTTAAAGCTGAGGTGCTCACAGGGTGGATTAGAATGGACAGACAGCCTGACTCCATTGCTCCCCTTGAAGAGCTCAAAAAGTACTTGGCTCAATTTAGCTCAAGGTCTCTCGTATTGTTATCAATGACCCCAGCGTCAAGCCAATAATGCAGGATGTCTGTCTCCACAAGGCTAAAGCTGGAAGGGTATACAGCATGTAACCAGCATCCTTCCCCCCTCCCCAACTGCCTCCCTCTGGGGATCTTGTCATTAAGATCGCATTTCCTTTATAATTCTGCTTTCTTGGGGATCCTTGACCCTTCTCTCTCTCTCTCCTTTCCCTCTTCGCCCATCCCAATTAATTCATGCTTTCAACTCTCTCAACGTTAGCCTTATGCTTCTTCCATTCTCAGGAAAAAAAAAGAAAAGAAATCAGACTCATCAGGAACAACTTAAATATATTTATTTTCCAGAGAAAATAAAGTGATCGTTTAGCACGGCAAAATTCAATTATGGCCACATCTGGAGGAAACCTTGTTTGTTTGCTTATTGGTGTTGGAAGACGTAGAATCCTAGATGGTTTCTAAGAATGGTTCTCTGAACAAATCATAGTAGATAGATAGATAGAATTCTTTATTGGCCAAGTGTGATTGGACACACAAGGAATTTGTCTTTGGTGCTTTATATGTTCTCAGTGTACATAAAAAGAAAACATACATTCGTCAAGAATCATAAAGTACAACACTTAATGATAGTCATAGGGTACAAATAAGCAATGGAATCATACTAGGAAACAATCAATATAAATTGTAAGGATACAGCAACAGGTTACAGTCATACAGTCATAACTGGGAGGAGATGGGTGATAGGAACAATGAGAGGATTAATAGTAATAGTAATAGTAATGCAGACTTAGTGAATAGTTTGACGTTAGATGACGTTCGGGGAAAAACTGTTCTTGTGTCTACTTGTTCTGGTGTGCAGTGCTCTATAGCCTTGTTTTGAGGGTAGAAGTTGAAACAGTTTATGTCCAGGATATGAAGGGTCTGTACATATTTTCACAGCCCTCTTTTTGACTCGTGCAGTATACAGGTCCTCCGTGGAAGGCAGGTTGGTAGTAATTGTTTTTTCTGCAGTTCTAATTATCCTCTGAAGTCTGTGTCTGTCTTGTTGGGTTGCAGAACCAAACCAGACAGTTGTAGAGGTGCTGATGGCAGACTCAGTAATTCTTCTGTAGAACTGGATCAGCAGCTCCTTGGGCAGTTTGAGCTTCCTGAGTTGGCACAGAAAGAACATTCTTTGTTGTGCTTTTTTGATGATGTTTTTGATGTTAGGTGTCCATTTTAGGTCTTGAGATATGATAGAACCTAGAAATTTGAAAGTCTCTACTGTTGAAACTGTGGGAATGATATCAAAAGTTCACAAAGTGGTTGGGTTAAGCATTTGCTCATTTTTCACTCCATTGCTGTTTCTTTCTCTGCGTTGGTAGACGGTGTTTTGAAAATTTCCAGCATATTTTTTGGTAAACCAACAAAGTGGCCCTTTTTCTTCAAATTTCTTTAAGGAAAGGAGAGGTGATCCTATAATTTCCTTAGCAATGTCTGGAGCAAGTAAAGGCATCCTATAGTTTCTTCCCAATTCATTTGCAATTGATTCAGGAGACCACATTATAATGAAAGACACAAGATTTACACACCCCTTGAAATATTCTCTTCCATCCATGCAAAGAGATTGTAAAAATTCAGGAGAATTTCTCTGTTCAGTCATTATATGTAGGTCTTTGGTTATTCGGGTTTTCTCCCACGTAAAATTGGAAGTGTCTTGGCAACGTTTCGACGAAGTCTCGTTCGTCATCTTCAGGCTGGTGTTTTCAGCTTCGTGCTTCTAGGAGCAATGTGTGTGATCGCAGCTATTTCTTCCTTTTAACTGCCAGTGGGGGTGTGAACTGATTGGGTGGGAGCTTGGCTGTGTTCTGATTGTGTTCTGATTGTGATTGCGAATAACCAAAGACCTACATACAAACACCCGCGAAAACCTCAGAAAACAAAAAACATATATATATATATATATATATATATATATATATATATATATATATATATATATATATATATATATATCCACATTCCCATTAAGAATGCCTTTTCCTGATAGATTTCTTCAAAACCATCTCATCCAGTATTTTAGCAATTTCAGTGACATACCTCCAGTGGTTGACTGTCTCTAGAGGCAATTTTTATTATTCAGAGAGGAGAGAGCAGAAGAGAAATTGAAAAGTAGATTTGGGGAGGGGGTTTGCATTTTTAAATACATAAATACAACTTCAAAGTAAACAAATGGCCAGTGAAAATGTAAACTTGATGTAAGATGTAAAGACTGTTTTTTGAATGTTGAGTTTTCATGAATCTCCTGGGCTCATTGGAAGTTCGGTGGCCTATACATTTGATGGATGGTGGATGGATGGATAGATGGATGGATGAGTGGGTAGAAGGGAGGAAGGAAGGAAGGAAGGAAGGAAGGAAGGAAGGAAGAAAGAAAGAAAGAAAGAAAGAAAGAAAGAAAGAAAGAAAGAAAGAAAGAAAGAAAGGGCTCCTTTTGGTAATACATACTTATAGACTAATGGTTATTAACAATTTTCAGCAATGGCCATGCAAGGTAGAAAATTCTAGTACACACATCTAGAAGTTGCCAAGGTTGAGAAACACTTTTTAAAGAACTTATTACCAAACTTTTGACCTGTTACAAAGTATCACATCTAATAATACCCATCATGGTATTTTATGGGGGCGAAGTCTGTTAGATGTAAGAGTATAGCCACTCTTGTTTGTAGTTTTGCTAGCCATGGTTTCCTGTATCCACAAATCCTTAAAAAATCATCAGATTTCAGTATATGCAGTAAAGGTTTTCATGCATTAACAGTTTTGGCCACTCTTTTGTTATGAAAACTGCCTGTTTACTGAATCTGCCAAGGATTATGCTCCATAACCTACCATGTAACTATATTAGGGATAGAGAATTTTGTAAAACAATGTTATATGCTCTCTATTTTTTCATGACTGCTTCATGACTGCTTCAAAGCTAAGTCGACTTAAGAGTTGTGTGATGCCTCTCTCTCTCCCTCTCCTTCTCCCCCTTTCTCCCTCCTTCCCTTGCTCTCTCCCTCCCTCTCCCTCCCTCCCTCCCTTTCTCTCTCCCTCCCTCCCACTTTCCCTCTCTCCCCTCCCCCTCCCTCCCTCCCTTCCTCTCTCTCCCTCCCTCCCTCGCTCTCTCTCTCCCTCTCTCTCTCTCCCCCTCCCTCCCTCTCTGTCCCCCTACCCCTCCCTCCATCTCTCTCCCACTCTTCCTCTCCACCCCACTCTCTCTCTGTCTCTCTCCCCCTCTCTCTAGTGGAACAGATGAGAAGGATAAATGTAGTACAGCCTAGTTGACTAATGGTTTAAGGCACCAGGCTAGAAACTGGGAGACCATGATTTCTAGTCCTGCTTTAGGACGTAGCATGTAAGATATCTGGCTGACTTTGTAGCCAGTCACTCTCTTTCAGCCCATGATGTCAGGTTGGAGTGACAAGCCACTCAACCAATGGGCTGACACAGTTGATCTGGAAAAAAAAAAGATCCTGCATTTGTGTGAAACATTTTAGGAAGACAAAAAAATACTACTATGTGGCCCAACAGATATGTATTGCTTTGGAACTTCCCCAGTGCTGAAGATGTGTATGTCAGGTTCCAGATCAGGATGGGAAAGGAAACACCAGACAACAGGGTTGAGGTTGTTGTACAGCTTTACTTTTTGTTATCCGGCACACTCCAACAATCCCCCAGTGCAGTTTCAGTGAAATATTGTCAGTTCTAGCCTCTTCGTGCTCCCACCACTGTTTTAAACCAATCGTGCTCCCCCCCCCGCTACTCCACCCCAGTGGTGGGTTCCTCCTGGTTCGGTCCGGTTCAGCCGAGCCGGTAGCGGTGACGATATGACGTCACCGAACCAGTTCTCCCCCCACCCGCCCTCCCACCCCATGTTATTCTTACCTTTTATTTGGTCCCACCCCCAATCTATTGCTGCCTCCTGAGTTCCAGCTGATGACTAGAGGGAAAAAAACTGTTTAAACTCTTGCCGCGGGGCTTCAAAGGGCCGTCCTACAGCTGATCAGTGTTAAAAGCAAACAAATGAGTCGGGTCGTAAGTGCGAGGACTGGTCGAAAGTGTGAGGACCTTCCAGAAACGACTCTGACCAGCTAGCCACGCCCACCTAGTCACATGACCTCCAAGCCACACCCACAAGATAAGCCACGCCCATAGAACCGGTAGTAAAAAAATTTAGAATCCACCCCTGCTCCGCCCCCAAACCCTGCCTCCGATGAAGGGCTCCAGCTGCATCTCTTCTGGTCTAGCAAGCCACAATCAGTCCTGGGCCACCGGGGCAGTTGAGCTGTGCATATTCTCAGCAAGCCCCGATTGATACTGGCTATTTCGGCCGGCTTGGCCTCTGCGCAGACATGGTCCTGTCCGCCTCTCAGCTGAGGGGCGGTAGCGTGTCCAGTGGTAATGGAGAGGACGGCAGCCCCGGTAACAGTGGGTAGAAGAGGGATCCACCAGCTGTCATCAGGAGGAAGCAGAGGGAGACAAGGCAAGGCTTCCTGGGCAGCTGGAATGTGGAGTGGCATGACCTGTTTTCCTCCATCCCCACCGGAATGGCAGCCCCGGTGAAGTGGGGCTGACAGTGTACTTGTGAGCAACAATTGCAGCGAAGAACTCAATCCACGAATGAGTCAGCTAAGATGTATTGGAAGAAAGCTAAAACTGAGCCTCAGCAATGATCTAGCCCAGGGGTGTCAAATTCAAGGCCTGCGGGCCAAATCTGGCCTGTGGGGTGCTTAGATCTGGCCTGCGGAGCCACCCTGGAAACAGTGAAGGACCAGCCTGCGATGCCTCTGCCAGCAAAAATGAAACTCAATTTTTGCTGGCAGAGGATTGCAGGAGGCCATTGTGGCCAAAAATGGAGTTTAGGTTGGCCACGGGCCACCCTCCCGAATTCTGTTTTTGTTGACAAAGGATTGCAGGAAGCTGTTGCAGCCGAAAATGGAGCTCAGGAGTCCGTTTTCGCTGGCAGAGCGCTCGGGCCGCCACAGGCACCCCCGGCACGAGTGATGTCAAGTTGGCCACGCCCCCTGCCCCCCACAAGGTCAAACACAGCCCTGATGCGGCCTTCAATCAAATCAAGTTTGACACCCCTGATCTAGTCCTTTTTCCTCTATCCCTTGAATGACCCTGTTGTGGAAAAGCAGGATATAAATCCCAAAAGTAAAATAAATAAAGTGAAATATTGGACCTGGAATACAAAAGGAAGATGGGCTCTCTTTAAATTGGGGTGTCCCACCTTGGCAACTTTAAGACTTATGGACTTCAACTCCCAGAATTCTCCAACCATTGTGCCCGGCTGGGGAATTCTGGGAGTTGAAGTCCCCAGGTCTTACAATTACCAGGGTTGGACACCCCTCTTCAAAGGCTTCCTCTGAAGAAAGACCTATTCCTATTCCAATTTTGAGCAGTTTTTATCCTTAAGTGGGCCATTGTCAATCCACTGAGGGGGTCAGTTGTGATAAACCACAGCAAGAAAAAAAAAACATGCTGAAAAAGCATAAGCATATATATCAACTATTACCAGTTTCTCTGGGAATTTTAGAGGAGATATTCCTGCAGGCTAAGGTTGTTAATCTTCCTTTATTAGTCAATACTTCTAAAGCTTCTTCTTTTTTTTTCCTGTGCTCCTCTGCAATCCATCCCGTTTGTCAATGTGTGACTAATAACTAGTAGAAGCCGAGGACTAGCACGTGACAGGTATATTAACCTTTTTTTAGCAGTGGCATAGGGCAAATGATTGGAACCCAAGAACCGAGTATTTATCCACATGCTTTGATTGAAACACGTACAGAAAACAATAGCTTGCATAAATGATGGGTGAATAAGGTGCATAATGAAGTAAATCATCTGGAAATCGCTCAATGGAGAGAGAAGCAGAAATTCATATTCTATTCTTTTTCTCTGCTCCTATTTTTTATTTGGCTTTGACTTGTGGCTTCATTCCTGAAGTAGACCATTCCAGCTGACATAGTTGAGAATAAGGAAGATGACTCCTACAGAAGTATAGGGAGTCCTTATTTTCAGCCCAAAATTTCTGTTGCTCTGTGGGAAAGTTGTTAATAGCACTTAGCAATAGCAATATCACTTAGACTTACATACCGCTTCACAATGCTTTACAGCCCTCTCTAAGCAGTTTTGCAGAGTCAACCTATGGCCCCCAACAATCTGGGTCCTCATTTTACCGACCTTGGAAGGATGGAAGGCTGAGTCAACCTTGAGCCGGTGAGGATCGAACTGCTCACAGTCGGCAGAATATCCTGCAATACTGCATTCTAACCACCCCGTTACCACAGAAAAACCAGCTCTTTTTTGGCACTTCTGAACCAAAGCAGAATGAGAACTGTACAGATCTTGAGGGAATCTCATTCCAGAGGGCAGGTTTTGCTACTGAGGAAATGCGATTCCTGAGTCCTGAGGGATGACACCGTTTAACTGAAGAAATTCAATGTGTCAAAACCTGTGAGATTCAATTGATCTGGGGAGACACACAGTCCCTCAAGTAGCAGGATCCTATGTCATGTAACCAAGGCTGTCTATAGGGGATAAAAAAATAATCAAAAGGTGGTCATAATGATGGTGTTTAGGCCCCATTCTACACACAAACTTCAATCAAGAGCCTTGATAGTACAGTGGTTTACGCACCCTGTTATTAACACAGCTGCCTGCAATTTACTGCTGGTTCAAATCTCTCCAAGGCTCAAGGTTGACTCAGCCTTCCATCCTTTCTAAGGTAGGTAAAATGAGGACCCAGTTTGTGGGGGCAATAAGCTGACTTTGTATAAATATACAAAAGTATGAAGGCTATTGCTTAACGCATTGTAAGCTGCCCTGAGTCTCCGGAGAAGGGCGGCATATAAATCAAATTAAAATAAAAAAATCAAAATCAAAAATCAAAATAGTCGAAGTCGCCATTTTAATATTTTTTAATCCCTGCTTGTGGATACTCCTGTTCAAGTGGTAAAGATAGAGATGGAGAGATACATAGTACTAACACTTAGACTATACCACTTCATAGTGCTTTTACAGCCCTCTCTAAACGGTTTTGCAGAGTCAGCCTATTGCCCCCAACAATCTGGGTCCTCATTTTACTCACCTCAGAAGGATGGAAGGCTGAGTCAACCTTGAGCCAGTCAGAATCGAACTCCTGAAGTGAGCAGTGATTTAGCCCTGCTGGCTGCCTCCGCTCTTTCATTGCTTACTTGCTCGGCTGCCATGAAATGCGGGGAGGGGGGAGCTATTGGAATTCTTGGGAAGGCGGAAGTGAGTTGGAGAAAAGGAAGAGAGAAAACTTTGCTGCAGCGTTTTCTTTGAAGCTGATAACGTCTCAAGGTCAACGGTTGTGGCATAGAAAGAGGATGACACTGCCAGGCGTTTGCACCCACATGACCCCTGGAGAACTTGTGGATTGGATGATTTACGCTGGAGTGTTGGGGGGGATGCTTTCTATATGTGATTTACGTGCCTTTGCTTCAGACCTTGCTTTTCTTCGGTTGCATTCAGTTCTCACTCAGTAAAAGTACCTTTCTCTATGAAAATGGAGTTGGGGTTTTTCTTTCTTGAGTGTTGAAAGGAGGCATGCCTGACACCTGCAGTACTGCATTCTAACCACTGCACTACCATGGCTCAAATGAATTTTGCCCCATTTTACAACCTTTCTTGACACAGTTGGTAAGAGAATCACTGCAGGTCGTTATGTTAGTAACACAGTTGTTAAGCGAACCTGGCTTCCCCATTGATTTTGCATGTCAGAAAGTCACAAAAGGGGATCACGTGACTCTGCAATCGTCATAAATGTGAGTCAGTTGCATTTTTAGCATTCATAGGTTAGCCTGCTATCTACAGATTGCAAATTTCTTTACTGCTGTAATAGCAGTTCTGTCCCTTCACCCTACCGTCAATAGTTATCTTCGTTTATCTCCTGCTTCATCTTAGTAGATAACAACAATTAACTGATATTGGCTGATCACAATATTGCTAAAGAGTATCAGTTCTGGTTGGGATGCTATCAAAATGTCCCAGCTCTGTAGGCTAAACCAGGGTTTCCAACCCACTACTGGGCCATGGTCTATTCGGAACCGGGCTGTGTGAGCTGTGGGCCAGCGTACACATGCATACGCACTATCCCATCACTCTCATGGCCCGATTCCCCTCTCCACCCCCCAGCCAGGCCAGCAAGCTGCATAGATTGGGGACTGCTGAGCGAAATGGAAATAAAACAGCAGTATCAGGCTTGAATAAAACAGCTGAAATAACTTACAAAGTCTCTAAACTTAATATGTTTATATAAGTACCCCATTTCAGTGGTGGGATTCAACTGGTTCGCACCACTTCGGCCGAACTGGTTGTTAAATTGCTGGCTGGCCCTGCCCCTCCCTGCCCTGCCTCTTCCAAAAGTCCCCACGTGCCCCATTTTGGCTCCCAGGTAAGTGCAGAGAGGCCTACTAGGCCCAAAATAGGGCATGGGAGGTGCGGCATGGCCCCCTGTGGCCTGTTTTTGCTCCCAGGAGGCTGCAGGGAGGCCTACTAGGCCCAAAATGGGGCGTGGGGGGGCACCCCACCAATGGCCCATTTTTGCTCCCAGGGGGTGCAGGAGGCTGAGTGCTGCCTGTCACACCCCCTGGCCACGCCCACCGTGGCCACGCCCACCCACCCAGTCTTTAGGGCAGTGAACTGGTTGTTAAATTATTTGAATCCCACCACTGCCCCATTTCACTCTCACAGCTTCTGAAAATAAATTGGAAGTTGAAAAGGAAAAGAAAAGAACATCCCAGTGATACATCTGTGAGTGTGTATCTGAGTGTAGCTATTGGTGTTGCGTGGAAATTGCAGAGGGGGTTGATGAGGAGAGATTTTCATTACCTGAGAAATTGAATATATTTTAATGGAAACATCATATCCACTCAGCGGGAAGATCCCAAATGTTTAAATGAGTCAATACACAGAAACATCTGGCACCATCTCTGCAGATGTAGACGACATTTGTAATCTTGAATTTTTCTTCAAATATTAATGTTGCTTAATTGGAAATTTTCAAGGAAAATGATGAAATTTGCTGAAGCTGTTACAGATCAATCTTTCACCGCACTAGCTTTAATTCACGTCCTTATTTCTAAAAGAACAAGAGCTCCATATTGTCACGAGCATAACAGATATAAACTGTACATATTACCGGTAAATAATACATAACAATATATTTTAAAGCAGACTTAATTCTGCTCTGTGTTTGTTACAGCGAATAGTAGCCCTTGACTTACAACCACAATTCAGCCCAAAATTTCTGTTGCTAAGTGAGACAGTTGTTAAGTGAGTTGTGCCTTCTGCTACACTTGAAGCTGCAGAATGTGGTAGGAATCATTAAAAAAAAGAAGAGAAGGACTAGGAGTGACATGGTAGCAGTGTTCCAATATTTGAGGGGCTGCCACAAAGAAGAGGGGGTCAACCTTCTTAAGAAGTCCGTAAAGGGGGCATGCATAAGCGCATCAGTGTGTCTACCGTCCCTGTCTTACTGCCCCATTTATTTATATTTACTTCCTTTGTTTATGTTTATGTTCATACCTATACTTGTTATCTTGTACATGTTTGACAACTAACTAACTAACTAGCTAGCTAGCTAGCTAGCTAACTAACTAAATAAATAAACAAACAAACCTATTCTCCAAAGCACCTGAAGGTAGAGCAAGAAGCAAAGGATGGAAATTAATTCAAGGAAACTAGAACTAAGGAGAAATTTCCTGACAGTTAGAACTAATTCTCAAATACAGCTCATCTGTCTGGAACCCGCACTGCATATCAGACATTAATACAATTTAGCAAGTCCAGAGATACTTCATGAGAAGTATCCTGCACTCCTCTGCTTGCAACAAAATATCTTATGCCACCAGGCTTGAAATTTTGGGCTTAGACAACTTAGAACTATGCTGCCTTCGGTCTGACCTAAGCGTAGTACATAAAATTATCTACTACAAGGTCCTACCTGTCAATGACTACTTCAGCATCAACCACAACAATACAAGAGCACACAATAGATACAAACGTAAGGTAAACTGTTCCAAACTCAATTGTAGAAATACGACTTCAGCAACAGAATGGTCAATGCCTGGAATGCACTACCTGACTCTGGGGTTTCTTCCCCAAACCCCCAAAACTTCAACCTTAGACTGTCTACTGTTGACCTCACCCCATTCCTAAGAGGTCTGTAAGGGGCGTGCATAAGCGCACCAGCGTGCCTACCGTCCCTGTCCTACTGTCCCCATTTATTCGTATCAATTTCCTGTATTCATAATCATGTTTATACTTATTTCTGTTATCTTATATATGCTTGACAAAATAAATCACTAAATAAAAAAATTAATCAGTAGGACGGCCAGCCTCCAGAAGCTCTGGGTTTTCCATCACTGAAGGTTTTTAAGAAGAGATTGGACAGCCATTCGTTTGAAATAATCTTAAATTTCCTGCTTGAGTAGTGGATTGGACTAGAAGTCCTCCAAGGTTCCTTCCAACTCTGTCATTCTGTTATAACTAAATATTTTGTGAAATTTATCATGGATAACATATAAAATATGTGACCTTATGATAGTGCACCATTATGGCCCACTGATATATTTAAATAACAATGATGAGAATTAGTTATTATTTTTTAGAAATACACAGACCAGTGGTGTATTCAGCCGGTTTTATCCAGTTCGGGCGAATTGGTAGCAGCAGCTGTGGGAGGCTCCGCCCACCCGCTCGGACATCATCATGTCCCATTTTTTACCCTCTATCAGTGATGGGTTGCCCCCGGTTCTATAGAACCGGTAGTAAAACCGGCAGGAGGCTCCACCCACTGACCCAACGTCATCAAAATGCTTCTGCGCATGCACAGAAACAGCGTGCGTGCGGCCCCATTGCAAACCAGTAGTAAAGGTAAGTAGAACCCACCCCTGCCCTCTATGCATGTTCAGAAGGCACATACACTCACACTTGTGAACCGGTTGTGAAGGTAAGTGAATATCATCCCTGACGCAGACTTATGTTGCTCCATCATGTATATCATCTGTGAACCTGCAATAGTCTATTATGGTTCTTCATGTCTAAGATTTTAAGATGGCTTTAGTAAGCAAAGACAAATACTCAAAGTGATCACATTTCCTCATTCAGGTTTTCTGTAGAACTGCATAAGCTCCCAACTGAGCATCATACTTTGCTTAGCTAGAGTGAATCAATTCCATGGTGATATTAGGGATTTTTTTTAAAAAAAACCCCTCAAAAATATTTTTTAATGATGCTTGGATCATTATCCAAAGAGAACGAATTGGGTCAAGTGTTAACAGCATGTGCATTAAAGAAAGACGGGGGGAGAAAAAAAAATCAAAAAGCAACCATCTGTTCCAGAAACTGTCTTGGGGGAACAACACAGACTCAACAGTGAAGAAATTCAACAAAGTTCCCAACCTGTTTTTCATTAATTTTGATAAGAATTGCCTTTTCTCCCAATTGTATGTGAGTAGCTACAATAATTGAGTCTTAGATCGTATACATTGCAAAACTGGGGTGGGTGTTTAAAGAACTACTAGCCTATCTTTGATGGTATGGGCACGTATTATATTTACTTTTATTTGACTGGCGTTGCAAACGTCCCCCTCATTTTTACCTCCCTCTGAAAGCTGTATGTCAGATCTGATCTGAAAAGAACGGAGAGAGGAAAGTTGGTAGTAGCTTGACTCTAGTAGCCTTCTTGAGTTTCTTCACAGATAGGATATTTTTTCCCCCAGCAGACCCTAAAATCAGAGTAACACTGATCGGCTTCAGCATAATTTTGCAAGATGTCACCATTATGTAGCATCTTCTGAACAGACCGATCACAGCAAGAGCACAGCTTCTAATGGTGCGATCAACGGGACTTTAAAATAGAAGAGGACAGGACAGAAACAAATATCTTAAGGCAGGGGTGGGTTCTAAAATCTTTTACTACTGGTTCTGTGGGCGTGGCTTGATGGTCATGTGACAATTCTTTAGGATTTAGCAGATATACTGGTCTACCAGGGTTTTAACTGCTTGCAGAGCTGTACCCGTCTACCCATTTGTTTTTGGAGGCACTGATCTACTCATTTGTTTTGGGAGGCACTGGTCTACCCATTTGTTTTTGAAGGCACCGATCTACTCATTTGTTTTTGGAGGCTCTGGTCTACCCATTTGTTTTTGGAGGCTCTGGTCTACCCATTTGTTTTTGGAGGCTCTGGTCTACCCATTTGTTTTTGGAGGCTCTGGTCTACCCATTTGTTTTTGGAGGCTCCGGTCTACCCATTTGTTTTTCGAGCACTCTGGTCTACCACCACACTGCCTTTTAACACTGATCAGCTGTAGGGCAGCCCTTTGAAGCCCCGCGGTAAGAGTTTAAACAGTTTTTTTCCTTCTAGCCAATCAGCTGGGACTCGGGAGGCAGCGAATAGATTGGGGGCAGGGCCAAATAAAAGGTAAGAATAACGGGGGAGGGGCAGGAGGGCCCAGCTCCCGAAGAAAGAGAACCAGTTCAGTGACATCATATCGTCACCGCTACCGGCTTGGCCGAACCGGGCCGAACTGGGAGGAACCCACCACTGGCTTAAGGTTCCAGAGGGTGCTTACTCCATCTCCAAACCCTTAGTAGACAACCCAAAAGTTGTCTTGAGAATTTTTAGAGTAATCTTAGTAAAAGAGCTTGCCATCTTATATTTTGAATTCTTACAAAGTTATATAAAAGCTGTAGGTACTAAGGAACATTTCAAAATATTACAGTAATAAATGTTTCCATAATGGAACCATAGACAAGCCACCCAGTCAGTATAAATTTAATTTATCAACTACATTGGAAGAAAACATATTGGTTAGGGTTGTAATATCAAACCTTAACAATTAAAATTTCTGCAGTTAAATGCCCAATGTTAAAATAAACCATCACTAATATATACTGCTCAAAAAAATAAAGGGAACACAAGCAGAAGACATCCGAGATCTGAATGAATGAAATAGCCTTATTAAATACTTTGTTCTTTAAATACAGTAGTTTATACACTGCTCAAACAACTAAAGGGAACACAAAATTACTGTATGTAACGAACAAAGTATTTAATAGGGCTATTTCATTCATTCAGATCTCGGATGTCTTCTGCTTGTGTTCCCTTTATTTGTTTATATCCAATATAACCCTAACCAATATATATATGCATCTAGGTAAATTTCTGACCCAGGTTTTAAAATATATTTCTTTATTCATTCATTCATTCTGCAGATTTATATGGCTATCAGTGTTAATCAAATGATTCTAGAAAGCTAATAAAGCATAAGAAAATGAAAGAAAACAAAACCTTGAGCAAAATCAGGTCAGAGTTATTCTATCCTAAAATATTTTTTTAGAAATCTTCTTTAGAAATTTTCTTAAATTTCTTAGACTTAAGAATTTGTACACTTCTGATTTTGAATCCATTGAGAGAAAAACATTTGTATATTTGGTTTAATGAAAAGAAGGACTAAGGGTGATATGATAGCAGTGTTGCAATATCTAAAGGACCAAGAAGAATAGGGAACCTATTTTCCAAAGCACCTGAAGCCAGGCCAAGAAGCAATGGATGGCAATTAATCAAGGAGAGAACCAAACTAGAACTAAGGAGGAATTTCCTGACAGCGAGAACATTTAATCAGTGGAACTGCTTGCCTCTAGAAGTTGTGGTTGCCCCAATACTGGATGTTTTTAAGAACAGATTTGTCTGAAATGCTATAGGGTTTCCTACTTGAGCAGGGGGCTCAAGCACGGAGCTAGAAGGTGATAATTTGCTCATTTCAAATTAATGCAACCAATGTGAATGTAACAATTTATTTATAGGTAAATGGGCAAAAGGGGCTTTAGGCAAGGAAGATGTGAAATTACTGATTTGTGTGAATGTTAAACATTGTGTTTATAAATCACCCTGAACATTCTTTTTTTTAATATCATATAAAATTGATTAAAATTTAAAAGTACAAAAATAAAAAAAACTAATAGAAACTAAAGGTAAAGCTTCCCCTCGCACATATGTGCTAGTCGTTCCCAACTCTAGGGGGTGGAGCTCATCTCAGTTTCAATGTCGAAGAGTCAGTGCTGTCCGAAGACGTCTCCGTGGTCATGTGACCGGCATGACTAAATGCCAAAGGTGCACAGAATGCTGTTACTTTCCCACCAAAGGTGATCCCTATTTTTCTACTTGCATTTTTTTTATGTGCTTTCGAACTGCTAGGTTGGCAGAAGCTGGCACAAGGGATTCGAACTGCTGAACCGCCGATCTTTCGATTGACAAGCTCAGCGTCTTAGCCACTGAGCCACCGCATCCCTAAACTAAGAAAGATAGAAAAAGTTAAAAAAAATGTCATCATTGTAATTTACAGTCTATGACCTCCAATGGAGGACTTCTTCTTGCAGCTGATTGATTCAGGATGACAATAATAATAAGTAACCAAATAATCATCATTCTAATTCATTTTGGAGTTACTAACTTGCCTTTCAAAATTTTTCTCTGCTCTCTCATTTCAGTCCTACAGATCCATTCATGTCATTTAACTTTTTTTTAAAACCCAATTGCGTTCATTAGAATGCAACACAAATTTTCCTTTAAAATGCTTTCATTATCTCCATTCACCGCAACCTAGATGATGTCAATTCAGACTTTCTGATGTTCATTTTAGTTCTTCCATTTTCTTCTATACATGTATTCATCAACTCCATTTTACAAAATCAAACCACCTTTATGCTAATTCCGTGTTTCTCAACCTTAACAACTTTAACATATGTGGACTTCAACTCCCAATTTTGCAATTCTGGGAATTGTAGTCCCCATAGCTTAAAATTGTTAAGGTTGAGAGATACTGTTCTAATCTGTTATATCTCTCTTTTCTTTTCTTTGTTTATATTTGTTATGTCCTTATAAGGACATCCGCCCGGATTGGCTGCCAGCCATCGGGCGGGAAAGTTTGAATCCCTGTCAGGGGGGGTGCGACTGCCGGAGCGAATATAAGGAGAGCTCCGGCAGCGCGCAGCCAGTCTTGCTACTATTTCTATTCTTAATAAAAGTTACTCATGTAACGAGCTGGTCACGTCTTCCATTCCTGCGCCGATCTAACACTGGCGACGAAGGACTAGAGAGAAGAAACGAACCTCACGGCACCAAGCCAACAAGACCAAGACTCCGGCACCTGGAACTACAGGAGGCATTTCCAACGGCATGGCATCCGCTGAAGTCACTTTGCCAGCCCTTGCTCCTTTCCGCCCAGGGAAGGACAAGTGGAAATCCTACGTAGTGAAATTCCGGCAATACCTGAGAGGCAACAACATCAGGGATGCCGATGATGACCGAAAAAAGGGCATCTTCCTGGCCAACTGCGGCTCCGAGGTCCTCGACATGGCAATCGATCTCGTAGCACCACGAGACATCGAAGAAGTGCCATGGGCAGACCTGCTGCAAATCCTGGAAGACCACTATGCCCCAACAGGAACACCGGTGGCGAACCGTTTCACCTTCCATCAGAGGGACCAGATGGAAGGTGAGACCATCAAGGAATTCGTGGCCGCCCTACGCCAGATCGCAGCCAGCTGTGAGTTCGACCACGTGGACAATGCCATCGCTGACCGCGTGGTTTTCGGCATGAGGGACAGAGGCCTGCAGAAGAAATTCCTGAGCAGGAAGAAACTCGTGCTCAAGGATGTGGTGGAGGAAGCCACCGCATCCGAAATCTCGGAGAAAGCGGCTGCCGCAGTAAGCAGAGCAAAGGGAATCCACAAGATTCGCTCCACAGCGCAATCATCAACAGAGGATTCCACAGCTGGATCCGAGTCGGAGGGGGAGTCCACCGTACACAAAGTATCCAGACCCCCAAGGCGGGAAACCGCCCAATGGAGCTACAAGGGGGAGCGCTGCGCCAGCTGCAGAGGGGACCATGCCAGGGCAACCTGCAAGTGGAGAGATGCGACCTGCCGACGCTGCAACAGAAGGGGTCACATCGCCGAAGCTTGCAGAGCCGAGGAACCAGCCCCAGAGCCCTCCAGCCACCGTCCCCGCAAGAATCGGAAGGAGTACCAGAGATCATCCAAACGGTCCTCTGGCCCTTCCAGACGCAGAGACGACGAGTTTCCCCGGAGCGGAGCGGTCCACCAGACGACCATCGCACACACGACTTCGGACAACGCCACCAAGTTCCACGTGACCATCCATGTGGAAGGAGCACCCTGCAACATGGAGGTAGACTCGGGCTCGGTCTACTCCATCATGGATTGGCAGCAGCTGAAGCGCCTGCATCCCAGCATCACCAAGCGAGAGCTGAAGCCACTACACTCCAAGCTCGTCGACTTTGGGGGAAACCCCATCGGAGTGTTAGGAAGAGCCTACATCCGAGTCACCTACAAAGAGTTCGAAGGCACGCTCCCCATCACCGTCGTGAAGGACAGCCGACCGAACCTGCTAGGAGTGGAGTGGTTCAAGCCGCTGGGGCTTTCAATCGAAGGCATCAACCAAATTCGCAGGGACGAACTCAACAACCTCATCGAAGAGTTCAAGGAAGTCTTCGATGGTAAGCTGGGGAAATTTGTGGGGAGGCCAATCTCATTCAATCTGGACAAGGGAATCACCCCAATTAGGCTCAAGCCCCGCCGAGTTCCGTTTGCCCTGCGGCCCAAAGTAGACGAGCAGCTGGATAAGCTGATCGCCCAGGGCGTCCTGGAACTGATCGATCATGCTTCATGGGAGACCCCCATTGTGACCCCACTGAAGCATGATGGGTCTGTGCGCATCTGCGCCGACTACCGTTGTACCATCAACAAGGCGTTGGCACAGAGCGCATACCCAGTCCCAGTGGTGCAACACCTGCTGCATTCCCTGGGATCTGGATCAATTTTCGCGAAACTGGACCTGGCCCAGGCTTACCAGCAACTGCCAGTAGACGAAAAAACGGCGGAGGCTCAAACAATTGTCACGCACAGGGGGGCATTCAAATGTAACCGCCTCCAATTTGGAGTCAGCGCTGCCCCCGGCATCTTCCAATCCATGATGGAACGCCTTCTCCAAGGCGTTCCAGGGGTGGTGCCTTACTTCGATGATGTGCTCATCTCCGGTGACTCAAGAGCTCAACTCCTTGAAAAGCTCAGGCTTGTCCTGCAGCGATTCAAGGCCAAGGGCTTGAGGGTTAGGCGGGACAAGTGCATCATAGGAGTACAGGAAGTCGAGTTCCTGGGCTACCTCATTGATAGCACAGGCATCCACCCCATCAAATCAAAAGTGGACGCAATCCATGAAGCTCCAAGCCCAAAAAATAAAACGGAGCTTCAGGCTTTCCTTGGGTTGCTCAACTTCTACGCCATTTTCTTAAAACAGAAAGCCACAGTTGCTGAGCCGCTCCACCGCCTGCTGGGGAAATCGGCTTCCTGGAAGTGGGGCCAGGAAGAGGAAGCAGCGTTCCGGGCCATCAAAGGACTATTGACGTCCAAAAGCGTCCTCATCCAATACAGCGAGACGCTGCCCATCAAGCTGACTTGTGATGCGTCTCCATACGGGGTGGGGGCAGTCCTCAGCCATGAACTGCCCAACGGCATGGAAGCCCCAATTGCCTACTTCTCGAAGACAATGTCCGGCGCGGAGCGCAACTACAGCCAGCTGGACAAAGAAGCCCTGGCCATCGTGGCTGGAGTGAAGCGCTTCCACGAATACCTCTACGGAAGACGCTTCACCATAGTCACCGACCACAAGCCACTCCTGGGACTCCTCGCAGGCGACCAACCCACCCCGACCTTCATGTCCCCACGGATGACGAGATGGGCCATCTTCCTAGCCGGCTACTCCTATAGGCTCGTGCACCAGCCAGGCACAGCCATAGGAAACGCCGACGCGCTCAGCAGATGCCCGTCAAAGAATCCAGTCGAAGACCCAGCCCCCACGCTCCATCTACTCCATATAGATGACGACGCCAGCTGTCCTGTGTCATCCGCAGATGTGGCCGTCCACACCCAAAAGGACCCCACACTCCGCCAAGTGAAGTCCTGGGTCCTCAGAGGGTGGCCATCGGAAAAGCCAGAGGAGAAATTCAGCCCGTTCGCCAGGAAACAGAAGGAGCTGTCCACCATAAAAGGCTGTCTGCTATGGGGAGACAGGGTGCTGATCCCAAGCACTCTGCAACGGCGGACGCTAGAAACACTGCACAAAGGGCATCCGGGCATCGTCCGCATGAAGGCCCTGGCACGGAGTTACGTCTGGTGGCCCTCCATGGACAAAGACATTGAGCAATAGGTCTCCAGATGCGGCCCGTGCCAAGAAGTTCGCCCAGCGCCGCCGCAATCCGAAGTCGCGAAGTGGGAGACCCCCAGCAACCCCGGTCGAGGATACACATCGACTTCGCGGGCCCGATGAAAGGGCGACACCTCCTCATCGTGGTAGATGCCTTCTCCAAGTGGCTCGAGGTGGTGCCCATGGCATCTACCACAACTGAAGCGACGATCCGAGCCCTGCACCGTCTGTTCGCCACACATGGACTACCGGACATGCTGGTCTCGGACAACGGCCCCCAGCTCACATCCCTGACCATGGAGTCCTTCCTGGCAGGACTGGGCATCCGCCACGCCCTGTCCGCCCCCTACAGGCCGGCCGGAAACGGACAAGCAGAACGCATGGTCAGACTGACCAAAGAAGCCCTCACCAAGATGGGCCCGGGAGACTGGCAAGAACGCATAGACAACTTCCTCCTCACCCAGCACATCACGCCACATGCCACCACCCACAAGAGCCCGGCCGAACTGCTGATGGGCAGAAGGTTGAGGTCACCCTTGGACCGGCTGCACCCCCAATACAGCCCGGAAGTGACCGCAACCACCAGCCGCCCGCTTCGCGCCTTCAGCAACGGAGATTCAGTTTTCACGCTGAATTTCAACGGCTCTCCCAAGTGGCTGAAGGGGAAGATTGCCAGCACAACCGGCCCCAAATTCTACACTGTCGAGTTGGAAGATGGACAGGTCTGTAGACGGCACATCGACCAACTCCGAAAAAGGTGGGGGGGCACACGAAAACCAGCCGGATGAGGGAGGCCTACAACACCCCGACAAGGTAGGCCTCCAACACCCCGGCGAGGTAGACCTACCACACCCAGAGGAGGTAGGCCTACAACACCCCGGCGAGGTAGGCCTACAACACCCCGATGAGGTAGGCCTGCCACACCCCTGCGAGGCAGAACGGCACCATCCCGACGAGGTCGGCCCAGCCCACTACCAGGTACTGTCACGTCGGCAGCCCAGCGAGGTAGACCGGGGCCAACCGCATGGGGGATGGCAACACCAAGCCAGCCAGGTGGGCACCCGGCACAACAGGGCCAGGGAACACCAACCCAGCCCGCAAGTAGACCGGGACATCCCCAGAGGAGGAGCAGCGCACCCAACCAGTGACGGCAGCCATCACCAGCCCAGCCAGGGAGACCGCAGTTCCAGGCGAGTAGACCAGGACCCAACCAAGACGGGCACCCCACTACCCACGGGCGAGGGTGGCACACGACTCCTCGGCGAGAGGGACCCCCTCCCATCGCAGAAGACAACCGGGAAACAACAACCCAACCAGGAGGACCCCAGGCACCACCTGACGGTAGACCAGGGACTAGGGGGAAGGGAAGGCCGACAACAACCCGGCGAGGTAGACCTACACCACCCCGGCAAGGGAGACCTCCGCCGCCCCGCAGAGGTAGCCCCACAACAACATCCCGACCAGGTCGACCACCACCAACCAGACGGGGTAGACCAACGCCAGCCCGACCGAGGGGACCAATGCCATCCCTGCGAGGTCGGACAGCACAACACAAGCCAGCACCACCCGCAACCGGCGGATCGGACCCGAGGGCACCGAGTGGAACCACCACCCAACCAGCAGCAAACCGGACTGCAACCGAACCGCAGCGCCCGGGAGGCCAGGGAGGAGCAAGCAACAAACCTACCAAGACTCAGATGCTCTTCCCGGGTCGGAACCGAGCAACCGAGACGAGGCAATAGATCCACAGGCCAGGAGGAAGACCACCCGAACCAGCCATCCAGGGTCTGCGGTCCGGCCGGAGGCGCTGGGGGTGACCCCGCACACTCGCCAGCCGAACCGAGCCCGGTTCCGGGGAGGGAACCAGGAGACACAGAAGCCCCGTCCGTCCAGGTCGGGGACGAGGAAGAAGTGAGACTGCACAGGTCAGCTAGGGTGCCGAGGCGTCCTACGTACCTGCGGGACTACGTAACGTTTATAAATGAACTTTGAAGTTTTTTCCGGACTAAGGGGGGAGGAGTGTTATGTCCTTATAAGGACATCCGCCCGGATTGGCTGCCAGCCATCGGGCGGGAAAGTTTGAATCCCTGTCAGGGGGCGGTGCGACTGCCGGAGCGAATATAAGGAGAGCTCCGGCAGCGCGCAGCCAGTCTTGCTACTGTTTCTATTCTTAATAAAAGTTACTCATGTAACGAGCTGGTCACGTCTTCCATTCCTGCGCCGATCTAACAATATTGATTTGTTGTTCACCATATATTTCTCTTATATTCTACTTCGGTCTTCCATGGCCATCTGCAAATCAGCCCATTAACACTGACTTTCACCACCAGGGCCGGATTTTCCTATAGGCTAAGTAGGCTTCAGCCTAGGGCCTCAAGATCAAGAGGGGCCTACACAGTGGTGGGATTCTAGGGGGTTCGGCTGAGCCCTTTGTTAAATTGCTGGCTCGCCCGCCCCTCGCCTCCCACCCGCGCGGCACCAGCCTACCGTAGCCAGGGGTGGGCAATTGTGGCTCTTTTACAACCTGTGGACTTCAACTTCCTGAATTCCTGATGCAGCTTGGCTGTCTGAGGAATTCTGGGAGTTGAAGGCCACAGGTTGTAAAAGAGCCACAATTGCCCACCCCTTCCCTAGCCTGAGTTCCGCTGCCTGGGATCCACGTGGGCTCCGGATGCAAGAGAGCAGGATGGAGAAAGCAGCTTCCCCACCTTCACTCACCCTCCCTCTCTGCCATTCGCTTACCCCTCCCACTCCTCATCTATTGCTGCCTCCCATGGCTGGAGGAAAAAAAACTTCAAATTCTTGCCGCGGGGCTTCAAAGGGCCACCCTAGAGCCAGTGGTGCAGCCGAACCCTTTGTTAAATTGCTGGCTTGCCCCGCCCCTCCGCACCACTATTTATTGCCAATAAATAGTGGTGGGCGAGGGGCGGGGGAGCCAGCAATTTAACAAAGGGTTCGGTGTTTTTTTTGTAATTTTATTGGCCCCCGGAGCTTCAGCATAGGCTAATTAGCCCTTGCTTAGATCGGCTCCCGACCCCCAGCTGATTTGCTCTCAGCTGTTTTGCTCAGGGATCTGCTCCTTGCTTGCAAGGAGTGCTGATTTTTCCCCCCTAGCTATACTGAAAAATGAAAGAGAAAGTAAAGCAGGCTGTTGGCTTTGCACGTTGGAAAATTAGGCAGGCAGATTTCTTTTTCCTCACCAAAAAAGGTAGGTGCAAACAACAGGAAATTTAGGGAAAAAGAGGAGATTTTAAAACACAAAAGAAAAAAAGCTCTATTTAACTAGGGAATTGTAATAATTGAGATACTATTAATTGTATATTCTGTTGAAAGCAGAAATGGTTAAGTTGTGGTTTGGAGGAATATATGGGGGAAATTATTTGGTTTATTATTATTGGTAAATATAATTAATTGATTTGTAAGAAATTGGATTGCATGGAAATAATTGGAATATTCATGTTCATATTGATTAATATACAAAAAAGGTAGTTATATAACTAATTGATTTATATTAAAATGTTGAATTCATATTAAACAACTGTAATATTACATAATTAACCAATGTGAGGATGGATATAAAAATAGATGACAATGGGAAGGGGTATAATATAGAATAGAAGGGAAAAATTGAATTTGATTAAGATTAGAGATGAGGATGAGGGTAATATTGGTTTTTTACAAAAATAGATGAGGAATAAATATGGCAAAAAGGAAATATAGAAATTGTAAATTTAATTGAAATGACTAAACACTGTTTAAATTTGTGAACCAGCCAAATATTCTGTTCAAAGAAAATACATTGTATGTATGTGTGTTTCTAATTATTGCTATTTATTCATATTTGTTCTCTTTTATTCTTTAAAGTTTAACAATTCATTCTTTATCTTAATATCTTTATATTTTTGGGGGGTTGGCTTTCTTCCCTTTCATCTTTTTTATTGTACAGCAATCTTTCTCCTCAAACCTACCACCTCTCTTTTCTTTCCTTCTTACTTTCTCTTCCTCCCCCTCTTCTTTTCCTCCCTACTTCCTCTTCCTTTCTCCTTCTCCTCCTCTCTTCCTCCCTCTCTCTCCTACTCTAATTTCCCTTCCCTTCCTTCATCCCTCTCTATTGCTGTATCCTTTTATGCATATGGACTACTCAGAGGGCTGAAAAAGTTATTTTTGACTGGTCCTCGCACTTTTGACCAGTCCTCGAACTTACGACTGTCCTCACATTTTACGTTTTTGCCCTATCTTGTCACCATGGTGAAGAAAAGCAGTTGTGAAATGAGTGACATGGTTGTTAAGAAAGCTGCACGGGCATAAATATGAGAATGGTCATAAGTGTGAGGACCGGTCAAAAGTGCGAGGCCCAGTCAGAAATGACTTTTTTCAGCCCTCTGGGTAGTCCTTTTGTGCATATGGACTACTCAGAGGGCTGAAAAAGTTATTTTTGACTGGTCCTCGCACTTTTGACCAGTCCTCGAACTTACGACTGTCCTCACATTTTACGTTTTTGCCCTATCTTGTCACCATGGTGAAGAAAAGCAGTTGTGAAATGAGTGACATGGTTGTTAAGAAAGCTGCACGGGCATAAATGTGAGGATGGTCATAAGTGTGAGGCCCGGTCAAAAGTGTGAGGCCCAGTCAGAAATGACTTTTTTCAGCCCTCTGAAAAAAGTCTATGCACACAGCCATGCCCACCCGGTCACATGACGAGCTACCCACGCCTACACAGTCACGTGACCAGCTAGCCACGCCCACCCAGTCACATGATTGCCAAGCCACACCCCCAACTAAGCCACGCCCACTGAACCTGTTGTTAAAAAATTGAATCCCACCACTGGTGAAAGGGCCTCATAAGTGGAATAGCCTAGGGCCTCTTCCAATCTAAATCCGGCCCTGTTCACCACACATAACAGCCATAGTGTATCAACCAGTGGTGGGTTTCAAATTTTTTTACTACCGGTTCTGTGGGTGTGGCTTGGTGGGCATGGCTTGGTGGGTGTGGCATGGGAAGGATACTGTAAAATATCCATTCCCTCCCCACTCCAGGGGAAGGATACTGTAAAATCGCCATTCCCTCCCCGCTCCAGGGGAAGGTTACTGTAAAATCGCCATTCCCTCCCCGCTCCAGGGGAAGGTTACTGCAAAATCCCCATTTCCTCCCAATCAGCTGGGACTCAGGAGGCAGAGAATAGATGGGGGCGGGGCCAGTCAAAGGTGGTATTTACCGGTTCTCTGAACTACTCAAAATTTCCGCTACTGGTTCTCCAGAACTGGTCAGAACCTGCTGAAACCCACCTCTGGTACCAACCCTTTCCTATAAGACTGTTTAATAGGAAAAAGAATGAATGGATTATTTTACCAATTTTAATTTTAACCATACCATATGTTACTAATGGCAAAAATAACATTATAGGCTCTTAATGGAGTCTGCCTGATCATTATGGTTGTATGTTGTGATGGTGGTAAAATGGATCAGTTACATGACCAACCCAATTTTATGGCCTTTTTGTGACGGTCATTAAGTGAATGCCATAGTCACGAATGGCCTCAGCAGCTGTTAAGGGAATGCTCCAGTCGTTAATGGGCATGGTTTTGCCAAAAACCAGAGGTAAGGGCCAGTTATCATCAAAACCAGAGCCTTGGTAGTACAGTGGTCTAAAGCACCCTATTATTAAGACCAGCTGCCTGCAATTACTGCAGGTTCGAATCTCGCCAGGCTCAAGGTTGACTCAGCCTTCCATCCTTTCTAAGGTAGGTAAATTGAGGACCCAGTTGTGGGGGCAATTAGCTGACTTTGTATAAATATACACAAGTACGAAGGCTATTGCTTAGCGCATTGTAAGCCGCCCTGAGTCTCCGGAGAAGGGCGGCATATAAATCAAATTAAAAAAAAAAACTGTTGTAAAATGAAGTCATGTGACCATGGGACAGTGCAAACAGCTGTAAATACAGCCATGTTGCCTGAAGTTTGGTCACATGACAGGTAAGGGGCCTGACCATTGTAACTTTGAATCTAGAACATAAGCCCTTTGTTCTGGGCCAGTCATAATTTGTTTTTATAAAAATAACATTTATTAAATCTCCAAAGATTAAAATACAAAAAGAAACACAATACACAAAAAAAACTAAGAAAAACACCACACACAAAACAAAAAATATAAACAAACACATCAAAATTTCAATACTAATAACAACTTTTCTTCATCGGTATCTCTAATCTAATCTCAGTCATAATTTGAACAGTCGCTAAGCAACTAGTTATAGTTGAGGATTACCTCAGTTAGTTTTTACACATTTTGGCCAGTAAACCACACCCAGTGCATTTATTGTGTTCTCTGCAAAGCAAAGTCCTTTGCTTGCCAAACATAATACTATCCTCATTCCATCAACTTCGAGGTACACGCAGTGCTTGATGCATATTTAAGATAAAATGGCCTACTTATTTTAAATATTTATTTATTTTAAAAAAACCCTCCCATATAATTTTGCAAGTCAAAAATACGCTTGCAAAGTTGCTAGACCCGATGCCCTATTGTGAATGTTGGCTCTTTGCCAGCTGTCATGATATGTCACTTGGATCAAGCGAGCGATTTCTTAGTTATAATCTCCTATCAGGTAGTCCACAAACCGAGAAAACCAATTCTCTAGTTACTAGACAGGTACAGTCTGGAAATTCTGGTGAAAGCCCGAGTTCAATTTGCAGTTGGTAAATATGCTAATGATTTCTTTTAACTGCAATAGGTCTTTGTGAAAGTACCATGAGACTTTTTAAATCCGCTGCTTGCTTTTGATCAATTGCTTAATTATTTTAGCTTGACAATAAAATTAAACAGTTAAGGGCTAGTCTTGTGGCAACAGGAAATTCAATTTCCCATGTTGCTTTCAGAAGCAAACCACAAATGCGGCTTCCTGAGTAATGTTTTTTCCTCCTCTTCTAACTTTTGGAATATCTCCTAAGCAGATAATCAATCGAGCAATTCTGGCATGTGGTGGTACCAATCAGATCATGGAGCTTCAAGTAAAAGCAGGGAACCTTGTGCTAGTATTATAAGGATGACTTAAAAATGGTGTACGTAAAATATTTTTGTATGCTGAAAGGACTCTACAACTCCTAACGTCACGCTGATTTTTTTTTTAGATAGAGAGATGATCCATGTGTGAATGCTATCACAACTGTGTAGCAAGACTCATTGATACAGTCAGATCTGAGATGTTCCAATATGTGCATGGACATCTTAGAAAATTCTTCATGGCAACTTCCTCTGGATAGAGTTGCCAGGTCTGCTTCCAAAAAATAGCGGACAAGCGGACGGGCGGGGGGGGGGGGTTAAGTAGTAAAAAAAAATACAATTAAATTATATATTTTCTTACAAACAATTTACAGTAGGCCGTCGTATTTGTTCTGTCGGTTTCGTTATTGGTAATCCATGCAAAAGTAGCTTCCCAGTCTTTGGTGTATTTGCACACTCCTCTCTTTTGTTTTAAAGAATTCGAAATCTCGCCGCTGTCACTCTCATCACTCGACGCCATTTTAGGTCAGTCAACACAAGCTACAATACATTTTAAAAATGTGAACTGTACATAATTTTATAATATATTTTTACTTAAATCTCATCATTAATTTTTTCGGAGAATCGAGTTCAATGGATATTCGATCTTTGTCTCATTCTAACTTATGAAAAAAAAGACAAAACGCGATTCTCCTATCCTTATTCTCTTAGACTGAACAGCTTTAGATTACGTACCATTTCATCATAAAGCTTTTTAATAAAAAAAAAGTCCACTATTTTGTGAAAAAAAATAGTGAACATAATGTGAAAAAAGCGGACTGTCTGCTCAAATAGTGGACACCTGGCAACTCTACCCTGTGGACTACATTTTAAAAGATAGTGGATGGATGGATGGATAGCAAAAGCAGGAAGAAATGCCAACCCAACCTGGCTGCTCCAGATAGAATAGCAATAACATTAGCAATAGCACCTAGACTTATAGAGATTCTCAGTCATCCAGGTCAGGGGTCACCAACCTTTCGGACCTCAGGGACCACTAAATTCATAATTTTAAATCTCGCGGACCACTAATATGATCTGCCTAATGACTGGGTGGGTGGGTGTGGCTAAGTGGTCATGTGACTGGGTGAGTGTGGCCAATTCAATGTCACTCATGTCGAGGGGTGCCTCGCCGGCCTCTACTTGCCCCTCCCCTCCCAGCCACTCCTCCCCTCCCCACCCAGGCTCCTTAGGGCCCCAACAGGGAAGCAGTTGGAGCTAAGCAGCCACCACAAGAAAGGGTTGGCAAACGAGCTCAGTTCAAATTGGATCTGACTGAGAAGGAGGCTCAGCAGAAGCACCTCACTGAGGACTAGGAGCATATGCTTTCCGAGCAGAGGGAAGACCTGCAGGAGTGCAAGGCCAGGTACTGGCGCCTGGAGGCACAGAGGGCTGAAATGGTCAGCCAGTTCCAGGCCATGAGGCAGTCCCATTAGAACAAGGGCAGGCCCTTCGGCTCTTCACCACCAGTGGAGCTTCCCTCCAGTCTTCACCCAAAGCCCTGCACCAGGAGGCTGAAGCAAACCCCAAGTTGGAATTTCTACCCCACTCCAACCCACACAAAAAGACCCCAAAGGGAGAGACTCTCTGCCACAACACAAATGTTCATTGTACATATCCGGCCCAGGGGCCATAATTTGAGGACCCCTGATTTAGTGCATTATAAAAAGTGCAAATAATTTTTCTGTGGACCACCAAATTTTTCTTGCAGACCACCAGTGGTCCACAGACCACCAGTTGGTGACCACTGATCCAGGTCATGGTTGTCCCCAAGATGCTTTTTCAGGAGGCACCTGGACTTTCTTGTTTTTTTTTCTTTTGAAGACATTTCACTCCTCATCCAAGAAGCTTCTTCAGCTCTGACAGGATAGTGGGGAATGGAAGGATTTATATTCTTTGCAGACATCTGGTAATCTGCATTGTTTTAATGGGTCATTGAAGCACTTGGAGGTTTATCTGTGTCCTCAGGGCCACCTGAGTGGTACTCCTGGTTCCTGTAGTCTGCAATCTTTTCCTCTGGAACTCCCACACAGGAGTGGGTTCTAATTTTTTTTTTACTAGCAGTTCTGTGAGCGTGGCTTACTTTGTGGTCATGGCTTGGTGGGAGGGTAATGTGACTGGGTGGGCATGGCCAACTTTTTTTTTTTTTTTTACTTTTAAAAGCATTTTTTCTCTAACCTTAAGAGGTTGTAGAAAACAATGCTTTGAAAAGCCTCTGCCGATCAGGCAACTCAGCTGGGATCGTCAGAGGCTTTTCAAAGCATTTTTTTTTACCACCTCTTTGGCTGAAGAAGTTGTAGAAAAAATGCTTTGAAAAGCCTCTGACAATCCCAGCTGAGCCGCGGGATCATCAGAGGCTTTTTTTTTTTTTACTTTTAAAAGCATTTTTTCAGCCGAAGAGGTTGTAGAAAAAATGCTTTTAAAAGTAAAAAAAAAAAGCCTCTGATGAGGTGGGTGGGGTAAGTGAGCGGTGACTGGGCCAGGGACCGGTTTGGGGGTGTGGCCAGCCAATGTTATTACTGGTTCTTGGAACTACTACAAATTTTTACTACCGGTTTTTGGGGACTGGTGCAAACCGAGAGCAACCCACCACTGCTCCCACACCATTCAAGGGGGGATGATTGAGGGATGACCTGGATGACTGAGAATCTCTACAGACTTTTAGCTATACAATTTGGGATGAACACCCTTTGAATGGTGTGGGAGTAGGAATGGATTTCCAGAGAAAAAAATGGCAGCCTACAGGAACCAGGAGCACCACTCAGGTGGCCCTGAGGACACAGATAAACCCCCAAGTGCTTCAACAACCTTTTTTTTTTTTTTTTGCTAAGTGAGCCATTTGCTAAGTGAATTTTGCCCCATTTTACAACCTTTCTTGCCACCATTGTTCAGTGAATCACTGATATTATGAAATTAGTAACCCAGTTGTTAAATGAATTTGGTTTTTCCTTCGACGTTGTTTGTCGGAAGGTCGCAAAAGGTGGATGACATGACCCCCGGCACACTGAAATAGTCATTAATGTGAGTCAATTCCAAGCGTCTGAATTTTGATCGCGTGATCATGGGGATGCTTCAACGGTTGTAAGTGTGGAAAAAAGGGTCATAGGTCACCTTTTCAGCGCCGTTGTAACCGTAACCCTAAATGAGCTCCTATAAGTCAGGGACTGTTTGTAGTGGTAACTTACTATGACATCAGTGTGGGCTGTCTTCTAACACCTCAAAGAATAAGCTTGGAGACAGAAAAAAAAAAATAGAAGTACAGCTTTGGCCACTACTTGGAATCAGTGGCGAAATTCAAATTTTTTTACTACCGGTTCTGTGGGCGTGGCTTGGTGGGCACGGCAGGGGAACGATACTGCAAAATCCCCATTCCCATCCCACTCCTGGGGGAAGGATATTGCAAAATTTTCATTCCCACCCCACTCTGGGGCCAGTCAGAGGTGGTATTTGCCGGTTCTCCGAACTATTCAAAATTTCCGCAACCGGTTCTCCAGAACCTGTCAGAATCTGCTGGATTTTACCCCTGCTTGGAATGTACTGGAAGAAGAGCCTTACAAAGAAAGAAGATCTAATCATCTAGCTCGCTTTTCGTGTTTAAGGAGAAAGGTTGCTTTATTGGATTTTACAGGTTTATTAAAAATATGATTAGGGCTCTCTTGTGTCCAGAGAGTACATAAAAGGATGGGTGAATCTCTCAGGCTCAATTTCATTTAGCACATCATTCTTCCAATGTTAAATTTGTTCCATCTAATTTTTTTTATTAGGTTGGGATTTTTTATTTTTTAAAAAAGAACCCTATTCTGTAGATATTTCCATACTTACATCTTTTAATATGTACATTTTTGTTCCTACAAATGGTTTTCTAGGAGGTGGCAGACAGGACTGGCGATATTGAGCTCCACTGCAAAGTAAGGTTGAGTAACACAACTTTTTAAAAAAACCTGGAGATGACAACATGCAAGCTATTTTTGGTTCCCTTATAGCTTTGGAGGTGTGAATTGGGTAAATTTGTATTGAAGTGCAAACTGCGTGCATTCCTTTGAATCTCTCAGAAAGGCAGGGTGGGGGGAAACAGTTAAATTGGCATAGAAATAATCTAATTTAACGTACATCCCATGGGGAGCAAAAATTGCTTGACCAAGATTTGAGTTTTATACAACACCCAAAAAATTATTACAGATTTGAGTTTGGCAACTTTAAAAGGTGAGGAATTTCCCCTTTAGTCTGAATTAAAATTGCAGCATATTTTGTGGTAGTGGGGAGACTTGATAGTTGAACAGGCCTCCTGATTTTAGATGATAAATAGATAGATAGATAGATAGATAGATAGATAGATAGATAGATAGATAGATAGACAGACTAGACAGACAGACAGACAGATAGATAAGAGAGAGATGATAGATAGATAAGAGAGAGATGATAGATAGATAGATAGATAAGAGAGAAAGAGAGATGAGAGACAGATAGATGAGAGATAGATAGATGATAGATAGATAGAGAGACAGACAGAAAGACAGATATAGATGAGAGAGAAAGAGTGAGAGTGAGAGAAATATATATATATATATATATATATATATATATATATATATATATATATATATATATATTTATTTAAAGCTTTTGTGCTTTGAACATACAATATT
Source organism: Arizona elegans (assembly GCA_022577455.1). Taxonomy (NCBI): domain Eukaryota; kingdom Metazoa; phylum Chordata; class Lepidosauria; order Squamata; family Colubridae; genus Arizona; species Arizona elegans. The sequence continues at coordinate 78,577,063 of JAKOOJ010000007.1, forward strand.
TGGCTTGATTAAATGTCTTTTCTGGAAAATTCCTGGTGACCTTGTGTATTTTGTGAATCAGATCTACTGCACTGGATTTATGCACTCAAATCCTTCCTATTCCCCTACCCTTTTGCTAACATTATAGCTGCTTTTACAGAAATAATGAAATCAATGCCATGTATTTTGAGTGTCTTAGCTCTTAACAGTCTTGTTCTATGCAAATTAAGCTCTTCCATGACTTGATTCTGATCAGATCCAAAGTGAAGTTTATTCTTTAAAAAGCAAGCAAGCAACAGCTATGACTCCCACACGAGAAATGCAAATAATATTATTAGCGGGCAACTGTATAATTCTAGAAGGTAATCAACAAATAGAGAAGGCAGCTGAAACATTTTGTACAAGATAATTTCTGCCCTATCACAACTCCTGTGTTTGTGAAATGCAGGAGCATCTGGCTCCGTGTCTTAATTGGGAAAAAAGAAGCATGAAAATTAAGGGAATGTGCCAATTATCAGAAACAAAAAGAATAGCGGGCGAGAATAAATATATATTTGGATATCGCACATCAGATTGGCCTCGTTAAAGTTTCCTCTAGATAACTACAGGTAGTCCTCAACTTACAATCATTCATTTAGTGACCATTCAAAGTTACACTGAAAAAAGTAATTTATGACTGCTTTTTTTAAAAACTTAAGACCATTGCAGCATCTCCATGGTCAGGTGATTAAAATTTGATTGCTTGGCAACTGGGCGTGTATTTATATCATAAATTGATATAAATTTATTATGTGATCACATGATCACATAAATTGATCACGTGATCAATTTTTGAGACCTTCTGACAAGCAATGTCAATGGGGAAGCCAGATTCACTTAGCAACCAGGTTGCTAACTTATCAACAGCTGCGATTCACTTAACAACTGTGGCAAGAAAGGTCCTAAAATGGGGCAAAACTGACTTGACAACTGTCTGGCTTAGCAATGGAAATTTTGAACTCAATTGAGTTCAAGTGAGGACTACCTTTCAGTCTTTCCTAGCAACCACCAATGGGAACCCTGACGGGAAACTTGATTTATGCCCCATTTTCTAACTATAGGCGTGGCTACTATATTTGGGCAATAAATCCTGCATGACTACCAGATGGTCACAAAGCTCAGTCTACTTTGCTATTATGCTACTATGCTACATTGCTGATGGTGATCTGATAAAGGGTTATCCAATCTCTTCTTAAAAACTTCCAGTTTTGAAGCATCTTTGTTGCTCTTCTCTGCATTCTTTCTAGAGTCTCAACATATTTTTTTTTACATTGTGGTGACTAAAACTGGATGCAGTATTCCACGTGTAGCAGTGGTGGGATTCAAATAATTTAACAACCGGTTCTCTGCCCTAATGATTTCTTCCAACAACCAGTTCACCAAACTGCTCAGAAAGTTAACAACCGGTTCTCCCGAATTGGTGCGAACTGGCTGAATCCCACCACTGAAGTGTAGCCTTATCAAGGCATTATAAAGTGGTATTAACGCTTCATGTGATCTTGATTCTATCTCTCTATTTATGTAGCCTAGAACGGTGTTGGCTTTTTTGACAGCCGCAGCACACTGCTAGCTCATATTTAAATGGTTGTCCACTAGGACTCCAAGATCCCTCTCACAGTTACTACTATTGAGCGACATATACTATACCTATGCATTCTGTTTTTCTTGCCTAAATGTAGAACCTAACTTTTTTCACCACTGAATTTCACTTTGTTAGATAGCGCCCAATGTTCAAGTCTGTCAAGATCCTTCTGTATCTTAAGCCTACCTTCTGTAGTGTTGGCTATTCCTGCTAGCTTGGTGTCATCTGCGAATTTGATGAGTTCCCCATCTATCCCCTCATCCAAATCATTTGGACCAAGGATCTAGATTTCTTCAGATCAGATACAATAATTCTGGTTTACTGAGCTTCCCATGGCTGCTCTCTTCAGATATAGAAGAACTTCTGCTCTATCAATGTCTAGCAATTCATAGTCTTTTTACATCATGCTTCACATGGTCGGAGAATGCCGACCATGGATAATGGAAGGGTGTTGATTGACACAGAGGGTGGGAATCCTAGGCTGATTTCCTGGTGATATAACTACCTTAAGCACCACGCACCTTCAGAATCATGATTCTGCCTCTCTTCTTCCTTGGCTTGTTATTTTCTGTTACACATTATCCAACACTCTCTTTTCTCCTTAGCTCATCACATTTTTCAATCCTAACATGCTCCATAAGAAGATCTCCCTTTTGATATCTCTCCTTGGGATCAGATGGAAACCTAGAAACCAGAGAATGAATGGCTTGCTAGAGACTGAGCTTCCAAAGTTGGTGGGTTCTATTCCAAAATCTATTTTTTAAAATCTAATTTAAAGTGTCAATTGCACCAAAACAAAAGCAAATACTGCAACACGACGGCTCTTCCAGCAATGATCTATTCAATGACTGTGAAGTGTGTAATCTAAGGAAATCAGATGCAGAAAAGCTTTGAGTCATGCAGGATGCAATGAAGAGATGAATGCTAAAGATCTCACTCTGAGGTTAAATCAGAAATGGGAAAAAAAAGGATGATGGATTAACTTTAAAGATATCATAAAAGTAGCATTGAAATGGAAATATACAATAAATAGATAAAGCACATGGTACATTTGCCTGACAATAAGTGGACAGACTAGAAGGCTGGCAGTTTGAGACCCCATGTGATGGGGTGAATTTCCATCCTTACCCCAGCTCCTGCACCCCCAGCAGTTTGAAAGCATGTCAATGCAAGTAGATAAATAGGCACCACTTTAGTGGAAAGGTAACAGTGTTCCATCCATCTCGGCATAGAATCATGCCAGCCACATGACCACGAAAGTGTCTTTGGACAATATTGGCTCTCTTGGCTAAGAAACAGAGATGAGCACTGCCACCTTGAGTCTGGCATGACTGAATAGAGCCGTGATGGCAAATCTATGGCACGTGTGCCAGAGGTGGTACACAGAGCCCTCTCTGTAGGCACACACGCCATTGCCAGCTGCTCTTCCGTGTTCCATCATGCATATGTGTGCCGGCCAACTGCTCTATTCCGGGTCCCGGCATGCGTATGTGTGCCAGCCAGCTGGTCTTTGCGCAAACCCGGAAGAGCAGCTGGCCGCCCCGCACATGCACACTGGCCAGCTGCTCTCTTCCGGGTTCCGGCACTCCAGTTTTGGCACTTGGTGCCAAAAAGGTTAAACATCACTGGGATAGAGCAAACCTTTCCCTATACCTTTTTTTAGGTGGGCAGAACAATTGACAACATTGTGTGCCTTACAACTGCACACTTGGATAACATCCTACAAGATAGAGATATAAACTTTGGAAAGATCGTGATCCCAAATGGACCACCAAAGTGAAAGACCTAGAACAGTACTGTATGATTTTTTAAATGCAATTTATACTGTATTTTGTTGTTGTTTATACTGTATCTTGTTAAATGCTCAAAGTTGCCTTGGTGAGATGGGGAAGCCCTATAAATCCATATCAATAAATAAGAATCTGTTGAACTCATCACGTTCGATACCAACACTGCCCTGTTGAAGGCACTGATAAAGTGATTTGAATGAAATGCCATTAACAGTGTTATTACACATTTAATCCATTTTCCATTCTGACACATCAAGTGCTCATTGGAGGGCAACTTTTGAAGGGAGATTGAACTCAAGGCAGTTGGATAGGCTTCTGTAGTTCCTGGGAATTACGACTTTGCATCCCTCATGCAAACATATTGATTTCTTTTCTTTTTTAAATACATTTTGATTCTCATTTCACATTTTTCATGCTAAAAATGATACAGGTTTTTATATTTCAAAATAATAATCAATAATATTTATTCCTTTGGTATAAAGCTATATCTTGGATTCTTATTTGGACTTTCATCCAGGGGTGAAATCCAGCAGGTTCTGACAGGTTCTGGAGAACCGGTAGCGGAAATTTTGAGTAGTTTGGAGAACTGGCAAATACCACCTCTGGCTGGCCCCAGAGTGGGGTGGGAATGGAGATTTTGCAATATCCTCCCCCTGCCACACCCACCAAGCCATGCCCACAGAATTGGTAGTAAAAAAAAATGGATTTAACCACTGCTTTCATCTGTATGTTTGGGACCGCCATTTTAGACAAAAGGAAAGCAGACAGGAGACCTCATTTTCTGAGGTTGATGTTGTATGGTGTATTAACAATTAGAGTATAAAACAACTATTGCAGAACATAAATAAAAATAAGTCTTCTTAAGCTGACAAAAATGGAAAGGAGGAGGGAGTTGGGATCAAAATCCTACCAAGTGTTAAGTATAGAATTAAACTGGAACACATTTTTTTCCTGAGATCCTATCTTTTCAATTCCATGTTACTTACTATATTTTACTATATTTTCTTTCTTTTCAGTTAATTTTTAGTTACAATAATTATACTAGGTTTATTTTTAGTTGGTTGTTTGTATCTCACCTTTATTATTTTTACAAATAACTCAAGACAGTGAACATATCCGATACATCTTCCTCCTTCTATTTTTCTGACAACAATCCTGTGAGGTGAGTTGGGCTGAGAGAGAGTGACTGACCCAAGGTCCCCCAGCTAGCTTTTTTGACCAAGCAGGACTTGAACTCACAATCTCCTGCTTTCTAGCTTGATGCCGCAACCCCTAGGCCAATGATAGTTAACCTTTTTGCCAAAAACGGAGGGAGCATGGGGGGGGGTTGCACATGCACGTTCATGTGCCCACACCCATAATTCAATGCATTCCGCCCCCCACGCGTGCGCGCGCAACCCCCCATGCTCCCCACGTTTTTGGCACGCGATGGCATGGTGGGCTTGGTAGGCCAGTTTTTCGCCCTCCCCAGGCTCCAGAGGCTTTCTTGGAGCCTGGGGAGGGCAAAAACGGCCTTCCCCACACCTCCAGAGGCCCTCCGGAGGCCAGAAACAGCCCGTTTCCTGACTTCCGGTCAGCCCAGAAGGCCCGAAAATCAGCTGGCCAGTACGCGCATGCAACGCTTGTGTGCCCACAGATATGGCTCCACGTGCCTGTGACATGCGTGCCGTAGGTTTGCCATCATGGCCCTAGACTCTCTTACAGGTTTCAGTAGATTTATTAGAGTTTCTTTTATTCATTCAGTTATGCTATTTGCCTCACTATCTTGGCAGCTTACAATAATATAAAAGCATAGACAGAAAAGCATTAGAAGTAAGATTAACAAATGAATAAAAAGTTGAAACCAAGAGCAAGGACAGTACGAGGATATTGTTGAACAGGAAGACTTTCAAATCTATTGGTGATTTGAATTCTTTTTTCCTGCTCATATTTTTTGCACACTTTTTATCAAGCAGACCTGGCAATTTGTATCAATGCCGAATCAAACTGTCTCTTACTTCATCAAATCCAGATGGATTCAGGGGTGAAATGCTCCCGGTTCGGACCGGATCGTCCAATCTGGTAGCAATGGAGGAGGGTGGTTCGGAGAACTGGTACCAAAAATCCCTGCCCCACCCCCACATGCCCAGCTGAGCCGCATGATCATCAGAGGATTTTTAAAAAAAATTTTAAAAGCATTTTTTCTACAACCTCTTCGGCTGAAAAAATGCTTTTAAAAGTAAAAAAAAAAAGCCTCCGATGATCGCACTGCTCAGCTGGGATCGTCAAAGGCTTTTAAAAACATTTTTTCTACAACCTCTTCAGAAGTTGTAGAAAAAATACTTTAAAAAGCCTCTGACGATCCAAGCTGAGTTGCCTGATCGGCAGAGGCTTTTAAAAGAAAAAGAGCCTCTGCTGATCAGGCAACTCAGCTGGGATCGTCAGAGCCTTTTGAAAGCATTTTTTCACAACCTCTTCATCGAAGAGGTTGTAGAAAAAATGGCTTTAAAAGTTTTTTTAAAAAATGGCCACGCCCATATTATCCCCCCCCACCAAGCCACGCCCACAGAACCGGTAGTAACAAATTTTAGATTTCACCACTGGATGGATTGGATTTTACCAACATTGGATCAGTTCGATTCCTCATATCAAACACACAATTTGAATGAAATCAAACGCTCCACTCACACATTAACACAAGAGCTTAAAAGATTTTATTTTCCCTCTGTTTCATTTGCCCAAATCCAGGGATTTTCTTTAGAAAGTGGCACATTCTTCAAAGAAAAGTTGGATGGGTGACTTAGGAGTGGGGGGGGGGGGAAATCACATTATTGCTTGAAGTTATAATTGTGAGGAGATATAAGATGGTGGCGTTCAGATGAAGACTGCATTGCAGGGAAGAGCCATCTGTGCTGTGGAGGCTCTGTTTGTATTTTAATGTTTCAACATATCGCAAAGATAATTAAGAATAACTATAATTAAAAATGATTACAACAAATTACTCTTCCCTCAACACTAACGCATACCTAAAACATATAACTTTTTAAAAAAGGGTTGCTATAACCCGTGAAAGATGAAAACATAGAAATAGTTAGTGAAGGTCCAAACACACACACAGAGTTACACACACACTAAAATGGAAGCCAGGAAATCTAAAATTTGTGCCAACAAAAATGAAATTATGTAACTGATATAAGGGAGACAAAGCGTGCAGCTCCTGGGTATCTTCCTGCCAAATAGGTTCTTTACAGTAATACTAATGCGATGACCAAAAACAAACAGACAACAAATTAGTACTTTTTTCCCTATTAATCCTTACCACATTTGGTAAAAGACAATTGGCTTTCAAAAATATCTTGGAAAGGTGAAGAGTGAAATAAGGTGTGGCTTACTGGCTCATATTGCTCTGCGTGGTGTCAGGAAGTGCATCCGGCAGTGGTGGGTTTCATAATTTTTTACTACCGGTTCTGTGGGTGTGGCTTGGTGGGTGTGGCATGGCTTGGTGGGCATGGCTTGGTGGGCATGGCAGGGGAAGGATACTGTAAAATCTCCATTCCCTCCCCAATCCAGGGGAAGGTTACTGCAAAATCCCCATTTACTCCCGATCAGCTGGGACTTGGGAGGCAGAGAATAGATGGGGGCGGGGCCAGTCAGAATTTTTACTACCGGTTCTCCGAACTACTCAAACTTTCCGCTACTGGTTCTCCAGAACTGGTCAGAACCTGCTGAAACCCACCTCTGTCTCCCTGACTCTACCCCAAATTAAAGGAATGCTGGATTGAAAAAAGGGAGGGTTTCCCCCCCGCTTTTTTTTAAATTTAGTGAGATGGCTGAAAGGTGGGCATCTTCATTGTACCATTTTTGTTGCTGTGGTCCGCAGGCTTCTTGGTTAATGTGAGAAGGTCCCTCATAGGGTTAATTTCCATTAACCCCATGAGGGAACTTCTCACATTAAGGGATGTGGCCATCCAGACTGACTTCTGAATTATTTAGGGGACTGGAGGCTAAAATATATGAAGAACGGTTGCAGGAACTGGGTATGTCTAGTTTAATGAAAAGAAGAACTAGGGATGACATGATAGCAGTGTTCCAATATCTATGGGGTTGCCACAAAGAAGAGGGAGTCAAGCTATTCTCCAAAGCACCTGAGGGCAGGGCAAGAAGCAATGGGTGGAAATTAATCAAGGAGAGAAGCAATTTAGAACTAAAATGAAATTTCCTGACAGTTAGAACAATTAATCAGTGGAACAACTTGCCCCCAGAAGTGTTGAATGCTCCAACACTGGAAGTTTTAAAAAAGATGTTAGATAACCATTTCTCTGAAGTGGTGTAGGGTTTCCTTCCTAAACAGGGGGTTGGACTAGAAGACCTCCAAGGTCCCTCCCAACTCTGCTATTCTATTCTATTCTATTCTATTCTATTCTATTCTATTCTATTCTATTCCATTCCATTCCATTCCATTCCATTCCATTCCAATCCAATCCAATCCATTCCATTCCAATCCAATCCAATCCAATCCAATCCAATCCAATCCAATCCATTCCATTCCAATCCAATCCAATCCAATCCAATCCAATCCATTCCAATCCAATCCAATCCAATCCAATCCAATCCAATCCAATCCATTCCATTCCATTCCATTCCATTCCATTCCATTCCATTCTATTCTATTCATTGAAAGAGGAGTACCAAAGACAGCTATGCTAGCAATGGTGCTCTCTGACACTTCCAAAATGAAGAAAGCATGACCATATAAAGAGAAATTGAAAAGGAATTCTCAACCTCTCCTTTTGCAAAGGAAGAAAAAAAAACTAGAAAAATTAGTAATACAATGGCCAAATGAATTCTCAATTCCCCATTGAGCTTGAGCTTGTCAGCAGGTCACAAAAGGTGATCACAAAACATTACAACCTTCGAAAATACCTGCAAGTTGCCAAGTGTCTGGATTCTGATCATGTGACCATGGGGATGCTGCAACCATTGTGTGAAAAGCGGTCCCAGGTCACTTTTTTCAATGCCGTTCTAACTTTGAGCAGTCACTAAATAAAAGCTGTAAGTCAAGTGCTACCTGTACTATGCCGCCTCATTCTACCAGCCATTAGAATCTTGCATTCCATGGAAGTTTTGACACAAGCACTATGTATCTGGGTTGCAAAAAATTCAAGTGACCCCTAGATGTCAACAACAAAGCATATAACACTGCCATGCTGTGATCTAGTAATCATCAGTAGAGTTCCGAGTTTGGTGTTTTCTCTTTCTGTTGATCACCCAGATTTCTGCACCCCATATGGGGTTGCTCTACAGCAGCGGGGTCAAACTCAAGACCTGCAGGCCGTATCTGGCCCACGGGGTGCTTAGATCTGGCCCACAGGGCTGCCCTGGAAACAATGAAGGACTGGGCCATGATGCTTCTGCCAGCAAAAATGGAGCTCAGGAGAGCCGCACACAGCTCTCCTTGGCTCCGTTTTCAGCTGTGATGGCCTCTTGCAGCCTCTGCCAGTGAAAATGGAGCCCGACGGGCCACGCGCAGCCCCCCAAGCTCTGTTTTTGTTGGCAGAGGGCTGCAGGATGCCATCGTGGCTGAAAACGGAGCACAGGAGCCTGTTTTCGCTGGCAGAGTGCTTGGTCCAACAAAGGTGCCCCAACACGAGTGAAATCAAGTTGGCCACTTTCATCCTGGTCATGCCCCCCCCGTTCCCCCGAGGTCAAATAAACCCCTGGTCTACAGCCATAAATGGGAATTTAGGTATTAAGTTGGCTAGGGCCGGGGTATTTACGAGACCGCCTTCTGCCACCAATAGCCTCCCACTGGCCAATACCCTCGCACAGAGAGGGCCTCCTCAGGGTGCCATCCACCAGACAGTGTCAGCTGGCGACCCCCAGGGGGAGAGCCTTCTCTGTGGCGGCGCCCGCCCTCTGGAACAACCTCCCCCCAGAGATACGTACAATACCAGACCTCCGGACTTTTCGTCGGGCCCTGAAAACTTATTTATTTCACCTAGCCGGGCTGGCTTGATCCCACAGTTTTTGGTTAAATTTAATTGATTTTAATTGGGTTGTTTTAAATTGTGGCCAAAAATATTTAATTATTTTTAAACTGTTTTTAAATTTTGTATGTTCTGTTTTATTCTGGCTGTTCACCGCCATGAGTCCTGCTGGAGAACGGCGGTATACAAATTTAAACAAATAAATAAATAAGCAATTCCAAAGGGTGCTTTTCCATATTTAAAGGCTGAATCACGGTCTCCCTCAGACACTTAACTATTATATCAATTTGGAACTTACATAACTTCCAGCAACTAGACACCCCCTTTGCCTATTCTCTGCTGGAGAAAATCTTGCTTTGCCTGTTTTTAGTGTGCAATATTTGTTTTCAAACAATTAATCTCTTGATCTTTTAAGATATACAAAGCAAAACCTCTAAGAAAGGGGAATTTGTATTATAACTGCAGATTTTGGTCACATGTTGGTCACTCAATCTTGCAAGCTGACAGGAAGTGCAAAACTGTTCCATGAATAAAACATTGCAATAAATATGGGAAGAATCAAAATCAATTTTCCAGTTAATATTTATTCACTGTTCCCAAGTAGTAAACTATTTGTCCAGCTTATGATATTTAGTGCATTTTATGTTTTTCTTCCATTGCTGCATTGATCAAAATGATCCTGCGCTCTAAAGGGGTAAGTTCTTTCACTAAAAAAACTTCCTTTTTTTTTACATCTTTTCTTGGCACTGAAAACAATGAATGTGAAGCTAGAGTGAAACTGTATCTTCCAAATGTTTTCTTCTGATTCAAATAAGATATCAAGAAGATCTGTGAGTTGCTCAGGCATTTTCCAATAGGCTGTGAAACTAGACAGAAGATGGACTCGCACATTAATCCTGTTCTCGCATTCTCACACCCAGCTCTTTACTCTTTCGACCAACACCTACAGTCTGGTGGTATGACTAATGACTAAGCAGGGCAGTCATTAAGCAAGGACTACATATCCCCTTGTTTAAAGACTGCCCTGTTTAGCCATCAAAGTTAGATGGTACCAGAAAAATAACGTTGTGACTGGTTCTTACATTTACTATAATCCCAGCATTCCTGGGTCATGTGATTAAGATTTGAGCTTTTTGTAAGTGGCAGGCGTATACCTGATTGCTATTTGTGGACTTCACAGCAGGCTTCAGACAAGCAGAATCAAAGTGGCAGAAAGTTGTATTTAATGGAATTCTGAAGTGATTTAACATAGTTTTTCTTAGTTTTTTTTTTAATCTTAAGAAAAAGAAAAGATCTTCACCTGAGGTTTGATTGGATAAAGGTAAAGGTTCCCCTTGCACATATGTGCTAGTTGTTCCTGACTCTAGGGGGCAGTGCTCATCTCCGTTTCAAAGCCCAAGAGCCAGCGCTGTCTGAAGACGTCTCCGTGGTCAGGTGGCCGGCATACTAAACGCCAAAGGCTCACGGAACGCTGTTACCTTCCCACCAAAGGTGGTCCCTATTTTTCTACTTGCATTCTTTACGTGCTTTCGAACTGCTAGGTTGGCAGAAGCTGGGACAAGTAACGGGAGCTCACCCCGTTACACAGCACTACGGATTCGAACCGCTGAACTGCTGACCTTTCGATCGATAAGCACAGCATCTTAGCCACTGAGCCACTGCGTTCCTTTTGATTGGATACATACAAAGCCTAAGCAAGGCTGAATCACAAGGTGTATCTAGATATATAGAACAATCGGGGTTTTTCCAGGACCTGCTTAAAAATTACATATCAGACATCATGAATGTGACGGAAGAAATTACAGGAGTTTTTCACCTTCCAGGTTTCCTATTTTTACATTCTATTATTGTATTTATTTATCTGTCTGTCAATTAGCACACTTAAAGATGAGCAGCTTCATTCGCTCTACCTACATTTGGCTAAGATTTGTTAATCTTGGTTAGAGGTTTCTTGTACGTATGCTTGTGTGCGTCTTAGCATGTGTGAATCAAGCTCATGTGGTTAGTTTATGTTTTGGTGCATTACATGAATTCAGAAAATCAGTTAATTCAATAATCAGATTAAGTGGGTTGTCTGCCCATAACAATTATATTTCAAGTCTTCAGATTCTTGAGCAGCTATTCTAGTCTGTATATGCAATACAATATATATTTTCTAGGTGGGTGAGAAATTCATTCATCATGTTAACTGAGAGATGTGGGCTATTGTCTTGTCTTTGTTTCTGGGTATGAGGAAGTTAAGGGTACGCAAAGTCCAAGAATCTGGTCTTTTCCTTCTGAGCTTTAAAAGAAGTCCTTCCCTCTTGACAAAACTTCCCAGTGTACAAGAGCACAAGAGGGCAGCATTACATTAAAATAAATTGTTGTACAATATGCACATCTATATTGCTAAATAATCTAAAAGCTTCACTTTTCTAGAAAGCAGGATTTTAAAGTTTTTTCCACCAGATGCAGCTTGATCCATTTATTGGAACCACTGACTGAAAAAGAGGAAGAGGAAGAGGAAGAGGAGGAAGAGGAAGAAGAGGAAGAAGAAGAGGAAGTGGAGGAGGAGGAGGAGGAGGAGGAGGAGGAGGAGGAGAAGAAGAAGAAGAAGAAGAAGAAGAAGAAGAAGAAGAAGAAGAAGAAGAAGAAGAAGAAGAAGAAGAAGAAGAAGAAGAAGAAGAAGAAGAAGAAGAAGAAGAAGAAGAAGAAGAAGACCTAAAGCAGACATTTGAAACAGAAGCGGAGTAGCTATTATGTGAAACAGCCAGTGGTTTTATTCAGCTGGTTCTATCTGGTTTGGGCGAACCGGTAGCGGCAGCTGAGGGAGGCTCCGTCCACCTATCTGGACATCATCATGTCCCATTTTTGATGCTCTGCACAGGCGCGGAAGGCTCTATGCATGCGCAGAGGTGGTGTGGGCACTCACATTTGCGAACCGGTAGTGAAGGTAAGTGAATACCACCCCTGGACACAGCTAATTGCAAAGTTCTGCAGAAGTGTTCTAGATGTTAACCAGACTAAACAAGGGCAGAAATTCCCCCATTCCTCCAACATTCTTTAGTTCCAGGAGATATTTTTTTGAAAATATCCTTCATCAAATTGAACAGGTATGGATGGGGGAAATAAAAGGAGGCAATCTCCAGGTTCGGAATTAAAAGGATGTACTGTGCTGACCTATGTGGAACCTTTCTAACTCTAACCTTAATCCTAACCCTAAGGGGCTCTGGTGGCTCATGTGGTTTGGATGCTGAGTCGGAAGACCATTGAGAGGTCAACAGCTTGGCAGTTCTAAACCCGAGAGCAAGCTGTGTGAATGGAATAAGCTATTAATTTGTCCCAGCTCCTACTCACTTAGCAGTTGGAAAGTACGCAAATGCAAGTATATCAATAGGTACCATTTCAGTGAGAAAATACTGGGGAAATGAAAGGAACCTCTTGGGTGTCCCCTGGGCAATGATGGTGTCATCTGCTAATCCTTTCAAGCCAGAAGCACCTTGGTAGGTGCTTCTGATACAAATATAATAGTACCCAGGGGTGAAATCCAGCAGGTTCTGGCAGGTTCTGGAGAACTGGTAGCGGAAATTTTGAGCAGTTCAGAGAACCGACAAATACCACCTCTGACTGGCCCCAGAGTGGGGAGGGAATGGGGATTTTGCAATATACGTCCCCCAGGAATGGGGAGGGAATGGGGATTTTGCAATATACGTCCCCCAGGAGTGGGGAGGGAATGGGGATTTTGCAATATACTTCCCCCAGGAGTGGGGAGGGAATGGGGATTTTGCAATATCGTTTCCCTGGAGTGGGGTGGGAATGGAGATTTTGCAGTATCCTTCCCCTGCCACACCCACCAAACCACACCACACCCACCAAGCCACGCCCACAGAACCGGTAGTAAAAAAAAATGGATTTCACCACTGATAGTACCCTAGTCCTAACCTTTCTCAAGGTTTTCCTAGCCCAGTGTTTTTCAAACATGGCAATTTTAAGATGTATGGAGTAGAAACTAGACTTTCTCAGCTAACATATTGGATGGGGAATTCTGGGAACTGAAGTCCATGCATATACAAGTTACCAAGATTGAAAAGCACTATCCCAACAAAAGGCTGCTGCAGAGTTTCTCTTAATGCAAGGTGGCCCTCGACATCAACCCTGCATTTCGTGACCAATCAAAGTTACAACAGCACTGGAAAAGTGTCCTATGACCATTCCTCACAGTAATGACCATTGTGGCATCCCTATCGTCACGTGATCAAAATTCTGGCACTTGGCAACCAACGTGTATTTATGACTACTTATAATTTTGCAGCATCTTGGGGTCAATGTGGTTGCCATTTGCCATCTTCCCAGCCAGCAGCCAACAAGCAAAGTCAATGGGGGAAAGCTGGATTCGCTTAACGACAGCATGATTCACTTAACAACTAGCGATTTGCTTAACATCTGTGGTAAAAAAAGGTTGTAAAATTGGGCACAATTCACTTAACAATTATGTATTGCAGATTGACAGGTGTGGCTCGGTAAAATAAAAGACAGAGTCCAGGTATATGTGTTGATAAGCCAATGTGTTTATTCAGATGAATAAAGATGGGCCCCTCCTAAAAAGGAAGGAACCTTGAACCAGTGGTGAAATGTAAAATTTGTTACTACTGGTTCTGTGGGCATGGCTCGGTGGGGGAATAATATGACTGAGTGGGCGTGGCCAACTTTTTATTATTATTATTTTTAAAATCATTTTTTTCTACAACCTGTTCGGCCAAAGAGGTTGTTAAACAAATGCTTTTAAAAGCCTCTGACAATCCCAGCTGAGTTGCCTGATCGGCAGAGGCTTTTTTTTCTTTTAAAAACATTTTTTCTACAACCTCTTCGGCCAAAGAAGTTGTAGAAAAAATGCTTTTAAAAGCCTTTGACGATTCCAGCTGAGCTATACGATCATCAGAGGCTTTTTTTTTTACTTTTAAAAGCATTTTTTCGGCTGAAGAGGTTGTAGAAAAAATGCTTTTAAAAATAATAAAAAAGACCCTCTGATGATTGCACGGCTCAGCTGGGCATGGGGGGCGGGCAGGGATTTTTGCTACCGGTTCTCCAAACCACCCACCGCCATAGCTACCAGATCGGGCAATCCAGTCCAAACGGGAAGCATTTTACCCCTGCCCTGAACACAGTGTGAGGCATATATTTATAAATTTCTTTGCTTTCACTTAGTTACATAAGAGGAAGCTGGCACACAATGGATAATAGAAATAGAGGAATTGTAAAAACAGTTAAACATGCCTTCTATGGTTCTGGTCAAATGCCTAAACCACAGGTTAGTGGTTTCCTTAGGGACTTTCCATGATCTCAAAAGACTGCTGAAGTCTGAACTTTAGCCTCTCCATCTTAATATATGAGCAATCATCAAATTCATCAGATTCCTGATCAACAACTACCTTGCTTAACAATGGAAGTTAGTTAGTTAGTTTACTTTATTGTCATCGCACCTCTTAATTTACTTTAAGGGGTAAAAGAATCCAGAAGAATACTGGCTTTAAGGGGTAAAGTTAGTTTACTTTATTGTCATTGCACCTTTAATTTAACGAAATTAAATGCCATCTTCAGTGTACGTTATAACTATAAAAATAAAACACAAACACACATCCTTCACATTCTATACAATTGAATTGAAAACCCCTGCTATTGCAAACTCTGGTTCCAATTGTGATTGTAAGTTGAGGATTACCTGAACAGTCTGTGAACAAGCTTAGTTAGTAGGCTGCTGTTGTAGCATCGTTTTATAATTTGGACTTAGACTAATATACCGCTTCACGGTGCTTTACAGCACTCTCTAAGCGTTATACAGAGTCAGCCTATTGCCCCCAACAATCTGGTTCTTCATTTTACCGACCTCGGAAGGATGGAAGGCTGAATCAACCTTGAGACCTGGTGAGATTCGAACTGCCAAATTGCAGGCAGACGGCAGTCAGCAGAAGTAGCCTGCAGTACTGCATTCTAACCACTGTGCCACGAGGCTCTTGCTGAAATACTGTAACAAAACAAATTTGATAATAATTTATCAAAGACTTTCAAGATCCAGAATTCCACATACAAACCATATTTGGCTTTATAATCACAATATATCCTTACAACAGTAAATTTACTCAGTGCCCAAATCTTCTAAAACTGTCTTGTCCTGAAATAGCCAGATGGAAGGGTGATAACTCCTTCCATTTCTGAAAGCTGCCCCAGGGTATAAAGGGGGGGGGGGGAGAAGTACTTTGATTTATATCTGGTCAGCTGGCAAATCAAAGAAAGATTGAAAAACAGACAATTTCAAAATAAAGTAAAATAAGTATTTGGGCACTGTCATATAATAGTATTGTTTTACCAATAGTAAATCCAGTATTCTTCTGGCTAACCCAGCTTCTGTTTTTAATCTAGGTTGTTAAATTGGTGACACTAAATATTTTGCCTTTTCTATTTTTTAAAATTATCAAAATGTAGATTTCATTTACAACCCACTTTTCTTTTCTTTTTTTATTAAAGAGTTTTACAGAAAGGAAAAAAAAACATTTTTTTTAACAAGTATTTCCCCCTCCCCCCTCCCTTCTTTACCCCCCCCCCCCCGCCGAACTTCCCAGACCAAAATACAGGGTATAACAATTAACAATCATATGCTAAACTAAGCTAATAAACTAAGGATTCCTATCCCCCCTTTCACACTTTAACTCCCCTTTTACTAACTAACCATAAATACTCTTAATTTTTCTATTCATTCATAAGCTATTTGATACTTTTTAGTCCGATATTTGTTTTGAATATAATCAATCCATCTTCTCCATTCCAATATATATCTTTCTTGTGAGTGATCTTTCAAATATGCTGAAATCTTCGCCATTTCTGCCAGATTCGCTACTTTTAATGTCCATTCTTCAATAGTAGGCAAATCTTCCTTCTTCCAATATTGCGCCACCAAAAGTCTAACTGCAATTATTAAATTTAAAATCAATTTAGTCTCTATAACCGTACAATCTATAATTATACCCAACAAAAACAATTGTGGAATAAACTTTATCTTCTTTTTAAGAATATTTTGGATAATCTACCATATTTTAATCCAAAATGCTTTAACTTTTTTACAAGTCCACCATATATGATAATAAGTGGCATCAT
Source organism: Arizona elegans (assembly GCA_022577455.1). Classification (NCBI taxonomy): domain Eukaryota; kingdom Metazoa; phylum Chordata; class Lepidosauria; order Squamata; family Colubridae; genus Arizona; species Arizona elegans. Next base: position 78,593,547 of record JAKOOJ010000007.1, read on the forward strand.
CACAATCACATCTCCAACACTTAGATTGTAAATTCGGATACATACAAGCCAACTTTTTAGGATCTAAATGGCATCTATAGAACATTTTATAAAAATTTTCTCTTAAATTTTGTGCTTGCATAAATTTTACATTTCTAACCCATATTTTTTCCCAAGTTTCCATCGTTATTGGTTCCTGAATATTTTGTGCCCATTTTATCATACAATGCTTAACGAATTCTGTTTCTAAATCTATTTCTATCAATACATTGTATAATCTTTTTATATGCATTTGACCTTGGTCTCTAATTTGTTTTACCAAATTTTCCTCGTTCTGGATGATACCAATTCTCTGATCTTTTTTCCATCTAGCTTGCAACTGACCATACTGAAATCAAGTTTGAATTATTCTTTCTTCTTTTAATGTGTTTAAAGATTTTAACTGCAATACCCGCCCTTTCACTTTTCTTTTAGAAATCCAAGACAGCATGAATAAGTACTCCATGCCATGTCTATCAAACTTGGGTAAAAGTTAACGATTTCTTCCAAGGAACAACAACAAAATTAAAAGAATACAATGCAAAATAACTCCCTTCCTTTTGACATTATCTCCAGAAAAGAAGGATAAATAGTTATAATACTGTAAAAGGTGGGGGGGGGGGGAGTGGGGAAGCCCTCTAAATATATTGTAGTAATTACAATAATCTGAATATATCAAGCAAACAGACCCTAATTAAGAGGGAAAAATCATCATCATCATCATCATAGAACTATGTAGAGTTAATTTACTCATTAAGGTTATTGTTACATCTAGACCATATATATATGACAAGATCATATGTAATCTTGTTATATTTAGAACACAGAGACTTTTCAAAAATAGACAGCAAACTATTATCCCAGATTCCTTCCTTCCAATCAGAAGAATAAGTTTCCAATTACAGCAAGTTCCCAGGTTAAGAAGACCCCTGTTTAATGACCCATAGTTAAGAACAGAACAAAAAAAAATGAGTTATTAAATATTGTGTGATTCAAGTTAAATACAGTTCAGTTTTATTATTCAATACTATTTATGTAGTATACCAGTAGTCCTCAACTTACGACCACAACTGAGCCCATATTTTTTGTTGTTAAGCGAGACATTTGTTAAGTGAGTTTTGCCCCCACTTTACAACCTTTCTTGCCACAGTTGTTAAGTGAATCACTGCAGTTGATAATTTAGTAACCTGGTCGTTAAGTGAATCTGGCTTCCCCATTGACTTTGCGTGTCAGAAGGTCGCAAAAGGTGATTACATGACCTTGGGACACAGCAACGGTCATAAATACGAGCCAGTTGCCAAGCATCTGAATTTTGATCACAGGATCATGGAGATGCTGCAAAAGTCAGAACTATTGTAACTTTGAATGGCCAGCAAATGAACTGTTGTAAGTAGAGGACTACCTGTATATGATAATACTGTGCCAGTTACATACAAATTTGATTGAAGGACATGGAGCTCATTCTTAAATTAGAGATTACCAATACACAAAATTGTCTTCTTTGTGGTATCCTTGGTGTTCTCTGAGATTGATAGTTTTCTTACAGAGGGTTCAGTACCCAAATAAGCAACATCATCAGTGTATCATCCTCATTGTCTTCCTTGCTGTATCCCAGGGCCCATAGAACCATTGTGTTTCCCGTAATGACAAACTCTGTTTTAGGAATATCACATTGAGATCATAGGTGGGTTTCACATACTGTTATCACTGGTTCGCCCAGCACCGGAAATGTGAGCGTGATGTATGCGTGCGGCATTGCAAAACGTGGCAATTCGCTCACATACGCCATCCACACATGCGTGCAGTATCAAAAAGCGATATAGGATGGGATTGCACCCGGGCCCACCCGCAGATTGCTACTACCGGTTTTCCCGAACCAGGCTAAACCAGCTGAATACCACCTCTGATTGAGATCCTTAAGAAACAACATTTCTTTCCAAATGCAGATAGCGATTTGAAGCCTAGCCAGTGGTGGGATTCAGCCAGTTCGTACCTGTTCAGGAGAACTGGTTGATAACTTTCTAAGTTCAGAAAACCGGTTGTTGGAAGAAATCTTATTTTGTTTTTTTCCACTTTATAGGGCTAATTCTGTAAGGAAAGCAGGCAGGAAGGAAGCATTTTAGTGTTGTTTCTAGACTCATCTTTATTGCCCTGCTTACAGAAACTGCCTCTCTGGTTAACCTTATTACATTGTAACAGCTAAGACAAAGTGCCCATCGATGTGAGTGATGTTGAGTTGGCCATACCCACACATGACCACCAAGCCATGCCTACCCAGCTGGTCATTAGGGCAGAGAACCGGTTGTTAAATTATTAACAACCTTCTGCCACCAACAGCCTCCCACCGACCAGTTCGCTCCCATAGAGAGGGACTCCTCAGGGTGCCGTCAGCCAAGTTATGTCGGCTGGCGACACCCAGGAGGAGAGCCTTCTCTGTGGGAGCTCCTGCCCTCTGGAATGAATTGCCCCCGGATATTCGTAACATCTCTGACCTCCAGGTTTTTCGCTGTGCCCTCAAGACCCTACTGTTCTGACAGGCGGGGCTGTCAAATTGAATGATTTTAAATTGGGTTTTAATTTTGGGTTTTAAAATTCGGCCAAAACTATTTAATGATTTTAATTATTTTTAACTAGGATATTGTATATTTGTATATTTGTATTTTAATTCTGGCTGTACACCGCCCTGAGTCCTTCAGGAGAATGGGCAGTATATAAATTATTATTATTATTATTATTATTATTATTATTATTATTATTATTATTATTATTATCCCACCACTGAGCCTAGCTATAACAGGACCAGATCATGGGAATGAAAGAACTTTCAAAATTCTTAAATTGCCAGCATAAATTAAAAATCTCATGTTCATCTCTTTGCAAACATTCTTTGAGGGATCTGATAGACATAAAATAATCTCCTCGTGGGAGATGGATGGTCTAGAAACATGAAATATAAATCAATCAATAAGATAAAATATTTTGAAGAATTTATTTCTTTTTTAAATCATAGGAAGTGTATTTCCTTCTTTAGTGCCTAGAACCATTGATTCTCCAAATTAGGTATTTTAATTCTTCGTTCCAGGGTCCATATAGACGTAACTAATACTGACTTTCACATTTTATTATCTTAAAAAAAATTGAATGGTTGGTTTGCATTTAAGTGCTGCGTCTCTCAAAAAAGTTAAGATTTCAGGTGCCTTGGAGGCTGCTAAACATTAGTTCATACATGTTTTAGTTGCATGTATTGCCAAGCATATATTGGAAGTGAGTCAAAACTCAAAGCACAGCCTCTCAAAATCTTTGAGAATAATCCTTAAAAGTCAACTGATTTAAAGTATTAATCTGTTGTTTAGATACACAGAATATCTTCCCTGCAGTGTTCAAATGTTAGTTATTCCACAATGCCAATTTTATTTGTGATTCAGAAGTAAATCATAGCAGCATTTAGCTCTTAATAGCTGAATTTGTCTAGCAGCTTTCTGAGAAGGAATTGAAGATCCTAATTTAATATACCTGGACCCTAAAACTTGCCAAGATTTCAAAAATATTACCCATTGGCCCTCCAAGTGGGGCCAAAGAAGAAAGTAATGATAAAACATCTTATTCTTTTGTCTCTCATAAAGTCAAATATGAGCTAGCCTAGATGGATGTGTGTTTCTGTGTGTATATAGGGATAAGTAAGTATATTTATTCAAAGAATATGTGTAGTTAATTTGCATCCTTCAGGAAAGAGTTATTACATTTTTCTGCTTATACTTTGTTTTTATTTAGATTGCCATCAATCTGACCAAGCTGAAATTTCAGCACAATTTTCAGCTCATTATCGTTGTTTGTACTGTTAAATGAAAACTATACCATTTCTAAGGAGGAGGAGGAGGAGGAGGAGGAGGAGGAAGAGAAGATAAATCTTTGCCGTCAAGGCTGCCAGCATCAGGGTGTAACTCTGCACCATTAATTTCTTCCAGAATGACATTCTGATATAAGCTGAGCAGATGGAATTGCAGGATTGTTCTAGCAAATTTATCATAAAAAATGCATCCGACACCTGTGTAATTTGCCTAATCATTTTCCTAATAAGCTCCCACCATTAATTATGCACGATTTCCACAATGCAATCAAGATAAAAGTAAATCTGATGACTTAATACCCTTCAAAATAATTGGTTCACCCAACACAGGGCTGCTTCTCCTTTCCATGGCCGTGCCAATTAATTGGGAGGAGGAATGGGTGTGTGTGTGGGGGGGGGGGGAGTTTGCACCCTGGAGGAGTCAGCAGAATGGCTGCTGATCTCATGGTGGGAGGTAGCCCTGCGGTTTTTTTGGGCAAGAGTCAAGGATATTAGCTCATGAAAGAGAAGAATTGTGTGGCTGTCTCCCAGCCCAATCTCCTTTATTTCTAGCTTTATCCCTCCAATTCTGCATGTCATCCAGCCATTTCTTTTTTTCCCCCCCACTCCACCCAATGGCAAACAGATGCGATTAGTGTTTTTCAGCCATCATAAAAACTGACTGCGGGACTCCATTGGCCTAATGAGAATCAACTTTTCTGAGGTTGCCATCTCGCAGTGCAACCCACCTGTCACATCATTAGATGCCGTTTCTGCCTACAATCCACTTTGCTAAATGAGATTTATGGGCCCCTGTGAGAGAGCCGTCCAGCAGCTCTCTCTGGCTTCAATTAGCTCAAGATTAATTGTTTGCAGAAGGAGGAGGAGGAGGAGGAGGAAGAAGAAGAAGAAGAAGAAGGAGGAGGAGGAGGAGGAGGAGGAGGAGGAGGAGGAGGAGGAGGAGAAGAAGAGGAGGAGGAGGAGGAGGAGGAGGAGGAGGAGGGAGAGGAGGAGGAGGAGGAAGAGGAAGAGGAGGGGGAGGGGGAGGGGGAGGAGGAGGGGGGGAAGAGGAAGAGGAGGAGGAGGAGGAGGAGGAGGGGGAGGGGGAGGGGGAGGAGGAGAGATGGGTTAGGAGAAAAAATGGAAGTATGATTCAGGTATTCCACACATAGGCCTAAGGCATTGTGGAAGAAAACGTGATAATTTAAAGGTGCTGCAAATTTCCTACACCTCATCTGGATGAGCCAAATTAACTAGCACTAAAACCTGTCAAATTAAAGGTTGACTTCTGGATATTAGCACCTTAAATGTCACTGAATTTTCCCTCTCCTGATCTGCCGCTACCCTCCCTTTCCTGCTCTCCTCTCTCTTTCTCTCTCTCCATCGGCCTCTTTTCATATTTTAAAACCTTTACCTTCTTCTCACCTCCTGTGGCTCCACATTTGGCAAACCCACAACCGGCACACCTGCACATCCACACAAGCTGCTGCTCTCACTAACTGCTTGCACGTGCCTAGACCGGAGCTATTCGGCGTGAATATCTGTTGTAACCATGGCTACGGAACCACTGGTAGTTACAAAATTTCCTCCATATTTAATGCCAAGCTAATTATGTTTGACTATGTCATAATGGATAGTTAGAGGCCTGGGAAGGTAAAAACATTACCTGGAAAGATAAGATGAAATGGATAAAAATACCAACAAAATGCTACATACCTCTTACCGAATAAAGGCTATTCTTTATCCAAGAGGCCTGATGGCACAATGGTTAAAATGTATTGTTGCACTTTATTGGATCTTGATGGGTCTCAAAGTTGACTCAGACTTCCATCCAGTAGTGGGTTCCTCTTTTCTTTGCTACCGGTTTGGAACTGGGAGTGTGCATGCACACACTTGCTTTGCTTGCACAGGGCGCTTCCGCACAGGCACAGAACCTTCTGCGCATACGCTGAGCATCCGTGATGATGTCCGGGTGGATGGGTGGAGCCTCCCGTCGCCACCACTACCGGTTTGCCCGAACCGGGGTGAACTAGTAGAAACCCACCACTGCTTCCATCCTTCCAAGGTTGGTAAAATGAGGACCCAGATTGTTGGGAGCAATAGGCTGACTCTGTAAACTGCTTAGAGAGAGCTGTAAAGTGCTATGGGATGGTAGTTGTTGTTAGTCATGAAGTCGTGTCCGACCCATCACAACCCCATGGACAATGTTTCTCCAGGCCTTCCTGTCCTCTACCATCCCCTGGAGTCCATTTAATCTGACGCTGACTGCTTCAGTGACTCCATCCAGCCACCTCATTCTCTGTCGTTTGCCCTCAATCTTTCCCAGCATTAGGCTCTTCTCCAGTGAGTCCTTCCTTCTCATTAGGTGGCCAAAGTATTGGAGTTTCACCTTCAGGATCTGGCCTTCTAAACAGCAGTCAGGGTTGATCTCCTCTAGGACTGACTGGTTTGATTGCCTTGCAGTCCAAGGGACTCGCAGGAGTCTTCTCCAGCACCTGGGTTCAAAGACCTCAGTTCTTTGCCGCTCAGCCTTCCTTATGGTCCAACTTTCACAGCCATACATTGCAAGTGTTCTGTCCCCGACCCCACGCACACACACCAACAGACGTTCAGGAGTTAAAGACCAAACCAGCCGGCAAAATCCTTTTCCTTATGATAACGGAACTTGGCAACAACCTAGTGGCTGCCTGCCAAGAGTTTATTATTTAGAAAGAGGAGAGATAACTTCTCCCCACTTCTGATACATCAAAGGAAAGCTGCTCAATAATTACAATCAAGTCCAGAGATAATCCAGTCTTAAAGCAAAAGTCCGGCAATGCAGAATGGCGTGGAAGCTTTCAGCTTTGTTTGTCACAAGGTTTGACTGGCCCCCACGCTCCCTTTTATATCCTGTGGGGTGTGGTCCAGTGACTCAGCCTAATCTCGGGCATGCCCTTTCTTTTGTTGTGCGCGCTTATCTCTGCGACGCTGGCGTGGGTCCAGCCAAGACTCATTACCCTCATCACTGTCCATCTGTGGCTGCGTGGACGTGCTTGGCTCCGGCCCTATCTCTTGCCCTTCGGCGGACACTGAAGGCATTGCCAGAGAGGAGGATCCTGGAGAGGGAGACCTTGCCAACTCCTCCCTTTCACTCTCAGAGTCGTCTCCTGACGATGACACAGGCTCCAGTAATGGAGCCACAACAGCAAGTGGGAAAACCATACCCTTGACTATACGCATTTTTGTTGGCAGGGTGATGTCTCTGCTTTTGAGTATGCTGTCTCGGTTTGCCATGGGATGATATATAAATCTAAATCCTACTGCTAAATGTTATCACTAAAAGTAGGTAAAAGTGACTTCCAGACTAATAAAGGAGAATATTTGTAGCTCAGGGTTGACATGAGGGGTCCTTGGTGCTCTCTGATCTGGGTTGTTTTCTTGTAAACATTTCATTACCCAAACTAGGTAATGTCATCGGTGCTAGTGGATAGTTAACACTGAGGACATTACCTAGTTTTGGGTAGTGAAACATCTGCAAGAAAACAACCCAGATCAGAGAGCACCGAGGACCACTCACTACTACCAGAGGATGATGGATATAAGTTAATATGTTAATATAAGTCACCCAGAATTGTTTATAATGGGCATTCACACACATCATTTAAATAAATAATTAAATAAATCCAACTCATTCATTAACCTGAAAATTGCTGCTATGGTTTCTTTTTTTTTTTTGTAAAACCATAATAAAACAACAGAGGGTTTCTTTGTTGATTGGAAAAAAATGACAATTTTAGGGTTTCAGTGGTCAAAATGACCATCAGTAGATTCATTCATAGCATTCATTCCAGTGGTGAAATGTAAAATTTGTTACTACCGGTTCTGTGGGCATGGCTTGGTGGTGGTGGTGGTGGTAATGTGACTGGGTGGGTGTGGCCAACTTTTTTTTTTTTACTTTTAAAAGCATTTAAAAGCTTTTTTTCTACAACCTCTTTGGCCGAAGAGGTTGTAAAAAAATGCTTTTAAAAGCCTCTGATGATCAGGCAACTCAGCTGGGATCGTCAGAGGCTTTTAAAAGCATTTTTTTTCTACAACCTCTTCAGCCAAAGAGGTTGCAGAAAAAAAGCCTCTGACCATTAGGCAACTCAGCTGGGATCGTCAGAGGCTTTTAAAAGCATTTTTTTTTCTACAACCTCTTCAGCCAAAGAGGTTGCAGAAAAAAAGCCTCTGGCCATTAGGCAACTCAGCTGGGATCATCAGAAGCTTTTAAAAGCATTTTTTTTTCTACAACCTCTTCAGCCAAAGAGGTTGCAGAAAAAAAGCCTCTGGCCATTAGGCAACTCAGCTGGGATCATCAGAAGCTTTTAAAAGCATTTTTTTTCTACAACCTATTTGGCCGATTTACAGTATCAGCCTATTGCCCCCAACAACCCGGGTGCTCATTTTACTGACCTCGGAAGGATGGAAGACTGAGTCTCGGTGAGACTCGAAGTGTCGAACTGCTGGCAGTTGGCAATCAGCAGAATTACTGCATTCTAACCACTGCGCCACCACAGCTGCAAGCAAACAATCAAGCTCAGAGAGCATCAAGAACCCAATGTTTTCATTTCATTTGGCCAAAATCAGTTCCTATTTGTTCCCTTTTCTTTTGGTACACATAGGTTTAATATTTCTGTGATTTATTCATTTCTTCCTCTGCCCCCTTTTTCCTTTTGATCATGCTTATGGAATTTTAAGCTGCAAATGATTTTGACTACTTTGGCAAGAAGACAATGTACTTAATAGGACCAACTCTGTGATTAGGCAAGCTGAGATTTAAAAAAAAATTATGGCAGAATGCCTTTCATGGAACATGTCTACCCCTATGTGAACTCAAAGAAATATTTTCCTTAATTTCCTTGAATATAGGTTTTCCACAGCGCAGACATTAAGAAACAGAGAAACAATTGAAACGTATGAAGACTAATAAAAAAAAAACTTTTAAATTTTTGGCTTTTATTGTCAACCTTATATAAGCATTCTAAGAACTTTACATGGAAGGTGCATAGCCTCGTGTTCACCAAAAAAAAAAAAAAAATGTCCTGCGATTATAATTGCCTACAAACTAGACTGAATGAATGACCAAGCGGTGTGCACAGCTGTGGAACAATTACAATTTTTTTGGCACATTTCCGATACAGGAAAATTATAGTTAAAAATGAGTAAAGTTAGCATTTTCAAGTTTGCCCATACCTACTGGAGTATAGATCAAAAGCAATAGCTACCAAGGGTGAATGTATTTAAAATGATTGAAAGTGACCTTTAAAAATGAGTCCTAGAGCTTGGGTGGCTATTAAATTTAAATAAATAAAAAATGATGGCTATTCGATGGGCTGTATATAATACAGATCAACAAAAACAAAGAGTGACTTTGTTTAGCCATTCAGCTTTTTTGTGGTCTGTTGTATTGATCATGGACATCTATATGTAATAAAACACAAGGTGTCCAGTTTCCGAAAGATGTCCTAATTAATTCACGAGCCATGATCCAAACTTCAAAGGAAATATAGTGTCATTTATTAGGAGCAACATTCTGGCAATACTCGGATGCAGTTAGGACTGATCCTACGTAGATTTACGTTTCCCTATGACCCTGTCTCTCCCCTCCTTTCTGGCCATGTCATAAATCACATTCTCTAATTAACCACTTTGGCTGGCTGTGAAACCTAACACCCTCCTTCTGATTGCGATCAGAAATAATGTATGGGATTCACTTCAGTTCTCCCTCCCTTCTGCTCATGGCAACTTGAAAGCTTTGCAAGTTGACACAAGGAAGAAATAGTAGAGACCCACTTCGGGCTAGTAGTTAAGATATCAGTTGGCTCAGTGGCTAAGACGCTGAGCTTCTTGATCAGAAAGGTAAGGGGTTCGAATCCTTAGTATAGGTCTCCTGCGTGAACAGGGGATTGGATTAGATGACCTCCAAGATCCCTTCCAACTCTGTTCCTGTTACTTCAAGTTTAGAAACCAGGAGACAGTGAATTCTAGTCCTGCCTTAGGCATGGAAGCTGGCTGGGTGACTCTGAGCCAGTCACTCTCTCTCAGTCCATGATGTGAGGCTTAGGTGACAAGCCAGTCAATCAATTCCCCTCATGGACCAACACTCAGTGATCCCAAAAAAGTGGACCTTGTCCTTCAGGGAAAATGCTAGAAAGGAAAAGAAGAAGAAAAGAAAACCTCAAGGATGAAATAGTATGAATTTATTATCAGTAGTGGATTGAATCTCAATCTTACCTATGTTACTGGATAGCATGAGCCAGCAAGTTAGAACAAAGCACTCTCACATTCATTGTTTTAGCCGCCTTGGGTTCTGAAACCCTTGTGAATTCATCTTAGAAGATACACATAACTTAACTGAAAGAGTACAGAGAACAGCACCAAAGTTGATTAGGGGACTGCAGGCTAAAACATATAAAGAACAGTTGCTGGAATTGGGTCTGTCTAGTTTAATGAAAAGAAGGACTAGAAGTGACATGGTAGCAGCGTTCCAATATCTCAGGGGTTGACACAAAGAAGAGGGAGTCAATCTATTCTCCACAGCACCTGAAGCAATGACAAGAAGCAATGGATGGGAACTACTGAAAGAGAGAAGCACCCTAGAACTAAGAAGAAATTTCCTGATAGAGAACAATTAAGCAATGGAACTACTTGCCTTCAGTGTTGGGTGCTCCAACACTGGAACATTTGACAACTATTTGTCTGAACTGGTATAGGATTTCTTGCCTGACCAGGGAATTGGACTAAAAGAATAACTGTTATTCTGTTCTGTTCTGTTCTGTTCTGTTCTGTTCTGTTCTGTTCTGTTCTGTTCTAATTCTCAGCCATAGACACATCCAAATTCAAGATCTCAGGGAAAGACTGGATTGTATTAAGATGTTCAAGTCATAGTTCTAGTGTAGCTATGTCTACTCTCATGCATTTCTAAGGATCATTGTATACTGAATCTGCAACACTGCACATGCCTCAAAACTTTGAGCTTTGATGAGAAAGATTCTGTGTAGGAGAAACTAATGGGGAAAAGCCCAAGAAATTTGGGTGTTCCTTTAAAAAAAGGAGAGGGGGAGACACAAGAAGAATAATCACAAACAATTTCAACAAAGAAAATAGCAGAATACAATGGTACCTTCCTTGGTACTTAGAGTTAATTGGTTCCAGGAGGTGCGATAACTACTAAAAAGGACAAGTCACAAACAAACCACGTGACTTACCATTTGTTTTCAGCTGGGAGGAACTTTCTGTCTGTCCTTTTCCCATGTCAGCGACCTTCTTAGCATGGCTGACTTCCTGTCTGCCCTCTATGGCCGTCCCTCTCCTTTTTCAATGACCTTCCCAGCATGGCCGACTTCCTGCCTGCCCTCTGTGGCTATCCCCCTCAATTTGCAGTGACCTTCCCAGCATGGCCAATTTCCTATCCCTTCTTCACAGCTGTCCCCCTCTTCCTATTGCAGCGCATTGAGTACTAAATAAATGTTAAGTGTGAGACAACATTTTCATGCCAAAATATGTCAAGTACCAAATTCAACGAGTTTTGAAACAGTTGAGTACCAAGGTACTGTTGTATGTCAATACAAGTTCAAGAAAGAAGAGGAGGAAGTTTAAAGAAGACTCTCAAATCGAAAACATTTGAGGCATATAAAGAGAAAAGTTGCTTTAAAAAAGTACATATAGGAACACTGAAACTTTGGAAATGGTGTCTGAGAAGCTGATGGATGAATTGAGGCTACCAAAGCATTTTAAGAGGATCAACAATAACAACAATAAAAACTTCCCTTTTTTAAAAAAAAAAATTGATTTATATGCCGCCCTTCTCCGGAGACTCAGGGCGGCTTACAATGCGTTAAGCAATAGCCTTCATACTTTTGTATATTTTTTACAAAATCAGCTTATTGCCCCCACAAACTGGGTCCTCAATTTACCTACCTTAGAAAAGATGGAAGGCTGAGTCAACCTTGAGCCTGGCAAGATTCGAACTTACTAATTGCAGACAACTGGAGTTAAATTACAATGCATTAGTCTGCTGAGCTAATCCAGGTTCCTTGAATATATTTGGGACATAAAGAAGTGAAAAGAATAAAACTACACACCTTTTTAGTAGGAGAAGATGGCCTGAACATAGGATTGATCTGCAACTCTTTAAAGCAGCTGTGTTTTTTAAAATCTCCATGTGCTTTCAATTTGATCCAAAATCTGCTGCACAGCTAAAAAGGAACAGCATGGCTGCTCTTCTGTTAAGATGGCGTAAGAGTAACAGGTGATCCAGAAAAGGCCAAACTGCTCAATTCCCATTCTGCCTCCAGTAAAAATATGGGAAGACATGGGTGTGTCAGCCCTGGAGGCCATCTTTCTCTTTGGGTCTTCAGGGCTGCCACACTTAGTGCTATGGGAAACCGGGGTGGGGGGGGTGGGGGTGGGGAATTGCATGGAGTGGTAGAGATATCTAGCCATAATTGTTCTGACCTAGGCTTCCTCAGTCAGTAAAACACACGAGTAGTCCCAAAAACCTGTTTTATTTTAACAGCTGTGAATTCTGTTCATTCACAGATCAGTCCCAAATAGTTGTAAAGAGTCCTTCGGGATAAGGCTGATAATCACCCACTTTTATCACTCTTGACACGCTGCCAAAGACCTAATTGGCAAAGCCACATGGAATCCAGAATCAAACAGAGCTTCAGACTTTAAACTGCACAGAATTAACAATGTTGCTTCCTGCAAAGGTCCACGTGCCTTTGCTCCTCTTTTAAGTCTTATGGGAGGGGCCAATCATCTCCAAGCCCTACTCCTGAGTTGTCCCTTTTGTTTAACTGTTCTTGCCTTCTGACAGCTCTGCGCATGTGCGCACTGGGAACAGGCTCCCCCTGTTCCTTTGCCTCGCTGAGGTTTGACTCTGGAGGCTCCGGAGACAGCACATACCTCCCAGATGGCCATTTCTCTGCCTCCAATGCAGAGCCCTCGTCCAAGCCTTCCCCAGACTCCAGGACTGGCCCATGTTCCTCCCCAACTTCCTCACTGTCCGACTCTGCTACCAGCTCCACAGGCCGCCAGTGGACCACAACAATAATAACATTTCTTTTTCTGAAAGTCAAGGACTTTTGGCTTGCACCTAGAGTGGTGTGACTGAGAGGCATCTCCAGTTGGGACAGTGCATTGATTGGACCATGTGATGGACATGTGGGTGCAGGGAAAGGGACTTGGACTTTCTTCTGGGTGGGGGAAACCTGGAAGCTTTCAGATTTGGGTTTTCCCAGATGTGCCAATATGACATTAAGACACTGAGCTTGTCGGTCAGAAGATCAGCAGTTCAGTGGTTTGAATCCCTAGCGCTACGTAATGGAGTGAGTTCCCGTTACTTGTCCCAGCTTCTGCCAACCTAGCAGTTCGAAAGCACATTATTTGATGAAACAAATTTCAAGTTTTTGATTGGATTGCTTCATTAGTGGACTGTGGGAATGCCATATACATGAATCCTGACTTCTGCACAGTATTTAAAGAATTATCCCATGGCATTCTGATTAGAAAGCTAGTTAAGTATGGCATGTTGATTAGGAGAAATCACAGCTGGCTTGAAGAATGTACTTAAGTGAAGCTCATCACTGGTTCCTTTCAAACTGGAGGGCCTAGCCCTTGGCTTACCACTCTTCAGTGTTTTCATTAATGAGTTGGATGAAAAGGTGGAAGGAATGTTAACGAATTTGCAGATGGCACAAAATTGGATGGGATCATTAATAATTCTGGAGAGAATAACGTAACCTATCTTGATAGGTAGGTGAAACTGACTGAAAATAACTGAATCAAATTTATCAGAGACCGATGTGAAGACAAAGGAAATCCAAAGGAATAGATTGGGCAATACAGGCAGTCTCCGACTTAAAACAGTTTATTTAGTGAAAAACCATTCTATTATTATTATTACCCAATCCGAAGAGGGCTAGTGGTGAAGTAGCAATTTATAATATAGCTTCATTTCTTTGTGTGTTGGCTTCTTGGAAATAGAATTAAACAGTATTTCTTTGCGGGTAAGAATGTGGTTCTCCAGTAGCTGGAAAGTTTAGAAAAGGATCTAAGCTGTAATTCTACTGACCGCTAATAGAGGTATTCCTTTTAAATGGAGTATTCAAGGTCTTTGCGTGGCTTCAGAGTTTATCCACAGAGGCAGGGAAATGTCAAAGAATTAATGTTTGTGTGCACAGAGTCAGTCACGCTCTTACTGTTTCATGTTTACCAGGGTGACGGTGGAGAAACGCACTAGAGAAAGTAGGAGGGGAATGTTTCTGACCACTGGATCCAAACAAAATGCAAAAGTTTTTTTGTCTCACAATTTAGGCAGCAACCATGCATGAGCTAGGAACCAGGACTCGAATGTCTGGGTCAAAGATTCCTTTATCTTAAACCAGGAGATAACTCCAAAATTACAGTGAAATATATGTCTGGTCCTTTTGTACAGTTGCCACTTAAGAGCAGACTGGAGAGTATGGTTGGGTCTCTGAGAACATCTGGCTTCCCATGATGCTCAGCTACAGCAGCTCTGATGGGAAAGGGAGTAGATACTTATGCTGACTTAGAAGGCTCCTTGCATGAACACCTTGAATTAACCATCCGATTGCAACAATTAATGTGACCAAAGTGGCAAATTATTAATTGCAGAGGGAATAGAGTTATTTTAATGATATGCAATTTAGGCTGAATCTCAATTAAAGCAACCCTCAACGGATTTCAACTAATTTAAGACTAACTTTAATTATTCAAATCTAGTTTCTCACTAGGCCCTTACTGTTTATTTATTTATTTACCCAATTGATATGGCCACCCATCTCAGACAAATAACTCTAGGAGCCTAACACCAGCGCGCGCGCGCACACACACACACACACAAAACAATAAAAAATAATTAATAATAATTATAATGATAACTTCTCCTTGACAAAATATCCATTTGTCAATTGCAAGAGACAACTTTGCTTCAGTCTGCACATGTACTATAGTATGATATCCTAGGTTCTTGGAAAGAACTCAATGCATATAAAAGCCAACACCAGCTAAAGAACTTCCAGCTGTGACTTCATGTTGCAATGAACAAAGAACAATAATTAAATTAATAAATTAAATCATGGACACCACTTAGAATGTCTGTGCATTGGCAAAAAATGTCCCTCTGCCAGTTACAAAAGGCCAGGCTGCTTGAATCTGCACATGAACTACATTGATACAATCTCCTAGGTTCTTGGGAAGAATTTGATGCATATGAAGGCCAACACCAGCTAAAGAAGTGGTAGTTGTGATTTCACATTGTTTTGTACATAATAATTATTATTAAAAAGAAATAAGTTAACAATCAGCAGGTGAGACTTCTTAAAATAAAATGTCCGTACAAATACAACGTGAAGAAATAAATATTTCTTTATGTATGGCTTGGCTCCATTGAGTGGTGCCTTACGGGGGGGGGGGGGGTGTTTACTCCCCATCAGCAGTGCCATGCTATGGGGTTTAAACAGGCAAGATGGTAGATGTGACATTGTACCCAAGCTTTGCCCCTTTGTATGTACAGTACCTGCGATGTCACTACACAATGCCAATCTCTCCAACTTGCCTGTTTTGATCTCCTGCAGACATGTCCATCAACGATTGTGGTTCTTTTGCTTTCCCTAGTCTAAATTTCTTCCCCAACTTGGGTGATGGATTCAGAGGTGGGTCTTCTCTATTCCTGTGTACATCTGAAGCATTCTATCGGCATTATATCCTGAGATACAGAATT
This sequence comes from Arizona elegans, assembly GCA_022577455.1. Classification (NCBI taxonomy): domain Eukaryota; kingdom Metazoa; phylum Chordata; class Lepidosauria; order Squamata; family Colubridae; genus Arizona; species Arizona elegans. The sequence continues at coordinate 78,609,158 of JAKOOJ010000007.1, forward strand.
CTCCACTCCTTTTAGAAGAAAGAAGATTATCCTATGAGGGAAGCTTGAGGGAATGGGATATGTTTAGTTTTAATAAAGGACACCTGAAGGAGAACATGCTAGAACTCTTTCAAAGCTTGTTCCGAAACTTGAATACCACCTGTTCTGTCCCAAGATTCAGGATCATGGAATCATAGTTTAAATATGGGAAGCCAGATTCCAGCCAAACATTTGAAAATCTTCCTGACTAATTTAATAATGAAATTAATTTGCTACAATGATAATAGCTTCTCTTCATTGGATATGTTCAAGCACAGGGTTAAAAATGGTGTGGAAATAATGTAATCTGAATTCTTGCACTGAGTTTACTATTGAATATTGATGCTTTTGAAGTTTGGCATTGGAGAAGACTTCTCAGTATACTGTGGACAGCCAAGAAAGCAAACCAATGGATCATTGAAGAAATCAATGCAGAGTTCTTCCGAAGACACTGTCAGGGTGCTAATTAATCTCATTCTGCTTTTGGGTAATCATACCTTGATTTAGAGATGTGGATCGAGAATTTTCCTTGCAAGTATACATTAAGAAAATAAACCCAAAGATATTTTTTCTAAGAAAAACTCATTTATTTGTTATAAAGAAAATAAAACATCTCACTAATCTAAATAATTACATTTTGGCAACGTTCCTGCCGGCCACCTCTCTGCAGCCGGACCTCTTGGCAAGAGAACAAAGAAAGTGTGAAAGAATGCGGACATGCGTAGTTAGCTTACTGATAACAAACTTGGCAAGCTACGGAAAGTCTTAAAGTCCAAAAATATGAGCTCATCTGGTAAATACAAAAACGCAGTGACAGACACAAATGACCAGGTTCAAATTATCCTACTTCAGATATATTATGCAAATACCTACCTGTCTGGTGAAGACTTTTAATGCTGGGAAAGGTGGAAAGAAAGAGAAAAAGAGAATGAACAATAGCAAAGTAGATAGAATCAATTACAGTAGCAACAAATGCATCATTGGAAGAGCTGAAGGACCAGGTTAAGGACAGATCCTCTTTGAGAAAATCTTTCCATGTGGTGGCTAAGAGTTGACACTGACTTGATGACATGTAACCATCATCAAACTGTAACAAAACTTGGACCAGGCAGAGAGATTCTCCTTGTTTTCTTTCACCAGTTTTTATTCAGTTTCATGAGAAAGGTATTTTCTTTCTACATTTCTGTTAAAAGAGAGGAAAGTTAAATTCTTATACTGTATATTCAGTGTATTGTCTTTGGACTGGTGTAGAGCTAAGAGGGATGGATGAATGTTCTGTTTTTCATTGTACCATCATCTCTCCAGCAGCCACCTTGATTTTCCATGCTTAGTTGAACCCCAAGACATGACATAAAGCTCTTAAGGAGGAATTGCTTTTGAGAAGTTGCTGGAAAAAAGAAGCCTCTTAACAGAGAAATAAGATCCATTGAGGACCTGTATACTGCATGAGTCAAAAAGAGGGCTGTAAAAGTGTACAGACCCCTCGCATCCTGGACATAAATTGTTTCAACTCCTACCCTCAAAACAACAGTATAGAGCACTGCACAGCAGAACAACTAGACACAAAAACAGTTTTTTACCGAACGCCATCACTCTGCTAAACAAATAATTCCCTCAACACTGTCAAACTATTCACTAAATCTGCACTACTATTAATCTTCTCATCTTCTCATCGTTCCCACCACCCATCTCCTCCCACTTATGACTGTATGACTGTAACCTTGTTGCTGGTATCCTTATGATTATATTTGTACCCTATGACTATCATTAAGTGTTGTACCTTATGTTTCTTGATGAATGTATGTTGTCTTTTTATGTAAACTGAGAGCATATGCACCAAAGACAAATTCCTTGTGTATCAACACACTTGGCCAATAAAGAATTCTTTCTTTCTTTCTTTCTTTCTTTCTTTCTTTCTTTCTTTCTTTCTTTCTTTCTTTCTTCCTACCTACCTAATCAGCCCACAGTTTGATGGAGAATTTTGAAGGATTATTTATGAGAAGCTTTAAATTTTGTGTTGTCCCAAGTATTTTAGCTCCATCAAAACAATAAGAAGATTCCCTTAAGTCTTCAAAAGGTTTGCACCTTTTCAGTCACAGTTTTTTAATCTGGAAGAGAATTTTCAAAATGCATTTTTTTCCTGAATTCACCAAGACAACTGCTAATTACGAAATCATTTCTCAATGAAGTTTTTTATTTTTTCCTATGTTGGGTTTGTGCATGATACTGGTACTTGTTTGGGATCTAAGCATCTACTTGTGTGTTCATGTATAACTCTATCGCCATGTTGTTCTTCTTAAGTCTGACAGCAAGCGACATAATTTTTATCCTTTATTTCACGTCTCTCTCTCTCCAAGGTCTTTTCCTTTGGACCAATAAAATGTCTTTTCTGAAATCAAGAAAATAGGCAGGGGAGAGAAAATGCTGCCTTCTTCATTATGATTAGAACACTTAAATTAATTGCAGCTGGTTGGAATCTAATACTCATCTGCAGAGTATTAGATGAGAATTTAATACTCATCTCTTTTTGTAAGCTGGATCATAAGAAAAATATAAATGATGCTTTAATTCTCTGATACGGAGACCCACAACTCCTTCAGTCAGAAGAGTTTTAGAGGCTCTTCTTTCGCCTACTCTGTACAGCTTTGTCACCGAATGGCCTGATTATATAATTAGACTCTGCCTTTATTATTTTAATGAACTTACTCCAGCCCTCACTTAATTCTGAGGCATGACTAGAAGAAGACACATCTATGTAAAACATGGATGATCGTGATCATGCAGGCTGCCTACAGATCAAATGGGGGAGCTTTATTGATTAAGTCCCCCTGCAGTAGAATTAAACAAAAGAAAAGGTTGTGTGCATTTTTTAAACCTTGCTCTCTATTTGAAAGGTATAGATCCTGGTTATTTGCTGAGGTAAGGGAATGTCTACATATCACATTCTTGACATAAAGCTTGACAGGAGGAGAGAGACACCTTTGAAGATTTACCTACCTAGCTGGAGGAAAGCAACAGCTCTCTGTTTTCAGAAGAAAAACCATACCATCCTAAGGGAAATCCCTGAAGAATTTTATGCACTGTCTAGGAGACATTGCCCATGCTGCTTTTGATAATGCTTACAGGTGTTGGGGACTATAACTCCCAGAAACCCAGTGAATTCTGAGTACATCTCTGACAAATCTGGATGATGTAAGGTCAGAGAAGACTGCGCTTTTGTTTGGATTTTAAGACTACTAATGGGAGTTTGAAAATCTACACGTATTATGTGGCATCAGGAATGGTTTCACAATGTTAGCCTACGTTCATTTCGTTTCACCTATTTATTGAATGGTTTATTAAACATGTAGCGCTTAGACTTATATACCACTCCATCTTGCTTTACAGCACCCTCTGGGAAAGTTTACAATGTCAGCACATTGGCCTCAACAAACAGGGTCTTCATTTTACCGACCTCTGAAGGATGGAAGGATTGAACTCCAGGCTGTGGGCAGAGTTTTCCTGAAATATTGCATTCTAACCATTGTGCCACCAGGGCTCCTTATATGCTGCCTATCTTGCATAAAAACAAGATAAAACATTAAAATAATAAATATTAACATTCAAATTGACTTAAAAATTAACACAGATGGCAGGGAAGGGAGCAAAGAGCTTATTAGAGAGGAGGTGTGGGTCTTACCTCAGTGTGTTCACTACCTCCAGTACAACACAATCTCATCAGGGTCTCAGGCCAATTGGCAGAATCAGATCTTCAGGCCAAAAGGATGGGTGTGGATCTCACCACAAGAGGCACAATGTTCCATAGCGTGGGAATCACAACAGAAGATTGTCTTCTCCTGGCCTTTGCCACCTGAAATTCCTTTGCTGACAGGGTCCACAGGATGCCCACCGCAGTGACCACAAAAGAGTGATTTAGGATTGCTAATTGCCAGTCAAATTTATCAATTGTGTATAATTTACCATGGACCTTGATGAACGATAAGAACAACCCTTGGGAAGGATATTGCCAAACTATCCCTTCCAACATCTCTATCTAGCATGACCAGTTATGAGGAATATTGTAGGGTAGGATGGAGAAGACCCCAGGTTCCATATACCCATCACAGAAAATGGGCAAAATTTAGAAGTAAAAGCTATATACGCACAGAGAGACAGAATAAATGATTTAGAAACTCTTTGCCACAGTTTTATGCTTCTAATAGTTAAGCTTTTCACTTGTCAATTTGTTGACAATTTGGAGGCATTAGCTCTTGTATACACAGATTTCATTAACCTAAGTAGCTCTTCTTATTCTGTTCTATTAGCTTCTCTGACATATTTGCAGAAAGCTATCATAGTCTTATAATAAATACCATTGATTTGTAAAGGGCTGACGTTACTTTGCAACAGTAATCATTAAGGAAAATAAATGCCTGAAGGATCAAGCTTAATATATTGGGTTTTTCTTTTTGCTAGATCAATGTGAATCAACAAATACATAATATTTTGTTCAATGGATGTTAAGGGCGTTTATGAAATGGCATCGCAATGGAATGGATTGTTTTGTCAGCTGAGCAAAAATAAAGATCAAAAGGCTGGAATTTTACAACTGGTGTAAATAGAAAAAAGAAAAAAGAAAGAAAAGGCCACTCCCAGTTGCAGTTGAAGACAATCCTATGTCTCGACTATATAACAATTTGTCTCCTTTGGTAGAGACAAATTTCAGCATTTGTCAATAAATCTTCTAAATTCTGGCTCTGCATTTTCGAAAAATGATGAACATGATTTCAAGTAGATAAATTAAATTGATTATATATGCTTTATGTTGCACAGAGTTTTAGTTGAACTGGATTTCAATGACTTGGAATATTAGTAGACCGGTTGTAATTCCCAGGACTTCCAAAATATCTTCAGTCATTCGGTTATAATTATGACTTGATGCCATATGCTATGCATTTCCATTCAGAAGTAAACCAGTTTTATTCATAGTATACAGAATATCCCAGGTCAATGAGTCCAGGTAGTCCTTGATTTACAACCACAACTGGAAATAGAATTTCTATTGCTGAGCAAAGCAGTTGTTAAGTGAATCATAACTGATTTTATGGCTTTTTTTCCTTTTTGCCACAGTTCTTAAGCAAATCATTGCCATGATTAAGGGAATCATGCAGTCATGAAGAGAATGGGGCTTCTTCTATTGATTTTGCTTGTCAGAAGCTGGCTAGAAAGGTTGCAGATGAGGATTACATGACTCCAGGATGCTACAAATGTTGTAAATACATGCCAATTGTCAAGTGCCTGCTTTTGACCCTGTGACCATGGGAATGCTGCAACAATCATAAGTGTGAGGACCAATCCCCCCCCACTTTTTAGTGTTGTTGTAACTTTGAACATTTGTTAAACTGATGGTTGTAAGTCAAGGACTACTTGTGCGGATTTGAAAGCCTTGGCAAGTTTACTAGCTTTGGGTATGGTATCAGATTACTGTGTATGTGCAACAGTGGTGGGATTCAAATGTTTTTACTACTGGTTCTGTTGGTGTGGCTTGGTGGGCATGGCTTTGGCATGGCAGGGGAAGGATAATGTAAAATCTCCATTCCCACCACACTCCAGGGAAAGGATACTGCAAAATCCCCATTTCCTCCCGATCACCTGGGACTCGGGAGGCAGAGAATAGATGGGGGTGGAGCAGTCGGAGGTGGTATTTACCGGTTCTCTGAACTACTCAAAATTTCTGCCACCGGTTCTCCAGACCTGGTCAGAACTTGCTGAAACCCACATCTGATGTGCAAACAAGGCAGTAATAACAATACTGACAATGTGCACATTATCCAAACCCAGATTAGCTGTTGCAACATCAAGAAAGGTTGTAGGAACTAGGCTCACTGATCTAATTCTGACTTTCTGCTAAACTTTATAGCACTGAAAATGATCTGCCTGGGTGAGCAGGCAACGGCCTCATTATTTTCTTGTTGGAGAGTATTGTGTGTTTTTCTTTGCTGGCTTTCCATGTCTGTGGATGTGTAGGAAGAACATCTTGTTAAAAGGCATTGGGCTATTCCAAAATTCAGATCTTGATCCAAACTTCCCAAAATTAATGAATCCATTTGTATTAATAATTTACTACATTCGATTAATAATGCATAACGATCTGTAGAAAGGCAACAAGTTGCAAACCTCCTGATGAGATCCAGCTTGGATGTCCCCCTCTGAATCTCAGCCTCTCAGTCTAGAATAGAGTAGAGTAGAGTAGAGTAGAGTAGAGTAGAGTAGAGTAGAGTAGAGTAGAGTAGAATAGAATAGAATAGAGTAGAGTAGAATAGAGTAGAATAGAATAGAATAGAATTGTTCTGTCCCCGTCTCACACACGCACCCCCACAGACAGGCAACAGTTAAAGAACTCAGCCAACAACAGTTTATCTAGTATCAGAATTGGCAGCAACCCAGTGGCTGGCTGCCAGGCATTCTTTACTCACGAGGGAGGAGTTTCTCCCTTCGTCTGGGAACAAAGCCAATACACAATAATCAACAAATTCCAGTAAATACAAAGAAGGTCGTCCGATATCCGTTTTTTGCTGAACGGAGTTGAACCGGCCACCACATCCTCTTTTATACCCTGTGGGGTGTGGTCCAGTGACTCAGCCTAATCCCTGGCACGCCTCTTCTTCTGCTGCGCGCACTTATCTCTGCGACGCTGCCGAGGGTCCAGCCAAGACTCATCTTCCTCATTACTGTCCACCTGTGGCTGTGTGGATGTGCTTGGCCCCGGGCCTATCTCTTGACTTTCGGAGGACACCGAAGGCATTGCCAGAGAGGAGGGTCCTGGAGAGGGAGGCCTTGCCAACTCCTCTCCTTCACCCTTGGAGTCCTCTCCTGCCGATAACACAGGCTCAGGTAACAGAGCCACAACAAGAATAGAATAGAATAGAATAGAATAGAATAGAATAGAATAGAATAGAATAGAATAGAATAGAATACTTTATTGGCCACGTGTGATTGGACACACAAGGAATTTGTCTCTAGTGCATAAGCTCTCAATGTACATACAAGCAACAAATGATAAATCATGATCATAATCATCATAAACATACATTCATCATAAATCATTAGATACAACACTTAGTGATAGTCATAGGATGCTAAATAAGCAATCAACATAAATCATACTAGGATACTAAATAAAACAATTAATATAAATCATAGGATACAAATCACAAAATTATGGTCATAAGAAGAAAAGGAAATAGGTAACAGGAAAGATGAGAAGAAGAATAGTAATATAGCCTTATTAGGTAGTTTGACAGTGTTGTGGAAATTAGTTGTTTAGCAGAGGGATGCCATGGGAGGAAAAAACTGTCCTTGTGTCTAGTTGTTCTGATGCTTCAAATATTTCCTAATTGCAGACGTCTATGGAGATTCTCAGTCATCCAGGTCATGGTTGTCCCAAAGATGCTTTTTTCAAGAGGCAACTTTCTGGCTTTTCTTTGAAGACATTTCGCTTCTCATCCAAGAAGATTCTTCAGCTCTGACTGGCTGGTGGGGAATGGAAGGATTTATTCTCCTTGCAGACAGCTGGACATTTGTATTCTTTTAGCAGGTCATTAAGATCACCTGGATGTTTATCTGTTTATCTGTGTCATCAAGGTCACCTGAGTATGGGTGTGGAGCCTTCTTGGAACTGTTGAAAGGACTGTGTTGTAGATTGGAGATAGATGGCCATCCAGCCAGAGCTGAAGAAGCTTCTCGGATGAGACGCAAACCATCTTCAAAGAAAAACCAGAAGGTCCAGTTGCCTCTTGAAAAAGCACCTTTGGACTAATTGCAGATGGTTTTCCTGCATTTGACCATTTACTTTTTGCCCATCATTGGTTGGTTGATGTATTACAGCCAGCCAGCTCAATGCAACCATTGAGATATTTTATGGTAATTAATTTAGAAGAGAAATATTCATTAACCGATAACCAAAGGAAAATTTCTTTTATTTGCTTTGGTGATTTTTTTTTTAAAAAATAAAAATTAGAATGAAGGCCATGTTCTGTTTCAACTGCAACTGTAGATTTCTTAGACAGTTTTCAACAGGCTGTGGAATATTCTATCTATGCTTTCCAAAATCGAGATACAATTGCGCTATTTCCAAGCCAATTAAAATTAAATTAGATATGTTAGATGTATCATGAGGTCCACAATATGTTAATACGCCAATTTGTTGGCAGGCTGGGAAAGCAGCCTTGGAGATAAGGCTGCAAATGTATTTTGTTTAACATTGTGGGATTGTCCAGGTAAATGGAACTAAGCTACACGAATGCTAGTGTCAGGTGTGAGGAATCAGGACCACATGTTAAGGTTCAGTTAAGGTGATTTATGGCTCATGCCTATTCACAAGAATCTAATCAATTAATGGTCAGCACTAAATTGGTGCTAGATAAGAGTTGATGGGATTCAAAATGGCTTGGACCTGGGCCATTTGTGGATGGACCATTGTGAATCCCACCACTGCTCCTTAGGGCAAAATGAAAAACGAGGAAGCGAAACCTGGAGATTATTTCGTGCTTCACAGACAAATCACGTTTAACGCACCTGTTTAATATTGCTTCTCTTATTGCTGTAGGCTTTTTTTAAAAAAAGGAAGGTATCTGAGGCAATTTAAATGATTTTTGCTATATGGAAGTTAGGGGACAATATTAGTAGCGGCATGATCAATTTTATTTTTAAGAAAAAAGGGAAAGATGTGGAACAGGGAAAAAAATATCCTGCAAATTAATCTGTGTGAACATAGAGCCAGATGCTAACTTGACCATGAAAAAAAGCAGGCATTTAAAGCTACATTTTATAAAAGGATCCCAGGAAAAAAAAAATCAATAGAAAGCTTTAGTGGGCAGAATGTCTGTAACAAGTAGAAAGGTTAGTTGAGAAGTTAATCGTTCTATCAGGAATAAAGCAGAGTTAAAGTGTGGAAGAAAATGCTACCACAAGTGGTTCATTAACCTTTCCGAGCTTTGGTGTATCTTCTGAGTAAAGATTACAAGAAACTTGAATCAGCTTTGACTAGTTCTTGTTAGCACCTCCTTTCACAAACCAATTGTTTTTCCAATGGATAGAACAAAACAGCCACGAAGTGAGTTCAGAATCGGTTATATATTATTTACAAGCTCTTAAGAACCTTGTAAATGGCTGGGTTTGACACAAACTTTTAGGGAGCTTGGAAGTAAATGTCACGAATAAAACTTTCCTCCGGTAAATGTCATTAAAAAACACACACACACACATAACCCCACACACATACAATAGCATGTAGCAGTTGCCGTGTGTCCATGTGTGGGAGAAATCTATGGGTACCAGAAGAAAAAGAAGTGAGAAATGAATGAGAGGAGGAAGACAAAGGGAAGCAGGAAGACAATGGAAGAGGCTATGTTCACAGCGTTAAGTTCCAGGTCAGCTAAGCACTTAGCGGTTATATTTCTCTTATTATGAGGATGTTGCTTACAGCTTCAAGAAAAAAGGTTCAGAAGGAGGATTTAATCCGTTGTCTTGTCTACTGCATTAATCTACCACCCAGAAACACAAAATAGAGCTTTTTTAAAGAAGTCATTGAGTCCAACTTCCATCCAGTGCAAGAATCCATGACATACAGGTAAGTCCTTGACTTATGACCACAAATGAGCCCAAAATTTCTGTGGCTAAATGAGATAGTTGTTGGGTGAATTCTACCCCATTTTATGACCTTTCTTGCCAAAGTTGCTAAGTGAATCACCATGGTTGTTAAGTTAGTAATTTTTTTAAAAAATTTGATTTATATGCTGCCCTTCTCCGGAGACTCAGGGCGGCTTACAATGCGCTAAGCAATAGCCTTCATCCTTTTGTATATTTATACAAAGCCAGCTTATTGCCCCCACAACTGGGTCCTCAATTTACCTACCTTAGAAAGGATGGAAGGCTGAGTCAACCTTGAGCCTGGCGAGATTCGAACCTGCAGTAATTGCAGGCAGCTGGTCTTAATAACAGGGTGTTTTAGACCACTGTACTACCAAGGCTCATTTATAAGTAATGAGGTTGTTAAGTGAATCTGGCTTCCCCATTGACTTTGTTTGTCAGAAGGTCACAAAAGGAGATCACTTGAACTTGGGACACTGCAACCGTCATAAATATGACTCAGTGGCCAAGCGTTTGAATTTTGAACACATGACTATGGGGTTGCTGCAATGGTCTTAAAGAATAGAACAGAATAGAATTCTTTATTGGCCAAGTGTGATTGGACACAGAAGGAATTTGTCTTGGTGCATATGCTCTCAGTGTACATAAAGTGTGAAAAATGGTAATAATTCACTTTTTTTCAGTGCCATTGTAACTTTGAAGGGTCATTAAATGCATGGTTGTAAGTTGAGGACTACCTGTAGTTACCTTGGACTTTATTTGTTTGTTTGTTTGTTTCTTTGCAAATTCAGAGCTTCTTTCATTTGAGTTGCTTTAGTAACCTGGTGAATTGAGTTGTATCGACAGAGCCAGAGAGAGACTAGGAGGAGGAAGGAGGACGTGGCAAAAAGAAACAAAAGAAGAAGAAAAGGAAAATACCTCCCAAATATTTTCATTTTGATTCCTTCACCATCTGGCTATGGAGAGATCTATTTTGATGTATCCTTTGATGCTCTACAATTATAAGATATTATTGGTATCTTATGATTATATCACTTTATTGTTTTGTATGTACACCGAGGCCTTATGGATTGGAGACAAATTCCTTGTGTGTCTAATCACACTTGGTCAATAAATAATTATTCTGTTCTGTTCTGTTCTGTTCTGTTCTGTTCTGTTCCGTTCCGTTCCATTCCGTTCCGTTCCGTTCCACTCCACTCCACTCCACTCCACTCTCCACCCCACTCCATTCTCCACCCTACCCTACCCTACCCTACTCTACTCTACTCTCTACTCTACTCTATTCTATTCATGCTTTAAGACTATGGAAGAGAGCGTCCCTTGTTTCCTCCAGTTCTCCATTCAGCCCTTAGCACTTACATTTAAGGCAATCTGTATATATTATTTTAAAAGGGGATTTTAATGCTAATCTATGGATGATGTGTTTCCACTAATAAGTATTTGTCATGATGACTCCATGTGGCATCTTGCCAGGAAGGAACAGTTGGCGAAAGCCATTTTCTTGATAGGCTGCTGATGACTTTCATAACAGCATTTTACTTGGTCACTATGGGAGGCCGGATGCTGAATTACTTGGCCATATCCATGAAGGGTTGGCCATATCCATGAAGGGTTATTCTGTCTTGTGTTACATGTTTATTTAAAGCATCTCAGCTGGAAAATCCAAACATGGCTGATATACGATAAAACCGGAATAGTTGCAATCTGCAGAAAGAAAAGGGACCCAGACAGTAGAGGAAAAAAAGGCCCCGAAGATTTATTTAAAACTTTTAAAACTTTCATTTATTTAAAACTTCTTAAAAACGATTCCACCCAAAAGACTGGTTGTCAGAACAGGATAGTTTCTTTTGGATCCCAGCATGAAGGGAAAACAAGTATGGGACGAAAGAAGGAAAAAGAAAAAGAAAAAAATACACCTCCAATGGCAATTCTTAAATGTAAATACTGAGTTTTTATGACGACTAGCTGGGAAATTAAGAGATAAAAATGAGCTAGTCCATTTGTTTAGCTGTGGGCTAGCAGGGTTTCTCAACCTTGGGTGCTTGAAGATTTTTTGCACAACTCACTCTTGCTGGATTGGAGCATATACATTTTCTGGGTCTGGAAGCTATTTTTTTATTTTTTATTTTATTTTATTTGTCAAGCATGTATAAGATAACAGATAAAAGTATAAACATGATTATGAATACATGAAATGGATACGAATAAAAGGGGACAGTAGGACAGGGATGGTAGGCACACTGGTGCTCTTATGCACACCCCTTACAGACCAGTGGTGGGTTGCCCCCGGTTCGCGCCGGGTCTATAGAACCGGTAGTAAAACTGGCGGGAGGCTCCGCCCACCGACCTCGATGTCACCAAAACGCTTCTGTGCATGCGCAGAAGAGCCCGCGCGTGCAGCCCTGTTGCAAACTGGTAGTAAAGATAAGTAGAACCCACCCCTGTTACAGACCTCTTGGGAATGGGGTGAGGTCAACAGTAGACAGCCTAAGGTTAAAGTTTTGGGGGTTTGGGGAAGAAACACAGAGTCAGGTAGTGCATTCCAGGCATTGACCACTCTGTTGCTGAAGTCGTATTTTCTACAATCGAGTTTGGAGCGGTTTACCTTAAGTTTGTATCTATTGTATGCTCATGTATTGTTGTAGTTGAAGCTGAAGTAGTCATTGACAGGTAGGACGTTGTAGCATATAATTTTATGAATGATGCTTAGGGCAGACCAAAGACTCTTTTGTGAGGAGAACATACTCCTGGTATGAGCAATGAAAAACTGGCTACATATTGAATTTATTTTGTCTCCTGCAATTGTGTTTGGATCTTGGAAATAGGGGCAAGCAGAGCTAAAAAGGGTAGATCTAGTCATTATGTACCTGAATCTGGTGGAATCTGCAGCTAAAGTGGGAGTGAAGTTACCTTGGAATCTCTGCAGGGGAGAAAGCAATGGAGACCTGAACCCAGGAGTGGGCTTCAAAAATTTTAGCAAAGGGTTCTCTGCCTGGATGCTGGGCGGGTGTGGCTATGGTGGGTGTGGCCTAGTCAGCCTCCTGCACCATGGTGTGGGGGGGTTGCCCTCCCCAGGCTCTGGAGGCTTTCCTCGAGTCTCTGGGAGGGCGAAAATGGCCTCCCCAGGCTCCGGAGGCCCTCTGGGGGCTGGAAATGGGCCAGTTTCTGGCCTTCCTGAACTTCCAGTAGGCCCATTTTTTGCCCTCCCTGAGCCTCCACATGCATCCAAAATGGGCCGTGTCGGGACTCCTGGGAGGGGTGGGGGGGCAGCCGGGAGTGGGATTTGGGGGTTCTCCGATCCAAGCTGAGTTGCCTGATTGGCAGAGGCTTTTTTTCTTTTAAATGCCTCTGACGATCCAAGCTGAGTTGCCTGATTGGCAGAGGCTTTTTTTTTCTTTTAAATGCCTCTGACGATCCAAGCTGAGTTGCCTGATCGGCAGAGGCTTTTTTTCTTTTAAATGCCTCTGACGATCCCAGCTGAGTTGCCTGATCGGCAGAGGCTTTTTTTCTTTTAAATGCCTCTGACGATCCAAGCTGAGTTGCCTGATTGGAAGAGCCTTTTTTTTCTTTTAAAAGCCTTTGACAATCCCAGCTGAGTTGCCTGATCAGCAGAGGCTTTTAAAAGAAAAAAAGCCTCTGCCGATCAGGCAACTCAGCTGGGATCGTCAGAGCTTTTTGAAAGCATTTTTTTGCAACCTCTTCACTGAAGAGGTTGTAGAAAAAAATGGTTTTAAAAGTTAAAAAAAAAAATTGGTCACGCCCACCGTCACATTACCCCCCACCAAGCCACACCGACAGAACTGGTAGTAACAAATTTTAGATTTCACCACTGCTGTATATCATTTCAGACAAATGGTTGTCCAGTCTTTTTTTTTTTTTTTTGAAAGACTTCAGTGATGGAACACCCACAATTTCTGAAAGCAGGTTATTCTATTGGTTAATTGTTCTCACTGTTAGAAAATTTCTCCTTAGTTACAGGTTGCTTCTCTTCTTGATTATTTTCCAACCATTGCCTCTTGTCCTGTGTTCTGCATGAGCAGGGGGTTGGACTAGATGACCTCTAAGGTCCCACCCAGCTCTGTTACTGTTAGTCCTGAGTCGTTGGACTTATTTATTTATTTATTTATTTATTTATTTATTTATTTATTTATTTATTTATTTATTGGTTCGTTTTATATGCCACCCTTGTCCGGGGACTCAGGGTGGCTTACAATGCGTTAAGCAATAGCCTTCATACTTTTCTATATACCTGCTTAGTAGGGCTTCATTTTACCTACCTCAAAAGGATGGAAGGCTGAGTCAACCTTGAGCCTGGTGAGATTTGAACTTGCAGTAATTGCAGGCAGCTGGTGCTATTTAACAGCACTTTAGTCTGCTGCGCCACCAAGGCTTATGATCTCCTTTCCATCTCTTAAGTTTTTAACTTCATTTTGACTTCATTTTGACTTTAATTTTGTTTTTATTTGTTTCTAACTTTTTTTTTTAAATATAACTGTATGTTGTTGTTTTTTTTTTTAATTTATTGTAAACTGCCCAGGCTCATTTGGATAAAATGGGCAGCGTAGAAATTCGATAAATAAACTAAAATGAATTACGATTATGTCTTCCCTCTCTGCATTGATGTCCTTGTTTCCCAACTCTGGTGTACGTTGCTATCTTTTGCAATTTCTCCAGCATGCTTTAGAGCAAGATTGAAATAAACAGCTGGTGTAACTCTAAAGCCAATACTTACTGGCCAACCCAGTCCACGGGAGGTACCTCTTCTGCAAGATGGCTGAATCCCTTTTGGAAATTGCTAGTAACCCTTTTTTGGGTCACCTTTGAGGTCATATCTCAGCCTTGCTTTCCTTTCCAATTTGTCAGGCTGGCATTCCTGCCTACTGCTGCTGTCTTTCTCACTCTCTTTTTCTCTCCAAAACAAACTTTTTCACATTGTGGGTGTGGGTACAGTTCACATCAAGTGAAAGAACTTCAGTTCGTAATTAGAGGGGAGCTCTTTTTTGGCCTTCATCCCCAGCACAAAATCTGTCATGACGAGAGTCTGCCAAAATGTGGAACAAAGTGAGACTGTAAAATCTTTCCTGTGCCAGGTTGTGTACATCTTTGGACATTTTTTTTTTCTAGATAGTCCAACTTACTGGGTCATTTCGCTGTCGTTTTGTCATTGGGAAAAATCTCATTCAGCCTGTCACTGAAACAAGGGCCTTGAGTTGAAGCATCTCTGTTAGGGGAAAAAAAAATACACATAATGTAACATACTAGCATAACATACTAGGTATTAACATACCAGTGGTGGGTTCCTCCCGGTTTGGCCAAGTTCGGCCGAGCCGGTAGCAGTGACGATATGACATCACCGAACCGGTTCTCTTTGTTCGGGAGCTGGGCCCTCCCTGCCCCCTCCCCACCCACCCTCCCGCCTCCCCACCCCCCCGTTATTCTTTTATTTGGCCCCACCCCCAATCTATTGTCTGCCTCCTGAGTCCCAGCTGATCGGCTAGAAGGAAAAAAACTGTTTAAATTCTTGTTGCGGGGCTTCAAAGGGCCGCCTTACAGCTGATCAGTGTTAAAAGGGAGTGTGGTAGTAGACTGATGCCTCCAAAAATGAATGAGTAGACCAGTGCCTCCAAAAACAAATGAGTAGACCGGTGCTTCCAAAAACAAATGGGTAGACCGGTGCCTCCAAAAATGAATGAGTAGACCGATGCCTCCAAAAACAAATGAGTAGACCGGTACAGCTCTGCAAGCAGTTAAAAGTCTGGTAGACCAGTACCTCTGCTAAATCCTAAAGAATTGTCACATGACCATCAAGCCACACCCACAAAATAAGCCACACCCACAGAACCGGTAGTAAAAAAATTTAGAACCCACCCCTGTATCATACGTAGAAAAGAGGATTGAACGGTGTTCAGAAAACCTTCCAGGAACTGGGCATTACCAAACAATTTTACACAATGGTATAGAAATCTAATAAACACAAGTATTTGACAAGGCCCAGAATCTCAAAAGAATGTCAGACTCTTATGAGATTTTTTGTCATCTAAAAAAAATAATAACCCTGTAAGATTTGGTGATCTGGTAAGATTTGGCTATTATAGTATTCAGAGGTAGGTTTCAGCAGGTTCTGACCAGTTCTGGAGAACTGGTAGCGGAAATTTTGAGTAGTTTGGAGAACCGGTAAATACCACCTCTGACTGGCCCCACCCCCATCTATTCTCTGCCTCCCAAGTCCCAGATGATCAGGAGGAAATGGGGATTTTGCAGTATCCTTCCCCTGGAGTTGGGAGGGAATGGAGATTTTACATTATCCTTCAACACCCACCAGCCACACACAGCACCGGTAGTAAAAAAAAAATTGAATCCCACTACTGATAGTATTGTAGGCTTTGTCTTTCCAAACAATATCCTTACCATCTGTCTCGTCTTAATTATCAGTCCTTTGTTTCCTATCCCCAGGTGAGAGCAGCAGACAACCTGCCAAGGTGGATAATGCCAGTTTTTCCTATCTGTCACCATCTTTGAAACTCTGTAGGGGACAAAATATAGAACGATATTGCAGATGGTATTTATATCCACCCGTCCGTCCGTCCATCCGTCTGTCCATCTTTCTATCTTCGGTACTTCTATTCCTCTCTAATTACTATATTTTTCAGAGTATAAGACGCACCTTTTCCCCCCCTAAAAGGGAGTGAAAATTTAGGTGTGTCTTATACATCGAATGCAGCCCCGCCCACCCACTGGCCCCTACCCTTTGGCCTCTGCCTCACATCAATTTACCTCCTTGCAGCAAGCAGCAAGAAGAGACAGCCCATTTTAGCTTCAGCACAGCCTAATTAGCACAAGTTGATTGTCCGTTGGATCGGCCTCCTGACTCTCAGCTGTTTTGCATGGGCCTCTGCTGCTTGCTGCAAGGAGGTAAATTGCTGGGAGCAGTTTTTTGTTTTTTTTTCTGGTGCTAATCAAGCTATGCTGAAAATGAAAATGAAAGTAAAGCAGGCTATTTGCTGTTTGCTGCAACAAGGCAAAATTGCTGGGAGGCAGAGGCAGATTTCTTTTTCTTGTTTTCCTCGCCAAAAAAGGTAGGTGCGTCTTATAGTCCAGAGCGTTTTATGCTCCGAAAAATACGGTACATATCTCTAGGGACTTTGCATATCCAA
Source organism: Arizona elegans (assembly GCA_022577455.1). Taxonomy (NCBI): domain Eukaryota; kingdom Metazoa; phylum Chordata; class Lepidosauria; order Squamata; family Colubridae; genus Arizona; species Arizona elegans. The sequence goes on from JAKOOJ010000007.1 coordinate 78,625,960, forward strand.
TTATAAACATCATGACAATCGTGGTAACTCTCATAAAATATCAACAATATTATGGTACCTTCTTATCAGTTAGGAAGCAAAGAATGGGGGTTAAACTTCTAAAGCCTGTTGGAAAAGTCATTTTCATTATTTTCCAGTGGGTAACTGAATTGGGCAATTGTTGCATTGGAAGAGAAGTATATTCCAGAGGGCCTGGACAGCCATGGGAAAAAAAAATGCATCTAGATTCTTACTCCTTGTAGCTCCAGTTGTATTTCCACTTAAGCAGAATGGGAAGGACTGAGTTATCTTCATGTTGTCTTAATGAACAGCGCACTCAATTTGCATTATAATGCACTCAATTAGCATTCTTAATAACGCAACAGATTTAGCATACAGAAATAATGTCAGCACCATGGGTCATAAAAGGGTCAGCATCTGGTGCCTTGAGATATATTATATTTCATTTCCTACACTTCTTCAGCCTTACTGGACCTTCTAGCAGTTGAGGTTCAGTTCATCTGGAGAAGATCAGCATGGAGAAGCTGAGATTCCTTTAAGTAAATCATTTTCTCAAGTCTGGTGGCCTTCATTGTGATAGCCTCTGTCATAGATTCAGCCCAGTTTAGTCATGCTTCTTAATAATGATACTACCAGAATCTTGGAGGTCTTCGGAGGTGGGTTTCACATAATTTTACCACCGGTTCGCCACGCACTGAAAATGTGAACACATTCGTGCGGCCTTCCGTACATTTGCGTGGCTTAGAAAACATGGCTAAATAGGACAGCATAGTGCCAGGGCGGGGGAGGGGAGGATGGGGGGGGGACAGGCCCACCAGCAGGTCACCACTATTTATTATTTATTTATTTATTTATTTATTTTATTTCTATACCGCCCTTCTCCCAAAGGACTCAGGGTGGTGTACAGTCTAATTAAAAACACAAAGACAGACAAAATTTAAAAATAATTAAAATTATTAAATAATAGGCCCAATTTATAAAACCCCAAATTTAAAATCCCATTTAAAACCAATTTAAAACCACTACCGGTTCCAGAGGTGGGTTTCAGCAGGTTCTGACAAGTTCTGGAGAACCAATAGCGGAAATTTTGAGTAGTTCAGAGAACTGGTAAATACCGCCTCTGACTGGCCCAGCCCCCATCTATTCTCTGCCTACTGAGTCCCAGCTGATCGGGAGGAAATGGGGATTTTACAGTATCCTTCCCCTGGAGTGGGGAGGGAATGGAGATTTTACAGTATCCTTCCCCTGGAGTGGGGAGGGAATGGAGATTTTACAGTATCCTTCCCCTGGAGTGGGGAGGGAATGGAGATTTTACAGTATCCTTCCCCTGCCATGCCCACCAAGCCATGTCACGCCCACCAAGTCACACCCACAGGACCGGTAGTAAAAATTTTTGAAACCCACCACTGACTCATTCACTTGAACTGGTCTGAACGGACTCTGGAGGTCTTCTAGTCCAACTTCTCCTTCACCATGCCTGGAGGATACTTTGTGGGAAAACAAATTATTCAAAACTCAGGACTGACAAAAGTATCTTCTGCAATGCTTTGTGTGCCCTGCTAGGACAGAAAAAGCTGACTTTGGATAAAGAAATTTCACCTGTTCTTGTTGTGGCCCGCCAGCAGCCTGCGCGGATTGTTGCTGATCCCGACGAGGAGGAGGCTGGTGTGGTGTCGCGCCAGCAGCCTGTGCATCCGGCGCTCGAGTCAGACAGCGAGAAGACTGAAGATGTGGTGCCAGAGGCAGGGATTCAGCCAGGGCCTTCAGAACCTCCAGAGGCTCCTTTAAGTGGATGAAGTGGAGGAGCCTCTTCTCAATGCACGAGCACGCAGAGCTGCCAAAAGGCAGGAGTGGTTACTCAGGAGGAGGTCTCCTCAAGAGTAAGGCTTGGGGCTAATTGGCCACTCCCTTAGCCTATTTAAGTTTGCACACAGCTTGTAAAAAGCTGCAGGAAACAACGTGTGTTCGTCCGTTCATTCGCTGATCATTGAATTTGAATTTTCTCTGCAAACCTGACTTCTAGGCTTTCTGCCAACTCTAATAAGACTCTATTTTATCTGTGGAATTTATGGCAGGTTGTTAAGAACGTTTTATTAACAGTCTGCATTTACAAAAGACTGTGTTTTGAAGTAAACTGAGTTTTGTTCAGAGTTTGTGTGTGCTACATTCTTTGGGATCCGTAGCTGGGGGCAGAACAGTTCTGCTGATAAAATCATCAACTGCAAAGAACAAAACTCAACTCCCTCTAGGTACCTTCTCAGCTTCACAGATTTATCCAATCTAATAAGTTTCCTGGCTTGCGATGGCAGCCCTATTAAAATTACTACATCTAGTCGTAAGTTAAGTTATGACAGAAGTATTCCATTAGAAAAGAAAAGAATTCACCTTACACATTTACTAAATCCTTTTTGGAGGGACATTTCCTGACTCTTCACTGACAATGAGTTAGACTAGGCTAAGTTTGTTCCGTGTAGCTGTCCATTGTGGGGATTTGTTTGGAAACAGGCTTATTAAAATTGTCGGAGAACCATTTACCAGATTGGAAGCTGCCCTTGCTTTCTGAACTTTATGAGGAAGTTCAGAAGATTGTTTCAGACAGACTTTTTCAACAGATTTCCATAGTGACATGGAAAGTCCCAGAAGCACTGGAAAAAGAAATCTTTGCTCTTCAAAGGAACCAGATCTGCTAACATCCTTGTTATGTTAAGGAAAAGATAGAAGAAAAGCTCTTGGACAGCTTATAAAGGAGATGTGAGCAATTCCCCCCCACCCCCAGTCTAGGGAATATACTCTGGTGTTCTGCTCTTTCACACAGCTTTCAGAGGTTTAGCTTAAAACACTCCCTTAAAAACGCAACTCTCCAAAACAAAAATTAAAGCCCCCCCTCTCCCAAATGTCAGTCTGTCTGCTCGGAAATGCTCTGAGACAGTGGTAGGTTTCAAATTTTTTTACTACTGGTTCTGTGGGTGTGGCTTGGTGGGCGTGGCCTGGTTGGTGTGGCAGGGGAAGGATACTGTAAAATGTCCCCTCCCTCCCCCCTCCAGGGGAAGGATACTGTAAAATCTCCATTCCCTCCCCGCTCCAGGAGAAGGATACTGTAAAATCTCCACTCCCTTCCCGCTCCAGGGGAAGGATACTCTAAAATCTCCATTCCCTTCCCGCTCCAGGGGAAGGATACTATAAAATCTCCACTCCCTTCCCGCTCCAGGGGAAGGATACTCTAAAATCTCCATTCCCTCCCCGCTCCAGGGGAAGGATACTGTAAAATCTCCATTCCCTCCCCCCTCCAGGGGAAGGATACTATAAAATCTCCCCTCCCTCCCCACTCCAGGGGAAGGATACTGTAAAATCTCCATTCCCTCCCCGCTCCAGGGGAAGGATACTCTAAAATCTCCATTCCCTCCCCACTCCAGGGGAAGGATACTGTAAAATCTCCATTCCCTCCCCACTCCAGGGGAAGGATACTGTAAAATCTCCATTCCCTCCCCACTCCAGGGGAAGGATACTCTAAAATCTCCATTCCCTCCCCGCTCCAGGGGAAGGATACTGTAAAATCTCCATTCCCTCCCCACTCCAGGGGAAGGATACTCTAAAATCTCCACTCCCTTCCCGCTCCAGGGGAAGGATACTATAAAATCTCCACTCCCTTCCCGCTCCAGGGGAAGGATACTCTAAAATCTCCATTCCCTCCCCGCTCCAGGGGAAGGATACTGTAAAATCTCCATTCCCTCCCCCCTCCAGGGGAAGGATACTATAAAATCTCCCCTCCCTCCCCACTCCAGGGGAAGGATACTGTAAAATCTCCATTCCCTCCCCGCTCCAGGGGAAGGATACTGTAAAATCTCCATTCCCTCCCCACTCCAGGGGAAGGATACTGTAAAATCTCCATTCCCTCCCCCCTCCAGGGGAAGGATATTGTAAAATCTCCATTCCCTCCCCACTCCAGGGGAAGGATACTGTAAAATCTCCATTCCCTCCCATCTCCAGGAGAAGGATACTGTAAAATCTCCATTCCCTCTCCACTCCAGGGGAAGGATATTGTAAAATCTCCATTCCCTCCCCCTTCCAGGGGAAGGATACTGTAAAATCTCCATTCCCTCTCCACTCCAGGGGAAGGATATTGTAAAATCTCCATTCCCTCCCCCTTCCAGGGGAAGGATACTATAAAATCTCCCCTCCCTCCCCACTCCAGGGGAAGGATACTGTAAAATCTCCATTCCCTCCCCGCTCCAGGGGAAGGATACTGTAAAATCTCCATTCCCTCCCCACTCCAGGGGAAGGATACTGTAAAATCTCCATTCCCTCCCCCCTCCAGGGGAAGGATATTGTAAAATCTCCATTCCCTCCCCACTCCAGGGGAAGGATACTGTAAAATCTCCATTCCCTCCCATCTCCAGGAGAAGGATATTGTAAAATCTCCATTCCCTCCCCACTCCAGGGGAAGGATACTGTAAAATCTCCATTCCCTCCCATCTCCAGGAGAAGGATACTGTAAAATCTCCATTCCCTCTCCACTCCAGGGGAAGGATATTGTAAAATCTCCATTCCCTCCCCCTTCCAGGGGAAGGATACTGTAAAATCTCCATTCCCTCTCCACTCCAGGGGAAGGATATTGTAAAATCTCCATTCCCTCCCCCTTCCAGGGGAAGGATACTATAAAATCTCCCCTCCCTCCCCACTCCAGGGGAAGGATACTGTAAAATCTCCATTCCCTCCCCGCTCCAGGGGAAGGATACTGTAAAATCTCCATTCCCTCCCCACTCCAGGGGAAGGATACTGTAAAATCTCCATTCCCTCCCCCCTCCAGGGGAAGGATATTGTAAAATCTCCATTCCCTCCCCACTCCAGGGGAAGGATACTGTAAAATCTCCATTCCCTCCCATCTCCAGGAGAAGGATACTGTAAAATCTCCATTCCCTCTCCACTCCAGGGGAAGGATATTGTAAAATCTCCATTCCCTCCCCCTTCCAGGGGAAGGATACTGTAAAATCTCCATTCCCTCCCCACTCCAGGGGAAGGATACTGTAAAATCTCCATTCCCTCCCCACTCCAGGGGAAGGATATTGTAAAATCTCCATTCCCTCCCCACTCCAGGGGAAGGATACTATAAAATCTCCCCTCCCTCCCCAGTCCAAGGGAAGGATACTGTAAAATCTCCATTCCCTCCCATCTCCAGGGGAAGGATACTGTAAAATCTCCATTCCCTCCCCACTCCAGGGGAAGGATACTGTAAAATCTCCATTCCCTCCCCACTCCAGGGGAAGGATACTGTAAAATCTCCATTCCCTCCCCACTCCAGGGGAAGGATACTGTAAAATCTCCATTCCCTCCCCACTCCAGGGGAAGGATATTGTAAAATCTCCATTCCCTCCCCACTCCAGGGGAAGGATACTATAAAATCTCCCCTCCCTCCCCACTCCAAGGGAAGGATACTGTAAAATCTCCATTCCCTCCCATCTCCAGGGAAAGGATACTGTAAAATCTCCATTCCCTCCCCACTCCAGGGGAAGGATATTGTAAAATCTCCATTCCCTCCCCACTCCAGGGGAAGGATATTGTAAAATCTCCCCTCCCTCCTCACTCCAAGGGAAGGATACTGTAAAATCTCCATTCCCTCCCCGCTCCAGGAGAAGGATACTGTAAAATCTCCATTCCCTCCCCCCTCCAGGGGAAGGATACTGTAAAATCTCCACTCCCTTCCCACTCCAGGGGAAGGATACTCTAAAATCTCCATTCCCTCCCCGCTCCAGGGGAAGGATACTGTAAAATCTCCATTCCCTCCCCCTTCCAGGGGAAGGATACTGTAAAATCTCCATTCCCTCCCCCCTCCAGGGGAAGGATATTGTAAAATCTCCATTCCCTCCCCACTCCAGGGGAAGGATACTATAAAATCTCCCCTCCCTCCCCAGTCCAAGGGAAGGATACTGTAAAATCTCCATTCCCTCCCATCTCCAGGGGAAGGATACTGTAAAATCTCCATTCCCTCCCCACTCCAGGGGAAGGATATTGTAAAATCTCCCCTCCCTCCTCACTCCAAGGGAAGGATACTGTAAAATCTCCATTCCCTCCCATCTCCAGGGGAAGGATACTGTAAAATCTCCATTCCCTCCCCGCTCCAGGAGAAGGATACTGTAAAATCTCCATTCCCTCCCCGCTCCAGGAGAAGGATACTGTAAAATCTCCATTCCCTCCCATCTCCAGGGGAAGGATACTCTAAAATCTCCATTCCCTCCCCGCTCCAGGGGAAGGATACTGTAAAATCTCCATTCCCTCCCCCCTCCAGGGGAAGGATACTGTAAAATCTCCATTCCCTCCCCCCTCCAGGGGAAGGATACTGTAAAATCTCCATTCCCTCCCCCCTCCAGGGGAAGGATACTGTAAAATCTCCACTCCCTTCCCACTCCAGGGGAAGGATACTCTAAAATCTCCATTCCCTCCCCGCTCCAGGGGAAGGATACTGTAAAATCTCCATTCCCTCCCCCTTCCAGGGGAAGGATACTGTAAAATCTCCATTCCCTCCCCCCTCCAGGGGAAGGATATTGTAAAATCTCCATTCCCTCCCCACTCCAGGGGAAGGATACTATAAAATCTCCCCTCCCTCCCCAGTCCAAGGGAAGGATACTGTAAAATCTCCATTCCCTCCCATCTCCAGGGGAAGGATACTGTAAAATCTCCATTCCCTCCCCACTCCAGGGGAAGGATATTGTAAAATCTCCATTCCCTCCCCACTCCAGGGGAAGGATATTGTAAAATCTCCCCTCCCTCCTCACTCCAAGGGAAGGATACTGTAAAATCTCCATTCCCTCCCATCTCCAGGGGAAGGATACTGTAAAATCTCCATTCCCTCCCCGCTCCAGGAGAAGGATACTGTAAAATCTCCATTCCCTCCCATCTCCAGGGGAAGGATACTCTAAAATCTCCATTCCCTCCCCGCTCCAGGGGAAGGATACTGTGAAATCTCCATTCCCTCCCCCCTCCAGGGGAAGGATACTGTAAAATCTCCACTCCCTTCCCACTCCAGGGGAAGGATATTGTAAAATCTCCATTCCCTCCCCACTCCAGGGGAAGGATACTGTAAAATCTCCACTCCCTTCCCACTCCAGGGGAAGGATACTGCAAAATCCCCATTTCCTCCCAATCAGCTGGTACTTGGGAGGCAGAGAATAGATGGGGGTGGGGCCAGTCAGAGGTGGTATTTACCGGTTCTCCGAACTACTCAAAATTTCCGCTACTGGTTCTCCAGAACTGCTGAAACCCACCTCCGCTCTGAAAGTTACAAAGATCACAGAGAGCATTGTCCCATTCGGAGGAACAATTTTGGACAGTCTGCCCAACCTTGTCTCTACTACCCACCATGGATGATTTCTCAGGCAAAGGATGAATCATAACTGGACTTCATTCCAGACAGTAGATCCATGAAACGACAAAGGCTGGGTGAAATACTCCAAGAGTGACTTAGTTATTGCAACAACATTGGGTTTTGCCAGACTAAAATCTGGGCAGAAGGTTCACAGATTTGAAAGCAATAATTGCCCAAATGAGATAAAACCTGAGATTTTTATTAAGCAAAGCATAACAAAAGAATAACTGTGATGGCAGAGCATAATAGGAACAGGTAATCTCCATAAACCAGGCAATAAAATCAGACTGGGCAGCATTCAATAGAGGAATATAAATGGAGAACAATACTTCATATCCCTTTGGTAAACTGAAAACCTCTCCTCTTTGGAGAGACATAGGGGTGGGTTCTACTTACCTTTACTACTGGTTCGCAACGGCATGATCAGATCGCCGATGATGACATCTGGGCTGGTGGGCGGGACCTCCCACCGGTTTTACTACCAGTTCTTGCGAACCTGTCCAAACCAGGGGCAACCCACCACTGGAGAGACATCTATGAATGTTCTTCCAGTTGGTAGTCCTTGATTTATGACCACAATGGAGCCCCAACTTTTAAGCTTTGATGTATACCATCCTGAATCTAATTTTGGGAGGTACGTTACAAATGTTATTAACTAAATAAACTCAACCATTGAAATAATAGAAAATATTTGTAGCTCGGGTTTTAGATTTTAGCAGTGGATTACTCTCCAAGCTTGTTTCAATCTAGTTTCTGAATGTTTCGTTACCAGACTAGATAACATTAGCAGCAGAATTTTCTTATCCTCTTCTCCTTAGCTTATAAATGTCCTGTGTGCCATTTGGTCAATTGTCATGCGATTGGTTGTTATCATTTGGAACTATGTTTAAATTCTCAGCAGCTGATTGGTTCTCTTGTTGATTGGTTGTTTGAATGGTCTGGTTTCTTATGTATTCATATGCTGGATGTAGATCACGGGTGTCAAAGTCGATCGTGTCATGTGACATATTGTGACTTTTTTCCATTTGTGGAGCTGGGGTGGGCGTGGCCTGTGTGTGACGCATCTGGCCTGCAGACCGCCAGTTTGACAGGCCTGATCTAGATCAATATGCCTGTTAAACTCAACCATTACCAAGAACAGTGGGAGTTCTGTTTCAAAACATCTGGAGCATTGGGTGGGCTTCAAAATTTTACCAAGGGGTTCTCTGCCCGGTTGCTGGGTGGGTGTGACCATGGTCGGCATAGCCTAGTCAGCCTCCTGCACCATGGTGGGGGGGTGTTTTTGTCCTCCCCAGGCAAAAACAGCCTCCCCAGCCTCCGGAGGCCCTCTGGAGGCCAGAAATGGGGCTATTTCTGGCCTTTCCGAACTTCTGGTAGGCCTGTTTTTCGCCTTCCCCGAGCCTCCATGCGCGCCCTGCATTTACCTGCATCCAAAACAAGCCGCGTGGGGACTCCTGGGAGGGGTGGGGTAGGCAGGATGGGGCCAGCCAGAAGTGGAATTTGGGGGTTCTCCAAACTGCACAGAATCTTACCTAGAACCCCTGAACCTCCGCGAACCCCCAGCAGCCCACCTCTGATCCGGAGTATAATGGTATATGGGAAAGACCTTGGGAGACAGGGTAAAGAGATGCTGCCTAAGGAATAATCTGATAAGAGACAGCACAGGCCATAGCTGCAGAATGGACAGAGCAAAAGGCTCAGCAGAGAGGCTCCCTTAAAGTTCTCACCCTGTAGACGTGACAGCAGGAGAATTGTACTTTCAGACTTGCAAGATTCGGTGAATGTAGCTTTACAATAAATTAGAATCAATTTGCCTGGTTGTGTTTCATATGTGGCCTACCTGGTAAGGCTGACAGGAGGGCCCCAGATTACTTCCTCCAAACCTATAGCATTAGAAACTTCAATTATACCATCAATTGGGCCGTGTTTTTTTCTCCCCCCTTTTATGCACTTGCTTTCCCAAGTTTTGATTGCTTGAAAGATATCAGCAACATGATAATATATTTCGATAGTGGAGGAAGAATCCTCCATAGATTTCACGTTGCAAAGTCTATGATGTCTTTAGCCAAGTGTCATTGAGCAATAAGGCAAAGAGACAGTTATAAAAGCTCTCTTTACACAAAGTCAATACGTGTTTACATCTTACCCCCAAAAAATCCCTGACAGCTATATTGTAAAAGGAAGCTTTCTTGGACATTTTCTGTCAATATAAATACACCGTCTTGATACCCATGTGCTTTGTCATGCTACCTACTCATAATCTCAGTCTCCAGAGCTTTAATTATCTTTCCCAGCCATCAGGATTTGCATTTGGATTGTCTCTTGGTCTTTCATTGCTAATTCGTCACATGTCTTACTCTTCCCCAGGTGGGATGACAATTGGTCATTCTCCGTTTATATGATGACAAGTCTTTTATTCCTGCAGCGCTCCAGTAGTTGACTTTAGAAAGTTGCACCTCAAGAGATTAAAGTCTCTTTGCTTTCCCCCTGGATGGCCTGAATCATCAAAATTCAACCCAAAAAATGCATTATATTTCCTGGCACGTAAGCATACATTTCACAGGTTACATTCCCCATATGACCAGCTCAGCGATAAGGAGGAAGATAAGTGGGAGCAGACTCAGTGGAGAATAAGATGACAAGGAAAGTGACAGAACAGGAGGTAAACAAAAGAAGACAGGACAAGACAAGCCCTTCTAATCTCCACCTGGAATAAAGGCCTCCACAAGAGGGCCTCTTTGGGTGACTTGCATCTGACATGAACAGTTGACAGTTTTAGAGAACTGACCCCAGATCAGGGGTGAAATGCTCCCGGTTTGGACCAGATCGTCCGATCCGGTAGCGATGGTGGCGGGTGGTTCGGAGAACCAGTAGCAAAAATCCCTGCCCCCCCCATCCCCAGCTGAGCCGCGCAATCATCATAGGCTTTTTTTTTTTACTTTTAAAAGCATTTTTTTCTTCGGCTGAAAAAATGCTTTTAATTTTTTTAAAATGTTTTATTTTTTAAAACAAACAAACATTTAATACATCAGTCCTTCCTTCCATGTGACATCTCGGTGTTGTCTCCAATTTCTTCTGTCTTCGTTCTCATCTAATCAATTACAACAATTCATCACTAACAATTCATCACTAAAAATATTCTGATTATGACATTTTTCTACATAACTATTAATTTACTTATTTGCATCTCTTTTCTAACCAATAGTAAAATTGATTCCATATCTTAAAATATTCTGAATCTTCTCTTTCTTTAATCATCAAAGTCAATCTATTCATTTCTGCACAAAAAATGTTTTTCGCTCTTCGGCCGAAAAAATGCTTTTAAAAGGCTCTGATGATCCCAGCTGAGTCACCTGATTGTCAGAGGCTTTTTTTTCTTTTAAAAGCAAAAAGAAAATGCTTTTAAAAGAAAACAAAAGCCTCTGACGATCAGGCAACTCGGTTGGGATTGTCAGAGCCTTTTAAAAGCATCTTTTTGCAACCTCTTCGGCCGAAGAGGTTGTAGAAAAAATGCTTTTAAAAGTTAAAAAAAAAAAAGTTGGCCACGCCCACCCAGTCACATTACCCCCCCCCCCAAGCCATGCCCACAGAACTGGTAGTAACAAATTTTACATTTCACCACTGCCCCAGATGCACATGTATTCTCAGCTACAGAATACCCCTGATATAGGGTATTCTCCTACATCAGTAGTTTACAACCTTTCAGGCATCAGGGGCCTGTTTCATGGAGAGAGGTTTTTCCATGGACCAGAGGGGGCACGTGGTTTCACGTGCTGCCTGCATCCCATGGATGTGGCTTTGCTGGTTTGCATGGACCAGTTTCTGGCATGCCAGTCCACAGACTGGGTGTTGGGGGATCCCTCTTATAGATTATTGTTAGGGCTCTCCAAAGTGCCCTGAGCTTGAAATTTCCATTTCATCTCTTCTCCATTTTGAAAACAAAACAAGAACACCTTTCATTCACAATGGTGTGGTGCGTTTTGTTCCTGGGAGCAATGGAAACTCAGACCAGAGTAAGTCTCCTACACCCACCCACCCCCAACTGTGCAGCCTTTAACCACAAATATAGTCATCTGCACCTCTATAACTGGTTTGGTTCTGCAACCCAACAAGACAGACACAGACTTCAGAGGATAACTAGAACTGCAGAAAAAACAATGGCTACAAACCTGCATTCCATTGAGGACCTATATACTGCATGAGTCAAAAAGAGGGCTGTGGAAATATTTACAGAGCCCTCACATCCTGGACATAAACTGTTTCAACTCCTACCCTCAAAATGATGCTATAGAGCACTGCACACCAGAACAATTAGACACAAGGACAGTTTTTTCCCGAACGCCATCACTCTTCTAAACATATAATTCCCTCAACACTGTCAAACTAGTTACTAAGTCTGCATTACTATTAATCTTCTCATCGTTCCTATCACCCATCTCCTCCCACTTATGACTGCATGACTGTAACTTTGTTGCTTGTATCCTTACAATTTATATTGATTGTTTCCTAGTATGATTTGATTGATTATTTGTACCCTATGATGTACACTGAGAGCATATACACCAAAGACAAATTCCTTGTGTGTCCAATCACACTTCGCCAATAATTCTATTCTATTCTATTCTATTCTATTCTATTCTATTCTATTCTATTCTATTCTATATACTGTAGGTGTGCTAGGGGGTTGATACTGAATAATATTGATACTTAATACTAGGCCTAGTGAAAAATGGGTGGGGATATTTTTTTCCCTTTTAAAAAGCAAACTTATTCTGCAACTTGTTGTCTGATTGCTGTGAGATTTTTTTCTTGAAGGTCTGTCATTTTGAAAAACTGGGGTCATTTTTTTCTGTATGTTGTATTGTAGATAGCAGTCCTGTAGATTATCACTCCAATTACTTTTCCTGACCCAGGACAAAATAACTTGGCTTGTTTTGAATTTCCATGGCTTCCTCTGGCACAACACTTGTTTTGCTCTGATAGAATTGAGTCCATTTGAGACATTGTAGTAAAAATGTTAGGAAATGATTATTACCTAACTTGTTGGGTTGGCAATATATAAACTCTCAATGTAGCTTTAAGACTGCTGTATTGCATCATACTGTGTCCTGATTGGTTAGCTATGTAGCCAATGTTCTTAAGAGGGAGCTAGAAACATGGTTTGTTCTCTTTGCTGTTCTTGTTGTCTGATATCTCTGTATCCTACTGTTTGCAAATCCAGAAGAACTGTTTACTGTGAATGACTATGACGACTGGTAAGAAGACTTTGTTATTGGATTATCCTTGAACTGTCATTTTGGCTATCTCCTGCTTTATATGTGTATGACCTCGACTGTTTATTGGACTGTCCCTTACTATTTCCTGAAAGTAAACACAACTCAATGTATCTGTGTGTTGACTGTGTTTATTCGTATCTACTCTCAATCGCTTTCATGTGCATACCCTTGCTAATCAAGGGTTACTCTGCATAATACTTTAACAAAACTCCCTCTCTATATTTATGAATAATTGCTCAGATCTAAAGGAAAATGAAAACAGCAATTAATATTTGTGTATATTTGTGGGATTGCATCCTTAAATCTGTGTCATTCCTCTGATGACCTACCGTTGGCCTAAAGTGGTCCTCCCAACAAAGGAAGGAACAAAGTCTGTAGTTTGCATCACCTTCAGCCCCGGAGACCACTGTGCAATTCAAGTCACTCATAAAACTTAACAAAGGCTTGAAACATTTGCAACTGTTAATGGCACCTTTACCAAATACTTTTTATTAAATTGCAAATTTTTATGTGCCAAAATGCCATGCACAATAAATTAGCAATGCCCTTATCAATCTCCTGGCTAATGTGAAGGCGATTTGGAAAGGGGGAGGAACAAAGGTGGGGGAGGGAAAAAAAAACCCAACATGTTTAGTGTTATGGATAAATAAAGTAAGAAAAACACACATACTTTATTGCAGTGTGTCAGAGGATTATAAAATATGTTACAAGAATAATAGAGCACAAGCCACAATTGGTAGCAGCAAAAGGATTGCTTGATAATGGAAAAGACTAAAATTCAAAGTGAAGGAAAGAGATCATGTCTGGAAATATTATACAGTATTAAATCTTAAAATATTCCAAGGAGGTTGTCATAAAAGCTTTAAGGAAATAAAGCTTAAGCTCCAGAAGGCCTTTATTTTTTGAAAGCCTGCTGATGATTTTCTTGGTAGAATTAACTGCGGGTCATAATGTTTACCCACAGTTTGCTGCTTTAATTTTCTATTAAATCCCACCTAGCCTCAGGAAGCCATGGTTTATGCAGACATATCCATGGTTTAGATTGCGGTAGCTGTTAGTACACAGTGAGAGTAGCAATAACAATAGCACTTAGACTTATATACCACTCCATAGTGCTTTACAACCTTCTCTAAGCGGTTTACAAATGTCAGCTTATTGCCCCCAACAATCTGGGTCCTCATTTTACCAACTTCAGAAGGATGGAAGACTGAGTCAACCTTGAGCAGGTCAGGATCAAACTCCTGGCAATGGGCAGAGTTAGCCTGCAGTACTGCATTTTAACCACTGTGCCACCACAGCTTTTTTTTTGTCTGTGTGTGTGCTAATACTTGTGAAGGTGCTAATGCTTGTGGAGAACATCTGCCAGGGATTGGTGTGTTCTTCTTTGCCCATGTGCAAAATGTTCTAAAGGCAGCAGACAATCGTTGGAAATCTTCCTACTTGTGGTTGCTGAAAAATCCAGCTGAAAAAGTGGGTGGGGTAACAATAGATATGGAAAATAAGCTCTCCCACCCACCCCCAAAATAACTTACTTGGGATGCAGCGGGTGCATCTGTTATCTCCACCTTTCATTGCTCCATCCATTCTAATAACTAGACAATATTTACACCTGCCTTCCTTTGAGAAAGGAAATCATAGAAAATAATAATAGGGTTGGTGTCAACCTTGAAGCTGGGCTGTCCGAAGCCATCTGGGAGCTTCCGTATTGCCACACTGGAGCGAGGGATAGGGAGAAGGGGAGTAGAGACAGCTGGGGATGTGTAGTCAAAATAAAATACTTTCCCATGGGAGCCAAGGACGTTCTCACACCTGGCCGGAGGAAGGAGGAGTGACGTCACCAGACCAGCGGATGCTGCATTGATTGGGCCATGTGACTGATTGTTTGAGACTGGGGGGGGGGGGGGAAACCGTTATTTTTAATTAGGTGAAAACTAAAAAATGCTCCAGGGCATTCTTCAATCATAACTGTAATGTTCACATTTGGCAAAAACAAGTTTTCAGAGATAGATAAATTCACTACACTTGGGTTACTCAAACACATTCTTTGGAAGGTCTTCACCTATTCAGACAAATGGGTGGATAGAGTAAGAGATAGCCAATTCAATGGCTAGCATCCTGTCTGTGTGTGAGAGAGTTGAAGGCTGTTTGGAAATTGAAACAATATTTGTTGTGTGATCAACAAGGAAAGAGACAGCAAGGAGCCTGGGCATGGCTTAGTTCTGCAGCTCTGAGTCTGTGCTGAGCTGTAAACCAGTCTGCTGCTCAAAACTGAAACTGAAACTCCTCTCCTCTGCTGGTGTTTTGCTTGTATTTATTACCACGTTGGAAAACCTGCTTTTGGTATTGTATATTTACTTCATGTTTTATATTATATATATATATATATATATATATATATATATATATATATATATATATATATATATATATATATATATATATATGTAGGTCTTTGGTTATTCGGGTCTTCTCCCACGTAAAATTGGAAGTGTCTTGGCGACGTTTCGACAAAGTCTCATTCGTCATCTTCAGGCTGGTGTTCTCGGCTTCGTGCTTCCAGGAGCAATGTGAGATCGCAATGTGTCTCTTCCTTTTAACTGCTAGTGGGGGTGTGAGCTGATTGGGTGGGAACTTGGCTGTGTTCTGATTGGGTGGAGGTGTGTTCTGATTGGTTAGGGGCTCGGCTGTGCTCTGATTGGATGGGGGGTTGGTTATATATATATATAGAGAGAGAGAGAGAGAGAGAGAAGTTATTAAATCCTGTTGAATCAGTTACTTGTATGTGCTTTCTGGATGTGATTGCTGCTGCAAACTCTGAGTCCTTGCAGCAAATAGCAAACAGCCAGGTCAGCTTCGGCACATTATTGTAGCCTGATTCAGCACAAGCAACTGATTGGCGGGTGGATTGGCCTCCCAGAATACCCCCAATACTCTGTTCCAGGCTGCAGGGATTGCCACAGACCATCGCCTCCTCTGTGCCTTGCGTTTTTGGCTACATTTGGTGTATAAGATGCATCCAAATTTTCACCCACTTTTGGGAGGGGGAGGGAAAGTGTGTCTTATACTCTGAAAAATATGGTACTTCCTGAGAACCTTTGTTGTAGGTTGTCTGGTGCTTAATGTAGGAAGTTCAGAGATAGTCATTAAACAAGGAACATCCTGACCCACCATTTTTCTAAATGGTTCCATTATGGTTCCAGAAGTGACTCCTGCTTTCCAAAATGTCTTGTTACATCCCACCTGTACAGTTTGTCTCTGGTTTTCACTGCTTCATTTGTATAACATGCTAAAACATTAACCCGTATTAACAAAACACACAGCTTCTATGTTTACATAACATGGCCAAACAAAGAAATCGTATTAACGTCTAATGTGTGATCTGGTTCATACAACATGCTAAGGCAATGGCAGAGTTCCCATGATATGTTGAATCATAAACTCCCGAATCCCATTTTAGTCACGGTTAGCCTGTTGTATAAATTTGTCTAAAGTGTGGGGCTATTATGTCAGAGGAAAGTAGCACCAACAGGATTCGACCTACATTTGAAAGAATAGAATTCTTTATTGGCCAAGTGTGATTGGACACACAAGGAATTTGTCTTCGGTGCATAATCTCTCAGTGTACATAAAAGTTATAAATGATAAAACGTGATCATAGTCATCATAAATACATTCATCATGAATCATAAGATACAACATTTAGTGATAGTCGTAGGATACTAAATAAGCAATCAAAATCATACTAGTTAACGAAATAAAACAATATATTTGTAAAGATATAAGCAACAAGGTTATAGTCATAAGTAGAAAGGAGATAGGTAATAGGAAGGATGAGAAGAATAATAGTAATATAGAGTGGTGAAATCCAAATTTTTTTACTACCGGTTCTGTGGGCATGGCTTGGTGGGTGTGGTGTGGCTTGGTGTGGTGTGGCTTGGTGGGCATGGCAGGGGAAGGATACTACAAAATCTCCATGCCCATACCATTCCAGGGGAAGGTTACTGCAAAATCCCCATTCCCATCCTACTCCAGGGGAAAGGATATTGCAAAATCTCCATTCCCACCCCACTCTGGGGCCAGCCAGAGGTGATATTTGCCGGTTCTCCGAACTACTCAAAATTTCCGCTACCGGTTCTCCAAACTGCTCAAAATTTCCGCTACTGGTTCTCCAGAACCTGTCAGAACCTGCTGGATTTCACCTCTGGTAATACAGCCTTAGTAAATAGTTTGACAGTGTTGTGGGAATTAGTTGTTTAGCAGAGAGGTGTCTAGGCCAATAAATGCAAAATAGAGCTGGTTTTTGACAGAACTTTCATTTTATCACTACCATAATGTCCCTGTAAAATAGGTTGGGCTAAAACAGTAATCGGCAGGGCCAAGGTCACTTAGCACAATTTCTTAACTAAAAGTAAATTTGGATCTGGATCTCCCGGTTCTAATCCATTTTAATCTGTATATCATAATGGCTTTCTGTTGCATATCACCCCAACTCTTTAAAAAGTTATCTACAACGATCAACCAACCACAATTCAAAAATGCCTTTGAGGCTTATCCATCTTATTTAAAATGTATACTATCCTGGGGATTGTGATTGGAAAAAAAATACTTGAAAGAAGAAGGAAAAACCAATTTTAAAAAAAACAACCTGAGGATAATATATTGCAGCCATCCAATTAAGACCATCATGCCTCCAATGCACCTATACTTTAATTGCACCTTTGTTAGCACTTCTGAAGAAGCATTTTACATAACACTTCTTTAAAAGGAACAGGTTTGTTATCAGAGGTTTTTGTTGCCTGTTCTTTCCTCCAACGTCGAGCGTGGTGAAAGTTTTGCAAGTGTGAGGCATGACAGATTTTCCTGACCCTGCTACATTTCTTGCTGGAACTAGACAGTAAAAATAGTTTTTTTTAAAAAAAAAATATCAGATTTTCACACTTCCTCATAACTTTTGCATATGGTTATCACTAAGCCCGTTCCATCCCACTTCTACATGAATAAATGCTATTTAAACCTGCATGTTGACTTCGACTTAAAAAGGATTTTAAAAATTATTTTTAAATAATTGCACCCAGGAATACGCATCTCTAGACAAAATTTCTCTCTGAACGTGTCTTCCAAAAAACATATATTGATCTTAAACGGAACACAAAATCTACGGGAAATGCAAATCTGGATGGATAAAAGCTGAGTGCTGCCTTGGATATGCATCTCGGTGATGGGAATCGCGTCAGTTTGCTGTGGAATTTGCCAAGATCAAATCCGACAAACTTCTCTGCGTCTTACAATTATAAGTCCCATATCTCATAACCTTTGATCTGCAGGTAGTTCGCTGTGCAGAGACAGTGCTGGACACGACTTGTTAGAGACAAGGATGTAATGCTGGTAGTTGACAAGCCATCTGCCACCACTTCTCATCTTGGGCCTGCATTTCACTTAATCTATGAAGAGGAGAAATTTCAGCATTTGCATCCAGATGTCTAAGCAATAAGTCTGGTCTGTGCCCTTTGTGAACTGACTGTCATTTTCAGAAGGGGAGGCGGGCGAGCTATTGTCCGTGCTGACGTTTCAGTTATGGGAAAGGTAATTTACCAGCCCTGAAATGTCACTTATGTGATCTGCATCATGAAGAGTGTGAAGGCATCAGGACATAGATGGAACATCACTGGCTGTGCATCCTCTCCATGCACAGTCTGAGAATCCACAGCAGATAGAGCTGTCCTAGATGAATATCTGAATATTTATCTGATGGTGCACCAGCAAAATGAAATCATTGGGGGTGGAAGGTAAGGAAGGCTAATGAGAGGTAAATGAATACAATGGAGATGCTTTCTGTCCTGGATACCTGTGCCTTGATGGTAGTCCTTGTTTTCCCAAATCCTTTTTCTCTCCCATACTGTTGGAGAGCGATTTGTTGTGACCAAGGCCCATGTAGTGATTACCAAGCACAATTCAGTCCCCAGCAAACTTATTTTATTAAAACAGCTGAGAATTTATTCATTCTCAGCTTAGTCCAAAACAAAATTCTTAATAACCTGTCCATTGGCCTTATCATCAATCTTTCATGTTTTTGGCAACTGGCCAAAGGCTTTTCTTGACAAAACCCCCACAAAGTTCAAGAGATGCTGACAAGAAGCACAGGAATCAACGTTGCTTTTCTACAAAGAATCCAATGGCTCATTGCTGCTCTTTTAAGCCTTATGGGAGAGGCCAATCATCTTCTGGCCTAACTCCCAAGTTGTCCTTTTTTCTTCAGCTGCTCTTGCCTTCTGGCAGGTCTTCGCATGTGTGCAGTAGGAACAGGCTCCTCCTGTTCCTCTGCCTCTCTGCTGTCTGCCTCTGGAGGTTCCAGAGTCCGTGGATCGCTCCCAGATGGCCCTGGCCCCATCTCTGCCTCCGATGCAGAGCCCTCGTCCAAGCCTTCTCCTGACTCCAGGACTGGCAAGCTTCTTCCCCAGCTTCCTCACTGTCCTACTCCGTTGCCAGGTCCGCAGGCTGCTGGCGGACCACAACACAACTGTCCCATTGGGAGGAGGGATCAAACAGGGAATTAGCATGGACTCATTATGTAAACATAAGAAGGCAAGGTCTGATGCTCCCTCGAATGCCTTTGAGCCTTATCTAGTCTTTTCCAGGCGAATCAGCCAGTCTGGGAAGATTCCTGTTAAATAGGCATGAAACAATAAAGTAGCTAAATTGAACTCTACACATGTGAGTCTGGTTATGCATGCCTGAAACATTCCAAAGTTGCTAAAATGAAAAATGGAGTTAGTCCCTTGATAAGCTTTTGTTCAATTCTTTGCAGCATCTGCATTTTATAAAAATTACAATCTGCATATGGGGGCGGGGGCAGAGGTTGCCTGGATGGGCTGCTGCTGAATAAGGTATTTTATAAAAACCACATCCCCTCCATCTAATGAAAATGAACCATCCTCCTGATCTTGGTTGATCTCGGCAAAGCGTTAATTGAGAAAAGATTACCGCTCCTGCAGAGAACACAATGCACCGATATTCCGAAGGAATTGATACTGCATTTGTAATCGAGACTCAAAGGATATTGAAGGATTAGGAGCAAAATCAAGAGTGGGGGGGAGTGTTATTGTTGGAAGGGAGCCTATTAAAATCAGGGAACTATAGAATCCCCTCATTTGTCGAATTAAACTGAGAAGCAGAAGACAAAAGGAAAGAGGCTATAATCAAAGTACTTGAAAGGGAAATTTTAATGAACACTAAAACTGGGGAGTGGACAAGTGTTCATATAATTGCTTTATAGGGCTTCTCAAGCTTTTCAATTCAATTTAAAAAGTGGAGAAAATAAGGGTGGCTTTCTGTTCCTCTCTCCTGAAAGCAGTGGCACCTTTTCCTGGAATTATGTTATTTTGGCCCACCAGTGACCAGTGGATCTGGCAACAGATTTGGACAGTGAGGAGGTTGGGGAGGAACATGGGCCAGTCCTGGAGTCTGGGGAAGGCTCTGATGAGAGCTCTCTGTTGGAGGCAGAGAGGGGGCCAGGGCCATATGCCAGTTAGCTGCTTTCGGAGTCAGACATCAGTGAGACAGACGAACAGCTGGAGCCTGTTCCCAGTGTGCGCATGGCCAGAGTTGCCAGACAAAGGGAACAGCTAAAAAACAAGGGTCGACTTGGGAGTAAGGCCACAGGTGGACGATGAATGGCCCCTCCCAGAGGGAATAAAAGAGGAGTTTGCAGGAGACAATTAGTTCATTCCTGCATTCTTGCCAAGTATTGCAGCATCTGGAACAATGATGGGTTCTTCCCGGTTTGGCCCGGTTCGGCCAAGCTGGTAGCAGTGATGATATGACATCATTGAACCGGTTCTCTTTGTTCGGGAGCTGGGCTCTCCCACCCCCCTCCGCCCCCCCTGCATTATTCTTACCTTTTATTTGGCCCCACCCCCAATCTATTGCTGCCTCCTGAGTCTCAGCTGATCGGCTAGAAGGAAAAAAAACTGTTTAAACTCTTGCCGTGAGGCTTCAAAGGGCCGCCCTACAGTTGATCAGTGTTAAAAGGCAGTCTGGTGATAGACCGGTGCCTCCAAAAACAAATGAGTAGACTGGTGCTTCCAAAAACAAATTTGTAGACCAATGCCTCCAAAAACAAATGGGTAGACAGGTACAGCTCTGCAAGCAGTTAAAAGCCTGGTAGACCAGTACCTCTGCTAAATCCTAAAGAATTGTCACATGACCATCAAGCCACACCCACAAAATTAGTCATGCCCACAGAACCAATAGTAAAAAATTTTAGAACCCACCCCTGGTCTGAAAGATATTGGCCTGGCCACTCTCTAAGCCTGATCTTGAAAGACTGTGGGAGAGGAAAGTCTTTGCTGGAGAGGAATTCACTGTAAATTAAATAAAAGAAGTTTATCAGGATGAGGACTCAGCTTTGTGCTGCTGGGGAAGCCTAGGTCAGAAAATATGCTGCTTCCCTTGGTAGTTGCCACATGATCCTAGGAAAAGACATGGCAGCTTTCAAATATTGTGGACAGGTGCTAGATCAGCACCTCTGCATGCCTTAAAGCAGGGGTGTCAAACACAAGGTCCATGGGCCAGATCCGGCCTTGCGATGTGGTTGGATCTGGCCCATAGGGCCGTCCTGGAAAACATGAGGGGCTGGCCTGTGTCGCTTCGACCTGGTCTACCCTCATCAGTTCAGCCCGGTCTACCCAGTGCAAAGAGGAAACATCAGGCCAATGTGGATTCGGCCCAGTCTACCCAGTGCAAAGAGGAAACATGCCAGCAGTTTGGGGAGTGGCATCAAGCTGGCCACACCCATCCATTCAGCCATGCCCAGTGAGTGGCATCAAGCTGGCCATGCCCACCCAGTTGACCACACCCACCCAGTTAGCCATGCCCCCCGGCCCCCCGTGGTCAACCACAACCCTGATGCTGCTCTCAATGAAGTAGAGTTTGACACCCCTGCCTTAAAGCATTTGATGAATTGATGAATTTCCAGGAAAACAAACAACTTTCTTGGTTGGAAAGGGATAATTCACATGCATTAAAAAAAAAAAAATACTGAGATGGGGAAGAGGGAGCCAATGATCGGTTGCTCCCGGTTCGATCCAGTTCTATAGAACCGGTAGTAAAACTGGTGGGAGGCTCCGCCCACCTGCCACGACATCATCCCACTGCAAACCGATAGTGTTCCCCCCAGGGATGGGTAAGTGGAACCCACCCCTGGGGGGAAGATGAGTTAAGAATGATGTTGTTGGTTAGGTAATTGGGTAATCCTTGGAGGTCTTCTGGTTCAACTCCCTGTTCAAGCAGGGGAATCTCTACCTTTCTGAACAAAAGGTCCAATCTCTTCTTAAAAACCTCCAGTTTATTTTATTTTTTATTCTTAAATTTATATACCGCCCTTCTCCCTGAGGATTCAGGGCGGTGTACAGCCAGAATTAAAAAACATAAAATACAAATATTAAAAAACAATTAATATATATATAAATTTGGCCCAAAATTAAAAATACAAACCAATTAAAACATTTAAAATTTCTTCTTAAGCCAACCCGGCTTGCTGAAAAAAGAAAGTTTTAAGGACACGGCGGAAGGCACCAAGGTCTTGGA
This sequence comes from Arizona elegans, assembly GCA_022577455.1. NCBI lineage: Eukaryota > Metazoa > Chordata > Lepidosauria > Squamata > Colubridae > Arizona > Arizona elegans. Next base: position 78,648,181 of record JAKOOJ010000007.1, read on the forward strand.
TTCTCCTTATCTCAGGGGGCAGCTGGTTCCATAGGGTAGGTGCCCCCACAGAGAAGGCCCTCCCCCTGGGGGTCACCAGCCTACATTGATTGGCTGATGGCACCCTGAGGAGGCCCTCTCTGTGGAAGCGCATGGGACGATAGGAGGTCGTCGGTAGCAGCAGGCGGTCTCGAAGATAACTAGGCCCGATGCCATGGAGCGCTTTAAAGGTGATAACCAGCACCTTGAAGCGCACCCGGAAGACCACTGGGAGCCAGTGCAGCTCGCGCAGGAGCAGTGTTACATGGGAGCGCCATGCTGTTCCCATCACTACCCGCGCTGCTGCATTCTGGACCAGTTGGAGCCTCTGGGTGCTCTTCAAGGGGAGCCCCATGTAGAGACCATTGCAGTAGTCAAGGCGAGAGGTGACGAGGGCATGAGTGACTGTGCACAGGGAATCCCGATCAAGAAAGGGCCACAACTGGCGAATCAGGCGAACCTGACAAAAGGTCCCCCTGGTTACAGCTGTCAGATGTTCCTCCAAGGACAGCTGCATATCCAGGAGGACTCCCAGATTGCGAGCCCTTTCTGTGGGGGCCAAAGACTCGCCCCTAATAGTCATGGATGGAGCAATAGCAATAGCAATAGCACTTAGACTTATATACCACTTTACAGTGCTTTACAGCCCTCTCTAAGCGGTTTACAGAGTCAGTTTATTGCCCCCAACAATCTGGGTCCTTATTTCCCACCTCAGAAGGATGGAAGGCTGAGTCAACCTTGAACCTGGTGGGATTTGATCTGCCAATCTGCCAATCTGCCAATCTGCCAATCTGCTAATCTGCTGGCAGCCGGTGATCAGCAGAATTAGCATTCTAAGCAGTGCGCCACTGCGGGACTTCAACTTCTAGAAGCAAGCCATTCAACTGGTTAATTGTTCTCCTTAGTTCTAGGTTCAATCTGTTTTTAATGATCCTCACCTGTTACTCCTTGTCCTGAACTCTGGTGCTTTGAAAACTAGGTTGACCCACAGCCCCTCAAATATTGAGAAACTGGTCTCATGTCACCCGCTAGCCTGAATTCTATTCAGGACTACTTGTAGTTTCATAGCTCCCTTAATTTGTTACCAATCCTGTTTTTACACATTAACACAATTACAGCCATAATAAAAACCATATATATATATATATATATATATATATATATATATATATATATATATATATGTTTTCTCAGGTTTTCGCGGGTGTTTGTATGTAGGTCTTTGGTTATTCGGGTCTTCTCCCACGTAAAATTGGAAGTGTCTTGGCGACGTTTCGACGAAGTCTCATTCGTCATCTTCAGGCTGGTGTTCTCGGCTTCGTGCTTCCAGGAGCAATGTGAGATCGCAGCTGTCTCTTCCTTTTAACTGCTAGTGGGGGTGTGAGCTGATTGGGTGGGAACTTGGCTGTGTTCTGATTGGGTGGAGGTGTGTTCTGATTGGTTAGGGGCTCGGCTGTGCTCTGATTGGATGGGGGGTTTGAGCACAACCAACCCCCCATCCAATCAGAGCACAGCCGAGCCCCTAACCAATCAGAACACACCTCCACCCAATCAGAACACAGCCAAGTTCCCACCCAATCAGCTCACACCCCCACTAGCAGTTAAAAGGAAGAGACAGCTGCGATCTCACATTGCTCCTGGAAGCACGAAGCCGAGAACACCAGCCTGAAGATGACGAATGAGACTTCGTCGAAACGTCGCCAAGACACTTCCAATTTTACGTGGGAGAAGACCCGAATAACCAAAGACCTACATATATATATATAGGTCTTTGGTTATTCGGGTCTTCTCCCACGTAAAATTGGAAGTGTCTTGGCGACGTTTCGACGAAGTCTCATTCGTCATCTTCAGGCTGGTGTTCTCGGCTTCGTGCTTCCAGGAGCAATGTGAGATCGCAGCTGTCTCTTCCTTTTAACTGCTAGTGGGGGTGTGAGCTGATTGGGTGGGAACTTGGCTGTGTTCTGATTGGGTGGAGGTGTGTTCTGATTGGTTAGGGGCTCGGCTGTGCTCTGATTGGATGGGGGGTTGGTTGTGCTCTGATTGGCTGGGGGTGTGTTCTGTTTGGGTGGGGGCTTGGTTGTGCTCAGCTTAGTCTGAGTTGCAGGGGGATTTGAGCTGGTGAGCTGCGTTGTTGTTGTTTGGCTTCGTGTTTGTGGCCGTGCGAGCTCTTCATGGTGGGTGTCAGTCTGCTTCATGTATGGATTGGAGAGGTTTAAAGTGGCTAATGATGCAGCTGCAGTCTGGCTTCTGGTCCTTGGTCGTGGCTCATTATCAGTGTGGGTTTGAGTCTGTTTTCTGCGTGGATGTGTGGTGGTGACATCCTGTGTGGCTCTCGTGAGTGTGGGTCTGGTGTCATTCGTCGTGTTAGGGACCCGTTTGTCAATAAGGGTGGGTTTCCAAATGGCTGGTAGGCGGGAGGTATCGTCTCGTTTGTTCATGCTGTGTGGGCGTTTTTCTATCTCGATGGCTTCTCTGATTATTCTGTTGTTAAAGTGTTCAGTTTTGGCGATAGTTCTGGTCTTTTTAAAGTCAATATCATGTCCTGTGGCTTTAAGGTGTTGGACCAGGGAAGAAGTTGGTTCTTCTTTTCTGACTGAGTTCTTGTGTTCTTCTATGCGTGCACTTATTCGTCTGTTGGTTTGTCCGATGTATGTGGTGGGGCAGGCGGTGCATGGGATTTCATATACTCCTTGATTTTCTAACTCAATTTTGTCTTTGGGGTTCCTTAGGATGGTGGATATTTTTCGGTTTGTGCAGAATGCTGTCTTGATGTTATGTTTGTGGAGGATTTTGCTTATTCTGTCTGTGGTGCCTTTTATGTATGGGAGGAGGGCTTTGCCGTTTTCTTGTTCTGTGTCTTGGATTTTAGTGGGGGTTTCTTTTTGGATTAGGTTGGTGATCTTATTTCTTTGGAATCCATTGGATGTTAGTACGTTAGTGAGGGTGTGTAGTTCGGTTTTTAGGTGTTGTTCGTCAGCTAAGCGTTTTGTTCTGGAAATGAGTGTCTTGGCTACAGAGTTGATTTGGGCAGGGTGGTGGTGTGAGAGTGCGTGCAGATAGCGGTTTGTGTGTGTTTTCTTCTGGTAGATAGTGTGTCCTAGGGAGCCATTGGATTTTCTGTAGACTAAGACATCCAGGAAGGGAAGTTGGTTGTTCGCTTCTGTTTCCATGGTGAACTGTATTTTGGGGTGTAGGCTGTTGAGGTGTGTGAGGAAGTTGTCCAGTTTTTCTTTCCCATGTGGCCAGATTATGAAGGTGTCATCCACATATCTGAGCCAGAGTTTGGGTTTATGATCAGATTTTTCTAGAGCTTGGGTTTCAAAGTATTCCATATAGAGGTTGGCAATGACCGGTGAGAGGGGTGATCCCATGGGTGCTCCTTCTGTTTGTTTGTATTTCTGTCCATTATAGATGAAGTATGTGTTGGATAGGCAGTGGTTGGTCAGATCTAAGATGTGCTTGGGGGGGTTATATTTGTTTTGGATAACTGTCAAGGCTTCTTTGATTGGTACTTGGGTGAAGAGGGATATGACATCAAAGCTCACGAGTAGGTCACTGGGCTGTAAGTTTTGTTGCTTTATGATGTCTATGAACTGGAATGAGTTTTTTACGTATGAGGTGATGGATTCTGCATAGGGCTGTAGTTGTTTGGCGAGAAATTTGGCTAGGTTTTGTAGAGGTGAGCCTATGGAGCTGACTATGGGTCTAAGTGGGGTTCCTTCTTTGTGTATCTTGGGGAGACCATAAAGCTTAGGGCATCTGGATGATTTCTCTCTGGGTATGATTCTTTGCTGAATCTCTTCGCTGATGGGGGAGGCTTTTATTTTGGATCTGGTGGTTTTTTCCAGGTAGGTGGTGGGGTCTGTGTTTAGGGGTTTGTATATGGAGTCTTGGAGTAGGTTGGTTAATTTGGTTTGGTAGTCAGATGTGTTCATAACCACCGTGGCATTGCCCTTGTCTGCTGGTAGGATTATTATGCTGGTGTCTTCTTTCAGGTTAAGTAGTGCTGTCTGTTCCTCTTTGGGTAAGTTACTTTTGGGTGGCTTGCTGGTGCAGAGGATGTTGGTGATTTCGAGTCTGATTCTGTTTGCATCGTCGGGGTTGATTTTGGTCAGGCTGGTTTCAACTCCGCATATAATGGTTTCAGTGGGGATGCTTTTGGGAGCGATTGCAAAGTTGAATCCTTTGGAAAGGACATTGGTTTCGGCTTTGGTGAGGATCCTATCTGAGATGTTATGTGGATTCCAAAGAAATAAGATCACCAACCTAATCCAAAAAGAAACCCCCACTAAAATCCAAGACACAGAACAAGAAAACGGCAAAGCCCTCCTCCCATACATAAAAGGCACCACAGACAGAATAAGCAAAATCCTCCACAAACATAACATCAAGACAGCATTCTGCACAAACCGAAAAATATCCACCATCCTAAGGAACCCCAAAGACAAAATTGAGTTAGAAAATCAAGGAGTATATGAAATCCCATGCACCGCCTGCCCCACCACATACATCGGACAAACCAACAGACGAATAAGTGCACGCATAGAAGAACACAAGAACTCAGTCAGAAAAGAAGAACCAACTTCTTCCCTGGTCCAACACCTTAAAGCCACAGGACATGATATTGACTTTAAAAAGACCAGAACTATCGCCAAAACTGAACACTTTAACAACAGAATAATCAGAGAAGCCATCGAGATAGAAAAACGCCCACACAGCATGAACAAACGAGACGATACCTCCCGCCTACCAGCCATTTGGAAACCCGCCCTTATTGACAAACGGGTCCCTAACACGACGAATGACACCAGACCCACACTCACGAGAGCCACACAGGATGTCACCACCACACATCCACGCAGAAAACAGACTCAAACCCACACTGATAATGAGCCACGACCAAGGACCAGAAGCCAGACTGCAGCTGCATCATTAGCCACTTTAAACCTCTCCAATCCATACATGAAGCAGACTGACACCCACCATGAAGAGCTCGCACGGCCACAAACACGAAGCCAAACAACAACAACGCAGCTCACCAGCTCAAATCCCCCTGCAACTCAGACTAAGCTGAGCACAACCAAGCCCCCACCCAAACAGAACACACCCCCAGCCAATCAGAGCACAACCAACCCCCCATCCAATCAGAGCACAGCCGAGCCCCTAACCAATCAGAACACACCTCCACCCAATCAGAACACAGCCAAGTTCCCACCCAATCAGCTCACACCCCCACTAGCAGTTAAAAGGAAGAGACAGCTGCGATCTCACATTGCTCCTGGAAGCACGAAGCCGAGAACACCAGCCTGAAGATGACGAATGAGACTTCGTCGAAACGTCGCCAAGACACTTCCAATTTTACGTGGGAGAAGACCTGAATAACCAAAGACCTACATACAAACACCCGCGAAAACCTGAGAAAACATATATATATATATATATATATATATATATATATATATATATATATATATATATATATATATATATATATATATATATATATATATACATATATGCTTTTTCTCTCTAGTTTGCATGACAGGCACATTGTAAATTCTATTAAAAAAAATTAAGTTACCCAGGTTCAAAGAATACGCTGCATTGAATTTTGTGAAATTAGGAATGCCTTTCTTTCTCCAATAATTTTTACTGTGATCAACAGCAAATATCCATTTCTTTATTGGTAATTAAAACAGCATAGCAATGCAGGGGGGGAAATTTCATGCCGAAACATGCTGATAACATCATGTTTAAGTCATCTACATAATTAAATAGCAATTGGTCTTAACCATTACTCATTACAGTGCAGCTTTTTGTCATTCTGTTTGATGCTAAAGGATGTTCAGCATCTTGTAATTGATGGAGAAGCCTAATCTGTAGTGCTTACAACATAATCAGGAAGGCAAAGCAACAGTTTTTGATCTGATTTTTAATGTGCTTTTTTTTAAAATGAAAAATGTCTTTGAAATAGGTCTAATTTAAGAAAATATCAGCCATTCTGAAATCACAAAAGTTAAACTTTGAAATCTAGAGTTGGGGCTGGAGGGAAATATATCTGACACCTAATACAACCTAATGCATATAATGGTAAGCTAAATGGAAAGAAACTTTCGTTGCCCCATTAGTCAGTCTGAGATTAATGCACGTAGCTAATAACAATAGCACTTAGACTTATTAAGCAGTTTATAACAGTCAGCATATTTCCCCCAACAATCTGGGTCCTCATTTTATCGACCTTAGAAGGATGGAAAGCTGAACCAACCTTGAGCAGGTCAGGATCGAACTGCTGGCAGTCAGCAAAGTCAACCTGCAATACTGCATTCTAGTCACAGAACTACCACCACGGCTCTTATCCTGCGTGATTTCTAAGTTAATTAAGGTCAGACCTGGTTGGAATTCAAATAAGGGATATAGTTGTCCTAAAGACTTCTGTAAACAAACTATTAGTCCATTAACTTATTTTGGCTTTTCTAGAGATATTTTATGGAATAAATATTTATTTATCTAGTATATGGCAATGATACATTAGCCAGGAGACTACAGAATTAATACAAAGCAGTTGTTTGGCTACAAATGATGGCTAGTCCATTCAGTTTAGGCTTGTGTGCTATCCAGAGTGCACTAGAGGCAGTGAACTAGTTCCACACTCAAATGGCTTGATGGCATTCTGCAGTGTCATCTGGGACCTGTTGCACTACATATCGTTTTTCACTTTTCATTCATTGCATTTGGGCAAGTTCGGTCCTGGTCGAACCTATACCAGCGCTCAAAGCGCCATTTCTTTTCCAACCAAAGTGATACCTATTTATCTACTTGCATGTAGAGTGATTTTGAACTGCTAGGTTGGCAGAAGCTGAGGCAAGGGATGGGTGCTCACTCGGTCACACAGTGCTGGACTCAAACTACCAGAGTGCAGACCTTCTCCTGCATCAATTAGCCACTGAGACTCCATGCCTTTCATGAAATAAAGACAAATCACACGGCGGTGTTTAAAATTTCCTGAAAACACTTATTATTAGTTATTAATATAACTGAATTCTGTCTTATTTTGGAAAAATGAATGTTACTGCGTTAGTCAAAATTTAATAGCTATTATATCATAATACTGGATGTCTTGAGCAACTGACTTTCAGAAATTTCACCACAGGCATTAATCTAGTCTCTTCGAGCAAAGATGCCCACATAGTTTCAAGGGCCGCTCTAAAAAGGCATTTTTCAGTAGTCTAGCTTTGGGATTACCAAAACGAGGTACTCCTTCCTGTCTCAAAGGTGCTTTTTTCAGGAGACAACTGGACTTTCTTGTTTTTTTTTCTTTTGAAGATGTTTCCCTTCTCATCCAAGAAGCTGCTTGGGAGAACCATGATCTGGATGATTGAGGATCTCTACAGACTCCTTCCTGTGCTTTCATTCTTTTGCATGCCTTAAATTCTAAATTAAGTAGATGTTAAGCAAGTTGGCAATTCAACAGTGACAAGGCATGACCCTGGTGGATAAATATTAACCTCCTATCCCCCCCCCCCCCGCCCCCAATTTGCAAATCATGGATTCAGATCCTCAGCAAACATTGTGAGCATTTGACGGCAATTGGCAAAACTGGGGCAGGCAACCCATTGATGAGATATTTCATAATTAATTCACATATCGTTAGCTTTGAAAAGAAGCCCACATGAGAACTTTGAAAAAGGCTTTTATCTTCATTTTCAAAATGCTTGTCTAATACATTAATAATCATGGTTAGAAATGAAGCATAATTCCACACCCTCTTTACTTTATAAGTAATTCAAGCGATATCTTAAGAGAAAAGATAGGAATCACTTATCAGAGGTAGGAGAAAAGCTATCTGCAATACTTAACCTGGAGCCAGAATGAAGCAAAGACAGAGGGGCTAAGTAAGCCCCATCTGGGGGTAATTCAGTTACTGAAGTGGTTCAATTGTTTGGGGTGGCTGCACTTTAGAAGGCCACCTGTGGATTCAACTGCGTTTCGTTTGTTTAATCTACTATTACTTCTACATTGTTAAGCAGCAATCTAGGAGATGCACAACATGTTTTAAAAAATAAATCGGTCATGAATCTTTAAATCATTGGGGGAAAAAAACTTTAAAGAGGAAATATTATCGACAATAAAAATAATTTAAAAGGCCAAGTTAAGTCACGGTCACATATTTTTCTGAAAACATTGCAGGCAATTTTACTACAATGTAGGAGTGGCTGCAGTAGAGAGTTTAAAAAATAACCTTGGTAGAATTATGTAGGAACTGTTAGCTATGCAAAAAGGGTTGAAACCAGTGGTGAAATGTAAAATTTGTTACTACCGGTTCTGTGGGCATGGCTTGGTGGGGGCGGTAATGTGACTGGGTGGGCATGGCCACCTTTTTTTTTTTCTTTTACTTTTAAAAACATTTTTTCTACAACCTTTTTGGCCAAAGAGTTTGTAAAAAAAATGCTTTTGAAAGCCTCTGACGATCAGGCAACTCAGCTGCGATCGTCAGAAGCTTTTAAAAGCATTTTTCTACAATGTCTTCGGCCGAAGAGGTTGTAGAAAAAATGCTTTTAAAAGCCTCTGACGATCCCAGCTGAGTTGCCTGATCGTCAGAGGCTTTTTTTAAACTTTTAAAAGCATTTTGAAGAGGTTATAGAAAAAATGCCTTTAAAAATTAAAAAAAAGCCTCTGATGATTGCGCAGCTCAGCTGGGCATGGGGGTGGGGGCAGGGATTTTTGCTACCGATTCTCCGAACCACCCACCGCCATCGCTACCAGATCGGGCAATCCAGTCTGAACTGGGAACATTTCACCCCTGGTTGAAACGTTAAATCCGGAATAATGAGATAACATTCAGAAAGACTCAGGTAGACACCCCTCCAATTCACTAAAGTGTAAGGGAAGTAGAGCACACAAATTGTGCCAAATCCTGTTATTATAACCAATCTCAATAAAAGTAGTTTTAGTCTTCATATGGAGTTGATTTCATGGTCTGGTCTGCCTAGTAGTGCTCATATTGACTCAGAAAAAAACCCATTTTCCCCCCCTGCTTGAGACATGTAAGGTTTTCCTAAAGGCTATGCCCTCTTTCTTGCAGATCTTTATAAGTGGGTTGATTTATCCCAAAATAAATAATCCCCTAGATAATCAGCTTTTAAGTCAATTGGATCAGTATTCTGAAAGTAAGCCAGGAAACAATTACTAATCAAAACTATTCTTTCAAACCTAATGCAGTGCGGCCTCTGAATTTTGCACCAACTAAAACTTTGAGGCAGTCCTGAAATGTCTCAAGTTTATTTATTTATTTTTATTTTTATTTATTTTTATATGCCGCCCTTCTCTGGAGACTCAGGGCGGCTTACAATGCGTTAAGCAATAGCCTTCATACTTTTGTATATTTTATACAAAGTCAGCTTATTGCCCCCACAAACCAGGTCCTCATTTTACCCACCTTAGAAAGGATGGCAGGCTGAGTCGACCTTGAGCCTGGTGAGAATTGAACTCACAGTAATTGCAGGCAGCTGGATGTTAAATTTTATTTATTTATTGCGATTTATATGCCGCCTTTCTCCCTAGGGACTCAAGGCGGCTTACAAATGACAACTTCAATACAAATCACAATACAATACAAAATTAAAATCAAAAACCCAGTTAAAAAATGATTTAAAATTATACCAGTGTACCCCAAATGGATCAGTTTAATTGGCGGAAGAGCCACGTCTTCAGCTCGCGGAGGAAGGAAAGAAGGTCGGGGGCTGTCCTGAGCTCAGTGGGCAATCCATTCCAGAGGGTCAGGGCTCCCACAGAGAACGCCCTCCCCCTGGGGGTCGTCAGCCGACATTGTTTGGCTGATGGCACCCTGAGGAGGCCGACTCTGTGAGAGCGCACAGGACGATGGGAGAACGACTAGAGATGGTCCTGCAAGTACCCCGGGCCTAAGCCATGAAGGGCTTTATAGGTGAGCACCAGCACCTTGAAACGTATCCGGAGTGCCACCGGTAGCCAGTGCAGCTTACGCAGGAGAGGTGTTACACGGGAGTATCTAGATGCCCCCGTAACTACCCGCGCGGCTGCATTTTGGACTAGCTGAAGCCTCCGAACACATCCCAAGGGCAGCCCCATGTAGAGGGTGTTACAGTAGTCCAACCTAGAGGTAACAAGGGCGTGAGTGACCGTGGCGAGGGCATCCCGGTCTAGGAACGGGCGCAACTGGCGCACAAGACGGACCTGTGCGAAGGCCCCCCTGGTTAAGGCCGTCAGATGGTCATCTAAGGACAGCCGAGAATCCAGGAGGACACCCAAGTTGCGGACCCTATCGGAGGGAACAAGGGACCCTATCGGAGGGGACAATGCTGCCTTTGTAGGAGGCATTAGCCTCCTACGCCACTCAGGCTCTTTTTAAGTTAAGTCAATTGTTCGAATTTGTCCCTATGAAAAAAGCTCCTAAATCAGGGATGCTTAAATCTGATCCATGGGGCCGGCCTGGAAATATCAAAGGACTGGCCTGTGGTGCCTCTGCCGGCCAAAATGGGCTTTGCGGGGGGCCTCGGGAGACCTCTGTGTGGCCCATTTTTGGCCAGCAGAGTGCTGCTGAAGGCCAGGGAGGGCAAAAACAAGGCACGGGGGACCATGTGCAGCCCCCCCATGCCCCGTTTTGGCCAGTAAAGTGCTGCAGGAGGTATCCATCCCATCTCCGCCCCACTGCCCCCTGCCGGTCCCCGGAGGAAAACTACAATGTGTCAGCACTTCAAGATGCATTTACTCTAGTGCTGACATAAGAAGCAGAGGCGTCTGGAAAGGGACGTTTGACTTTTCACCTACTTATTTTCCCTGGAGATAATATCCCCTAGGAGATGGGATGGGAGGGGGGAAATTCCTTTGAGCTGGAGCAGTAGATTAGGGGTAGAGTGACTTGGAAGATGGCCAATGAGTGCAGGGGAGTGGGGAATGGAAAGGGAGGGTTTTGGGTCTGGAAGTCAGTGTTGGTGGAGTCAGAGTTAGAATGTCGTGCTTAATAAATGGGAGTTTTTCTTCAAAGACTTTGCTTGAAATGCAATTTATTTGAGACGACCTCGAAACCTGACACAATGCTGATCTGGCCCTCAAAGAAATCCTGTTTGACACCCTGTCCTAAATGGCGTGGTTCTTCTCTTAGTCTAGATTTCCTTGCTGGTCTGGTGGTTCCTAGTCCCTCTTTTGTTTTTGCTCTAGACCAGTGATGGCTAATCTTTTCTGGACCGAGTGCCCAAAGCACACTTGAACCTGTAAAATGCAATGCATGCGTGGCCCCTGTGCATGCACCCTGGCCCCGCACATGTGCCCCACTCCCCTGCATGTGCATGCAATGCACTCCCCCACATTCACCCCGCCCCCCCACGCATGCGCGGCAGGGACCCAAAGACCAGCTGGCTGGTGGGAGGCACGTGCACATGCGCAGCGGAGCTGAACTGGGGCGACGGCTCGCGTGCCATCAGAGAGGGAGCTGTGTGCCACCTCTGGCATACATACCATAGGTTCGCCATCACGGCTCTAGTCATAATGCTTTCCTCCGGTGCCACACATAACCCGATAGTAAAACCTTCAAAACATGTAATGCTTTGCAGTTACTCCTAAAACTTTGCACTTCAAAGAAGAGTGGGACATATCTCTCAAAATGTATGGCACAATTGCTTACAGGAATTGTCTTCAAGTGTTCCTAATTAAAAAATGTGTGCTAATACATTATAAGAATTTCCAGGAAGTCTCAAAATTATTCCAGTCTATTTATGGGTAGGCGAATGAAAGGAAACATCTGACTGAATTTTCTGTGAACATCTCACAATGGCTGTGAGGAAACACGCTCAGTAATTTATGGTGTCTTCAGTACCAGTCCATGTTTTCTTCAACAGTCACTATGCATGCATGCACATCCAGATGAGTTGCTTTGAGGAACATTTTTCAAAATGCTATTTTTCTAGGGACGGAGGTGAATAAAATTAAAATCTCCAAAACTGTTTCAGAAAACTTTTTTTTTTATTGCAAAAGTTTTACAGTTACATTTTCACCCCTTTCCCCGCCCCCCCCGCAACCCACCCCAAACTTCCCAGCCTCCCTAACCCACCCTAACCCTCCCCTCCCCCCAGACTTCCTCACAGTATACTCATGTCAAATAAAAGGAAAAACCCTCCTTTGTATATAAAACTTGAACCCCTCCCTCCCCCTTACAAATTTTCATCTTCATTACATTAACCTATTTCAATCTTAATATAACATTTTCAAATAAATTTTCATCCTGATTACCTTAAAAATATTTCTATCTTGATATAACATTTTCTAACAAATTTTCATCCTCAACCTTAAAATATTTCTATCTTAATATATAACGTTTTCAAATAAAAGCTATTTGATACTTCCTAGTTTGATATTTATTCTGAACATAATCTATCCATTTCTTCCATTCCCACTCATAAGTCTCTTGAGAACAATCTTTTAAATATGCTGAAATCTTCGCCATCTCTGCAAAACTGGCCATCTTCAAAGTCCATTCCTCAATCGTAGGCAGCGCTTCATTTTTCCAATATTTACCTATCAACAATTTTGCTGCTGTTATCATGTACAATATCAATTTTGTTTCACCCAATGTAAAACCCTTAACTATACCCAATAAAAACAGTTGTGGAGAAAATTGAATTTTTTTCTTCAAAACATTCTGCATGACCCACCAAATTTTTATCCAAAAAGCCTTAACTTTCTTACAGGTCCACCAAACATGATAATATGTAGCGTCTAGACAATCACATCTCCAACATTTAGGCTGCACATTAGGGTACATACACGACAATTTTTTGGGGTCTAAATGCCATCTATAAAACATTTTATAGAAATTTTCCCTCAGATTCTGCGACTGTGTAAATTTAACATTCTGGACCCAGATTTTTTCCCATGTTTCCAACATCACTGGTTCCTCAAAATTTTGTGCCCACTTAATCATGCAGTCTTTAACTAATTCAGTTTCTGAATCCCTTTCTAACAAAACATTATAAAGTCTTTTAACATGCATTGGGCCTTTCTCTTTTATGTGTCTAACTAATTCTTCCTCATACATCATAATACCAGTTTTTTGGTCCTCTTTCCATCTCAATTGCAATTGATTATATTGTAACCAAGTTAGATTAATCCCTTCAGCCAACAATGTCTGTAATGTCTTCAGCTGCCATCTGCCCGCATCTGTAAAAAGAACCTCTTTGTATAAAAACCCCCCGAGTGACATTATATTTGTATTCCACAAAGTATGACCAAGATCCAGCCATAGCGGTATTTTATAATCCCAATTGTTTCGGTGCTTCTTCCAGACTCTCAACAATGAATCTCTAAGTATATGGCTTTTGAATACTTTATCCACTTTACTGTCATAAAATAAGTAAGCGTGCCATCCAAATTCCAAATCAAAACTTTCTACATTTAATATTCCAGTCTTTTTTCCTCCAAACCAATCACTTACTAAAGTCAAGGCTGTTGCCTCATAATATAATTGTAGGTTTGGTAGTTTAAGACCTCCCCTTTCTGGAACGTCTTGCATGATTTTCATTTTTACTCTTGGTTTTTTCTCGTTCCAGACAAACTTGTTCACGCCAGTTTGCCATACTTTTAATTGTTTATCATTTTTGAGCACCGGAATCATTTGAAACAAAAAAAGAAATCTTGGCAAAATGTTCATCTTAACTGCTGCTATTCTTCCCAGTAAAGACAGCTGCAGTTTTTTCCAAGTCTCCATATCTTTTTGCACCTCTCGCCACAACACCTCATAATTATTTTGAAACAATTTCATATTTGATTCTGCAACCTGGACTCCTAGATATTTTACCTTTGGTACAATCTCAAAACCTGCCCTCCTTTCTGGCTCCAGTTTACGATCTTGTGTCATATTTTTGACTACCATCTTAGTTTTTTTCTGATTCAATCTAAAACCTGAAACTTTACCATAGTCTTGTATAATGTCCTTCATCTGGATTATTGATTCCATTGGCTGTGTTAGGGTGACGACCAGATCATCTGCAAATGCCTTTATTCTGTAGTCCTCTTGCCTTATCGTTATACCTTTCAAAGTATTAGAATCCCTTATTGTATTTAACAAGACTTCTAGTGTTAAAATAAACAACAATGGGGACAGCGGACATCCCTGTCTTGTTCCTTTTTCGATTTTAAACTCTGTTGTCAAACTTCCATTAATAATAATCTGTGCCTTTTGATCTTGATAAATTGCTGAGACCGCCTGTATAAATTGGTCCCCAAAGTCCATCCTTTTTAAAGTCTTTAGTAGAAAATTCCAGTCCACTTTATCAAAGGCCTTCTCTGCATCCAAAAAAACCAGCACTGCAGGGATCTGTTTATTCTTCTCAAGATATTCCAATAAATCTATTACATGCCTTACATTGTCATTCATATGCCTACCCTCAATAAATCCCGCTTGATCATCATGAATCACCTTTTGAATCACTGGCATCAGTCTGTTGGCTAATACTTTTGCATAAATTTTGTAATCCGTATTCAAAAGAGATATCGGTCTGTAGTTCTCTGGTTTTTTGGGACCTGCTTGTTCTTTTGGTATCAAAGAGATATAAGCTGTAGTCCATGATGGGGGTACTTTTCCCCCTTGTTGTATATTACAAAATAAATCTCTAAGTTGTTCCACCATTTCTGCCTGCAGAGTTTTATAATACACTGCAGTCAGACCATCCGTTCCAGGAGCTTTAGCTGTTTTTAATTGTTTTATTGCTGGTATTATCTCCTCCTCTGTTACAGGATAATTCATTCTTTCCTTTTGTTGCTCAGTAATTTTTGTAACTCTTTTGTTATCTAAATATTTTTCTATAAGTCCATTCTGCACCTCCTCTCTGGCATATAGTTTAGTGTAATATTCAAAGAAGGCTTCTTTTATTAATTTCTGTTGAAAAACTTCTTTCCCTCCAATATCAATACTATCAATAGTCCGTATGCTCTGTTTCTTCCTTAATGTGTAAGCCAACCACCTACCCGGTTTATTGGCGTTGCAGAATGTATTATGCTTCGCATATTGTAAATTTGTTGCAACTTGATCCGCTATAAGCATTTGGAATTGGTCTTTCAAAAGTTTTATGACACTAAGTATTCTTTCATCTGTCGGATTTTTAATAAGTAACTGTTCCTTGTTCTTTATTTCTGCTTCCAGTTCAAGTCTTTTCTTTTGTCGAATCAACCTATGTTTAGAGTTCATATATATAAGCACCCCTCTCATATAAGCTTTGCTTGCGTCCCACACAATTTCCATTGGGGTGCCTTTATTCAAATTTATTTCAAAAAACTCTTTCAAATACTTTTTAAGTTCTATTATATTTTTTTCATATCTGAACAAGTTTTCATTTAATCTCCAAGAACGTCTCTCATTCTTGCATGTCTCAATTTCTATCCACACTGGGCTATGATCAGTCAAAGTTCTTGGCAGAATCTTTGTTCTTTTTATGCTGACAAGTAAAGCATCAGACAACAAAATAAAGTCAATCCTGGAAAAGGATCTATGTCTGTCAGAGAAGAAAGTATAATCCAGTTCTTTTGGGTTATGTATTCTCCAAATATCTTTTAATTCCAGGTCTTCTTTCATATCGAAAAAAGTCTGTGGTAATCTAATTCTTGACTTTGCCAAAGTCTTTTTGTCTAATTTAGAATCAATTACTCCATTCCAATCTCCCATAATTAAAATAGATCTGTAATCCCATTGAAGTATTTTAGCATGCAGCATTTTATAAAAATAGTCCTGTTGTTGATTAGGAGCATAAATTCCTATCAAAAGAATTTGATTATTGGCAGAAAGTAATTCTATTGCTACAAACCTGCCATCTTGATCAGCTTCTATAAGTTTAGCTGTAAATTTTTTATTTACGTAGATAACCACACCATTCTTTTTTTGGTTAGTTGAAGATATAAAATGTGTTCCTGATTTGGAATTTATCAAATAGTTTTGATCTTGAGCTGTGATATGCGTTTCTTGCAAGCAAATTATATCATTATTATATTGTTTTAAATATGCAAATACTTTCTTCCTTTTGTGTGTTACATTCAACCCATTCACGTTCCAAGATAAATATTTAATCATCATTATTCTCTTTCTGGAGCAAAGAGCAGAACATTCGGATTTCATCCGAAATCTTCTGTCCTGCATTCCCCATGGCCCCAGCCTTTTCCTTTTCCTGCTGTAACTTTTCTTTAAGTTGCTTGGCTTTTGCTCGGGTTATACGCTGATCCTTGACTTCAGCCGCCCAAGCCGACTCCAAAATTGGAGAAGGTTCCAGCAAAGGCTCATCCAGAAAACCTCCTTCAGCACCCTTCAACTCCTCTGATTCCTGCTTAGATTGCTGTTGCAATTCTTGAGGTTGCTTCTTATCACTCTCTTTAATCTCCAAGACTGTAGATGTTCGTGGGGATGGTGTTCTTTCTTTAAAAATTTCAGTATAAAATTGCTCCGCCTTCTCCACAGTATTCAAACGGTGTTTCTCTCCCTTATATCTCAAAATTATGCCAGTTGGGGCGTCCCAACGAAATGGGATTTGATTATTCTGCAGTTCTTTAACAAGAAAACCAAAATCTTTTCTAGATTTCAACATCTTAGGTGGAAGCTCCTTGTAAACTGTAATCTTAGATCCGCTCACTTGCACAGAAGTGAGAAAAGATTTTTGCAGAATATCATTTCTTATTGCTCTGTCTGTAAAATATATGACCACATCTCTAGGCAATTGTCTTTGTCTGGCCACCCACGAGTTGACTCTGTAGATTTTATCTATTTTACAAAGGACCATCTCAGGCTCAATTTTTAAAATCACAGCTAAGGCTTCAGCACAGATCTGTCTCAAATCCTGTCTCTCCTCTTCTCTAATTCCTCGAAGCCGTATAGCAAATTCCATTGCCCGGAATTGCATCATGACAATCTCATTCTCAACTCTCTGCATCTTGTCATCAACATCAAAAAATTTATGATCATTATTTTTCATCTTAGCATTAACTTCTAATTTAAATTCATCCACTTTTGACTCAACTTTCATAATAAATCCTGCCAGGCCAGACGCCACATCTGTTATTTTTTTGGTCACCTTCTTTTGGTTCTGCTGCATTTCCTGCATAATTTCCTGTTGAGACTTTTGGATTTTTTCATCTATTTTATTTATTTTATCATCCATTTCTTGTTGAGCTTTTTGAAATTTATCATCCAGAATATTTGAAATGAATTCTTTTAACTCTCCCATATCCAGATCTTTTTTTTGGGCTTGTGACTGCGTGTCCTGTTTGCGTGTGGGGGACCGCCCCCCTGTTTTGCCTTCCTGCTTCTTTGAAGCCATCCTGCCACGTAGGCTAGCTTTTCTAAAAAGGGAGGTTCCGCCTCTTCTGCTACCTCCACAATACCTTCTAAAAAAGTCCCCCAGATTTACTCAAGGCAAAGCTCTAATGCAGCAAAAACAGGTAAAAGGGAGAGATTTTCCTCTTGTTTCTGTTGTAGCCGGAGCAACTTTGTAGCAACTTTTTAACTTTGTAGCAAGACGAAATGACTTCACCAATCCACACCCGCTGATTCGTTTGCTCTAATACTGAGCACCATATTTTTTCAGTCACTTTCACTCATTCAGAACTTTCACTTCCGTATAAAAAATCAGCAAAGGGCTAATACTTGCAATTCAGAATTTCAGGGTTCGGGTGGATTCGGTGTTTAGTTGGATTATTTCCCTCGCTCTTTGAAGGTTTCCTGCAGTCGGCTTGTTCTGCGAAGGCAGAGACGTCCCACGCCGCCCGGAGTCTCAGCAGGTTGAGAGGGAGCCGCGCCTGTTTCCTCCCCAGAAACAGTTCCCTGGGGGGATTGCAGGGGCTCTACCTGTTCCCTGCTGCCTCTTCTTCATAAATCCTCAGGATTTTGAAGATTTCAAGCCGCTTCGCGATCGAGAAGCGGCTCTACGAGCGGCGGGGGTGGCTAAAAGAAGGCACCGTCGCCGCCGAAGACGAGGAAACCGGAAGTCCACAAAACTTTTTCATAGCAATTTCAGTTTGGGTCTAGTAAGGGTCTCCATCTTGGAGAACAATACTACTACAGTGGTGTGTTTCAAAAAATTTTTACTATAGGTTCTGTGGGATTGACTTGGTGGGTGTGGGATGGCTTGGTGGGTGTGGTTTGGTGGGCATGGCAGGGGAAGGATACTATAAAATCTCCATTCCCACCCCACTCCAGGGGAAGGCTACTGCAAATTCCCCATTTACTCCCGATCAGCTGGGACTTGGGAGGCAGAGAATAGATGGGGGTGGGGCCAGTCAGAATTTTTACTACCGGTTCTCCAAACTACTCAAAATTTCTGCTACCGTTTCTCCAGAACTGGTCAGAACCTGCTGAAAACCATCTTTGTGATACTTGCTGTAAAAAGCTTTAATTGTAGAAATGGATTTGTAGACTCAAAATGTATTGCACTGTGTATTTACAGGTAGTCCTTGACTTACAACAGTTCTTTTAGTGACTGTTTGAAGTTACAATAGCACTTAAAAATGACTTATGACCATTTTCCACAAAAATTTCAAATTCACATTTCAAAAATTACGACCATTATACCACCCCTATGGTCATGTGTTCAAAATTCAGATGCTTGGCAACTGACTCATATTTATGATGGTTGAACTATCCCGGGGTCATGCGATACCCTTTTGCGACAAGCAAAGTCAATAGGGAAGCCAGATTCACTTAACAACCGTGTTACTAACTTAATAACTGCAGTGATTCATTTAACAACTGTTGCAAGAAAGGTCACCCAGTGGGGCAAAACTCAACAACTATCTCACTTAGCAACAGAAATTTTGGACTCAGTTGTAGTCATATGTTGAGGATTACCCATATATGAAAGGAATATTTCCCATAGTTATATTTTGTACAGTAGCAGAGTGTTGTGGCCCACCAGCGACCAGTGGATCTGGCAGTAGTTTCGGACAGTGAGGAGGTTGTGGAGGAACATGGGCCAGTCCTGGAATCTGGGGAAGGCTCTGATGAGTGCTCTGCCTCGGAGGCAGAGATGGGGTCAGGGCCGTCTGACAGTTGTCAGCTGCCTTCGGAGTCAGACATCAGTGGGGCAGAAGAACAGCTGGAGCCTGTTCCCAATGTGCGCATGTGCAGAGTTGCCAGGAGAAGGGAACAGATAAAGAACAAGGGTCAACTCAGGAGTAAAGCCACAGGTGGACGGTGAATGGCCCCTCCCATAGGGAATAAAGAGGAGCAAAAGGGCAGAGGAGTTTGCAGGAGACAATTAGTTCAATTCATTAGAGCAAAGATCTGTTCCTGACTTCTTGCCAAGTATTGTCTGCTACAGAGTGGTGTTTGGAAGATATCGGCCTGGCAGCTCTCCAAGCCTGATAAAGGTTTGTAGTTGTGAAATCTCTTGAAAGACTGTTGGCCGGGACTTTGCTGGAGAGAAATTCCCTTTAAACTAAATAAAAGGGGTTTTATCGGGACGAGGAGTCAGCTTTGTGCTTTTGGGAAGCTTAGGTCAGAACACAGATTTCAATCAATCTGAAAAGTTCAAATAGTGTAGGGATTTATAAATAAGAGCCATTCTATACGAATCTCTAAAGGCTTTTAAGCTTATGGCTCCTGGTAGTTAAGAGCTGCTCTTGCAGTTCCTCAGGTCTTCTTCACTGGCTGGAGTCTTAGAGGAAGCAATGAACTTTAAGTCATTCCTAGCAGGTCTGAAAAAGAGTAAAAATTATTAATATGTCTCAAATGATGCAGAACAATTGAGCACGGATCTAAAAAAAAAAAATTGAGAGGATTCCATAAATCCTGCTGAGAGGCATCATCAAGTTGAATGGATGATCACTGTGGAAATTAGACTGTTGGACTGGTTGGGTCTTTTGACCAATCCATTCATGGTTGGTTATAGAGAAGACGACAACATTTTTTTTGAAGGTTCAAAAATATTTGAAAATTGATTCTTTCTCATCTCATCTCTCTTCTAGGCTAAAGCAGGGGTGAGCTGTTGTGGGTTAGCAGGGGTTCAGGAGAACCTCTAGGTAAGATTCTGTGCAGTTTGGAGAACCCCCAAACCCCCACTTCTGGCTGACCCCGCCCACCCCGCCCCTCCCAGGAGTGCCCATGCGGCCTGTTTTGGATGCAGATAAGTGCAAGTTGCATGTGGAGGCTCAGGGAGGATGAAAAATGAGTTTACTGGATGTTTGAGGGCCTCTGGAGCCTGGGGAGGCCATTTTCGCCTTCCCGGAGGCTTGAGAAGAGCGTCTGGAGCCTGGGGAGGGCAAAAACACGCCCCCCCCCCCGTGGTGCAGGAGGCCGACTAGGCCACACCCACCATGGCCACACCCATGTAGCAACTGGGCAGAGAACCCCTTGCAACAATTTTTAAAGCCCACCCCTGGGCTAAAGTCTACCCAAGAAACTGAACATATGTCATCTGTAAGAGTCTTCATGTACAACAATGGTCTTTAGTCTTCTGGAGAGAAGATGGATTATTGAAGAGAGAGGTTGACATTCAGATTCAGAGTTTCCAAACAGACTGTCTGGTTTTCAGCAGGAGGTCTTTTTTTTTTTTTACTTTAGGCAGTTGGAAGTATTGTGATGGAGTATTCCATGGAAATGACCTATTACAAAGCCACATTTCTGCCCCTTATCGGTTCTGTGAACTAAATCAGATGTTATAGCAATATTATACTTGACCTTAGGAGATAACTTAGCTTGTACAATTTCCTATAGAAGGTCATAAAGAGCCTCTGGGAATTCAGCTAATCCAAGAGGGACCTCACAAAATACTCTGCATTCTCTTGATACAAAATCCATTTGAAATTAGTCAGGCATCACGTGGTGCTCAGGATAGATCGCTATATTATCACATTAAAGTACTGTAAGTTGAGTTAGGCCATTGCATTTGACTTCTACTAGATGAGAATATTTAATCGAACTAACACAAAAAGAACCCTGCAGGCATCTATGTAGCCACAAGAATGATTGTTTCATTTTCACAGAGTCTTTACTTTTATCTTAATGCTTAATAATACAGGGTTGGTTATGTGTTGTGTTTCTGGATTAACTTCCATAGCTCCAAATAAGCTATCTGGGTAGACATCATATTAGATGGTCATTCTTGGTTCCAGATCTCTAACTTTACCCAGGAGTAGAGCAGAACCATAATATAGTGCAAACTATATGGCTGCCCTAGAGAACAATCTGAGAATGAAGTTGGTTCGGAGGGAGTGTGTGATACCCTTTGTAGAGTAAAGTAGAGAGAAACAGGAGAGATTTTTGTCTATGGAGATTCTTAATCATCCAGATCATGGCTGTCCTGAAGGTGCTTTGCAAAAGGCAACTGGACTTTCTTATAAAAACACTTCAGTAGATGTTCTTCTTGAACTCAGTGTGACTTTATAATGCCTTGGTAAGGCCACACTTGGAATACTGCATTCAGTTTTGGTCGCCACAATGTAAAAAAGATGTTGAGACTCTAGAAAGAGTGCAGAGAAGAGCAACAAAGATGATTAGGGGACTGGAGGCTAAAACATATGAAGAACGGTTGCAGGAAATAGGTATGTCTAGTTTAATGAAAAAAAGGGCTAGGGATGACACGAAAGCAGTGTTCCAATATCTCAGGGGCTGCCACAAAGAAGAGGGAGTCAAACTATTCTCCAAAGCACCTGAGGGCAGGACAAGAAGCAATGGGTGGAAACTCATCAAGGAGAGAAGCAACTTAGAACTAAGGAGAAATTTCCTGACAGAACAATTAATCAGTGGAACAATTTGCCTCCAGAAGTTGTGAATGCTCCAACACTGGAAGTTTTTAAGAAGAGGTTGGATAACCATTTGTCTGAAGTGGTGTGGGGTTTCCTGCCTGGGCAGGGGATTGGACTAGAAGACCTCCAAGGTCCCTTCCAATTCTATTCTATTCTATTTATGCTTCAATCATGTGATTCAGGATTAGGCTGTCTACAGGAGTGGGCTTCAAAAATTTTAGGAAGAGGTTCTCTGCCCAGTTGCTGGGTGGGCATGGCCATGGTGGGTATGGCCTAGTTGGCTTCCTGCACCATGGTGGGGGGCATTTTTGCCCTCCCTGGGCTCTAGAGGGTTTCTTCGAGTCTCTGGGAGGGTGAAAATGGCCTGCCCAGGTTCTGGAGGCCCTTTGAAGGCTGGAAACAGGCCAGTTTCTGGCCTTCCCTAACTTCCGGTAGGCCTGTTTTTCACCCTCCCTGAGCCTCCATGCGCCCTGCAGTTACCTGCATCCAAAATGGGCCACATGGGGACTCCAGAGAGGGGCGGGTTGGGGTGGGTGGGGCCAGCCAGGAATAGGATTTGGGGGTTCTCTGAACTGCAAAGAATCTTAGCTAGAGGTTCTCCCGAACCCCTACAAATCCCCAGCAGCTCACGCGTGGCTGTCTATGAAATATCATTTGAGATGGTTTAGCCAGACTCAAATATCATTTGAGATGGTTTAGCAAGATCTGGGGATCAAGGTCTTGAAAAATTGGCAGGATCAGATCGTTAAATCCCCTGTACTCTTGAATTTCCTTCCGAGGGTCTTTGAAGCAGAGTACAGAAAGTTTGCGATTCAAATCAGGGGCATGCCTCATTAAAGTCAATGTCTATGCTGTTTGTATTAATGACACATGTGTTTGTCATTCCTAATGGGGAGCCGAAACAGGTGGATGCAATGTTATATTACTCCCTGGGAGCCCTCATAAAACCAGAATTGAATATAACAACTACGTCCTCCAAGACTTCACAGCCAGTGATTAGGATCTGACGTCAATGGACACATCACATTCCTCAGAACATCAACATGAACAGAAATACGCCTTGAAACATTTTGTGAGTTTCCTCTCATGTTTACTCAGACTTGTTAACTTTTATGTAGGGATCTGCCTTTATTTCCAGCTCCCTGCATGCTGGAGTGAGATGTTTGGAATTCTTCTCTATGCCCCAGATGCAGTTTTGCATAGCATCATCTGCAAGGGATTTAATTATGCATCAGGCCCCTCTGTTGAAAAGGATGAACGTTCATTAAGAAGCTAGGGAAGTGTCATATAGGCATGTATATCATTTGATATCTGATCACCGAGGCTTCTCACTTGATGAACCGAATTTGTCAACTGTACTACAGAACAGTTTATCTCTTCGAGGTGACAGGAAAGCTGTAGCTGTATTGTTTGATCCGTGCTGGGTGTTTCATCGCATACTTATTTTGATTTACAGCATAATTTTATACACCTGGTGGACTCATTCGAATCCGAGGGTGCATCTCTGAGTGGAAACCAAGAAATTTCCAAAGGCCCTCATCATTTATTTATTTATTTCATGTATTTATATGCTGCCCTTCTCCAGAAGGACTCAGGGCGGCGAACACAAGTTAAAAACATGTACAACAAAATCCCATTTTAAACCAAATTAACTAATAAATAATAAATAATAAAACCCAGAATCAAAGTCAGCCTATTTGCTTGAACAGCCAAGTCTTCAGGTCCCGATGGAAGGAGCGGAGATCAGGAGCTCAGTAGGCAACTCATTCCAGAGGGTAGGAGCACCCACAGAGAACACCCTACCCCTAGGCACCGCCAGACGACATTGGCTTGCCGTCGGAACCCTGAGGAGAGGAGCCCTATGTGAGTGAATAGCACAGTGAGAGGCAGGCAGGAGGAGGTTCTGCAAATATCCCGGACCTAAGTCATGTAGGGCCTTATAGGTGAGAACCAGCACCTTGAAGCGGACCCGGAGAACCACTGGTAACCAGTGCAGCTCATGCAGGAGAGGTGTTATATAGGAGTAACGAGGGGCTCCCGTAACAACTCGTGTGGCTGCATTCTGGATCAGCTGGAGTCTCCGGGTGCATCTCAAGGGCAGGCCCATGTAGAGGGAATTGCAGTAATCCAAGCGGGAAGTAACCAGGGCATGAGTGACAGTGCGAAGGTCATCTCGGTCCAGGAAAGGGCGCAACTGGCGTACCAGGCGAACCTGTGTGAAGGCCCCCCTGGTCACGGCCATCAGGTGGTCTTCTAGGAACAGCTGAGCATCCAGGAGGACACCCAAGTTGCGAGCCCTATCAACGGGGGCAAGTTTTTCCCCACCCATCAAAAGTGATGTGGTCTCTGAAACCCGAGATGCTGGCATCCACAGCCACTCAGTCTTGGAGGGGTTGAGTTTGAGTCTGTTTCTACCCATCCAGGCCCACACCACCTCCAAGCAATGGGACATCATGGAAAGGGCATCTCTGGGGTGGTCTGGGGTAGAGATGTATAACTGGGTATCATCAGCATATTGATGATATCTCACCCCGAAGCCACGAATGATCTCACCCAGCGGCTTCATATAGATGTTAAAGAGCAGGGGGGAGAGAACCGACCCCTGAGGCACCCCACAATTTAGGGGCCTCGGGGAGGACCTCTGCCCCCCCGCCCATACAAACTGCAAGCGACCTGAGAGGTACGAGGAAAACCACTGTAAAACAGTGCCTCCCACCCCCAACCCCACAAGTCGCTGCAGTAGGATACCATGGTCGATGGTATCAAAAGCTGCTGAGAGGTCAAGTAGGACCAGGATGGAGGAACAACCACCATTCCAAGCCCACCAGAGATCATTCACCAGAGCAACCAATGCCGTTTCCGTGCTGTGCCCGCGTCAGAAACCCGATTGGTACGGGTCTAGGTATTCTGTTTCCTCCAGGAACTGTGGGAGCTGTTGCGCCACCAGTCTCAACAACCTTCGCAATGAAGCGAAGGTTGGAGACGGGATGATAGTTATTAAGTGAGTCTGGATCCAGGGAAGGCTTTTTGAGGAGAGGTCGAACCACCGCCTCCTTAAGAGAGGCAGGGAAGACCCCCTCCTTCAACGAAGCATTGACAATTGCCTGGATCCAGTCTCTAGTCACCTCCCTGGCAGCCAAAACCAACCAGGAGGGACAAGGATCCAATAAGCAAGTGGAGGAACCAAGTTTACCCATAATCCTGTCCACTTCCTTGACAGAAACAGGGTCAAACTCAACCCAGATATTACTCTCAAGACCTACCCTAGTCTCCCCATTGGATTCTGCCCAGTCAGAGTCCAATTTGATTTGAGTAGACAGCCTTTTCTCTGAAAGTAAAGGAACACATAACAGAAGAATTTAAATATATTCTGTAAAAGTCCGTGACAGCACCCGTAATTTTAATTTCCTAAATTATATGCAAAAATTCACTTTTAAATAGGCTAATCAGAAGCAAAGATAGGCTAAGTGGGACCTGTTAACAGGGCATTTCTGGTGGAAAAAATATGCTGTGATCACTGCTAAAACTGCAACTATATTTGAATCAATTAGTTTGATTGTTTTTTGATCAAATCAAGAAATGATAAAAATATTACAAGGAGGGGAAAAAAAACCTCAAAATATATTGTTCCTGAAATCAACCTCAATCTGTTCTAAATATAGGTAGTCCTTGACTTACAACAGTTCATTCAGTGACCATTCAAAATTACAATGGCACTGAAAAAAGTGACTTATGACCATTTGTCATACTTATGACAGTTGCAGCATCCCCATTGCCACATGATTTACATTATGATGGTTGAAGTGTCGCGGCATCATGTGATCCCTCCTTTGGTGACCTTCTGACAAGCAAAGTCAATGGGGAAACTAGATTTACTTAACAACCAAATTACCAGAGGTGGACTTCACATAATTTAACAACCGGTTTGCCTAGTGCAGAACCGAAAATGTGAGTGTGCGCCTTCAAACACACCTCAGGCAGCCGCAGTGAATAAAGAGGGTGAGGCACAGAAATCAGCTGGGCTGCGTGGGCAGGGCGAGCGAGCCAGAGAGTAAGATATATAGGATGGGATAGCACTGGGGCAGATGGGCGGGCCCAGCCGGTGGTCAAAACTACGGATTTGCCCGAACCGGTCTGAACCGGCAGCAGTCCATCTCTGCATATTACTAATTTAAGAACTGCAGTGATTCATTTAACCATGGTGGCGAGAAAAGTCGTAAAATAGTGAAAAACTCACTTAACAAATGTGTCACTTAACATACCTTTTGGGCTCAATTATGGTCGCTAGTTGCGGACTACCTGTAGTCTTTCCTCTTCTGGATGGTCTTTGATATGAAGGATATAGTTTTCCTCATAATATGCAGATATTCTCTGCAAAATCTATAACAACTTTTGGAAAATGAACTTAAATAATTGGCCCTAAATAATTGGCCCTTACTACAAGGTATCATGTGAAATCCAACAAAATAGGCACAATGTCTTTAACAGAAGAAACACCACATATACACCATCCATTATAAATGAATCCCCATGAAACCTCCCATATCTCAAATGGTTCAAAACATATTCTATAGAAAGCTCTTCAAAGGTGCTGAGACATGCAAATTGTTGAGAACTTTCATATTTGAAAAAAAAAAGATTTATGCTGTATCAGACACTTCACGGACACAACATGTTTAATGATGCACTGTCATGTTGAGTAGCAACATCCAGAAGGATTATGTCAGTGAAGAATCTCATACAGGTAAAGTTATCTGAAGATTGAGTCAACGCAACTCAACTTATTTGTTAGCTTGAGATGTTTCGCTGCTCATCCAGGCAACTTCATCAGACAGAGCTAGTTAGTTAGGCACAGAGTCGATGGAAGACACCCACTCTTTCCGCACCAACCTCAGGGTTTCCTCCCCAAGTTTGTTAGTCTCAGACTAACAAGAAAATAAATCCAGTTGCCATGACTCAACCTTCAGACAACTTTGTTAACATAAACTTGCAAGAAAGTATAAATCTCCTGCTGTCTCTTTTTATCATCTGATATGTTAGGGTAGATCCTTTCTAAGTTTCTTCCTCTGCCTGTTATTCAGTTGTGGGCTCCTTAACCTTTTATCTGATCAATCCCTCGGGGGCATCTCTTTCCCCCTCCCTTCCCAAGGTCATTCTCACATTTAATAGAAAAACAGAATAACAGAGTTGGAAGGGACCTTGGAGGTCTTCTGGTCAAATCCCTGATCGAAACCCTACTCCAGTGATAGTTAACCTTTTTGGTGCCAAGTGCACGCATGTGTGCCTGAACCCCCAAAATGCAATGTGAGCATCCCTGCACATGTGCCCCCCCGGTGCCCCATTTTGGCTTCCAGGTTGGTGCAGGAGGCCTTCCAGGCCCAAAACGGAGTGTGGGGGAGCATGCGCACATGAATCCCCAAATGCAGTGTGAGCGTCCCCCGTGCATGTGCCCTGCCCCTGCAGATGCGTGGGAGAGACCTGAAGACCAGCTGGCCAGCGGTAGGTGTGCACACATGCACGGTGGAGCTGGGCTGGGGTGACGGCTGGCGTGCCCACAGAGAGGACTCTGCGTGGCACCTGTGGCAGGTGGGCCATAGGTTCACCATCACGGTCCTATACCATTTCAGACAAATAGTTGTCCAGTCTCTTCTTAAAAACCTCCAGCGTTGGAGCAGCCACACCTTCTGGAGGCAAGTTGTTCCACTGATTCTAACAATTCTAACAATTACATTAATTTATACAACACAGCTACAGCTTTCTTGTAATGTAATTTCATTACAGTAACTTCCAGTTATCTGTCCTTAAGAAGACATTGGACAGCCATTTGTCTGAGATAGTATAGGGCAGTGATGGAGGGGGGGGCGGGTTGTGCACACGCGTGCCCACACCCATAATTCTATGTGCCCCGCCCCTGCGCATGCATGCGAGACCCCCCTCTCCCCCTGATCCTGGCATGTGATGGCCTGGTAGGCCCGTTTTTCTCTCTCACCTGGCTCCAGAGCCTCTCTAGGAGTCCAGGGAGGGCAAAAACGGCCTTCCCCACCCTCTCCCAGAGGCCCTCAGAGGCCAGAAACAGCCCATTTGCCAACTTCCGGTGGGACCGGAGCTGAGCTCACGTGCCCACTGATATGGCTACATGTGCCACCTGTGGCATGTGTGCCATAGGTTCACCATCATGGGTATAGGGTTTCCTGCTTGAGCAAGCAGTTAGACAAGAAGACCTCCAAGGTCCCTTCCAACTCTGTTATTTTGTCATGGCCCCTGCTCTGTGGAATGGTCTCCAGCTAACCTGGATTTTGTTAGCTTTTAGGGAGGCTTTGAAAACTTGGTTGATCCCTGAATATTAAGTTCAAAATGCTAGCTGATGTTCATCTTGGGAAGTGAAATAAACGCCAACACATCCTAATCGTGCGTTTTATTCTTCTTGTTGATTTTTCACTGCTCGTCTCGTGGAGACATTATAATTTTATTTTTATCCTTCCACACCACCCGGAGTTGCATTTTTGTGGATTGGATTGCCATACCCACCCAATCAATAAAGCAAGCGAGAAGGCGGCAATATTCACACAAGGGCGATACCACACGACCGTGATCCTCCCGTCTCCACACGACGTTTCCTGAACGTCGACAAAGAGTTATATTCTGACCACGACACCACTGCAGAACGACTGCGGAGAAGAGACCTTAAAATAAGAACGTTTTCTTTTCACCGCTGAGTTTCGTGAATATAATGCCTTCTGAAATGCTGAATGTGTTTGCTGAAGGGGTTGCAATAAACCCAAATGTCAAGCTCTGTAGAGCTGTGTGGAAAAGAAATGATATCTTGAAATTGGCCTGAATTAATCTACTAATCAACCTGCAAACGATCCCCCAGAAGACAGGAAGACGGCATAAAGACAGGAGTCAAGGTGCTGGGAAGAATTCAGGTTACTGTTCCACGCGCGATACCAGCAAAGCTGTGCTGAAATGACTGGAATCAATTTATAACAGAGAGTTACTGACCTTTTAAAAAGGTTGCCAGCCCATTTATATATCTCCTGTGGTGCTCACCTCCTCTATTCATGCTTAGCATATGCTGTCACTCTTGCAACATTACCTCTCTGTTCCTTGTTAACTTTCTTTCGAGTATGTTCAGTGCATAGGCCTGTTGAACTACCTTTGAGGCACTGTCAGCTGAAAAGAAAAGGAGAGAAAGAGAGGGGGGAGAGAGAAAGAGAGAGAGAGAAAGGGAAGAGTAAATATATGGCTTTCCTTTTAGGGGAACATCATTTGCTCTAATTTGAAGAATAATTGGAATGCTGGTTGAAAGGAGGAAGAACGTACATATTTAACCAGAGAAAAGGTACCGTAGGAGAAGAAGAGGCAGAGCTGGGGAGTGGAGTTAAATGTATCATCAGCTTAAAGTTATTGCATTCCCACAAGCAGGAGCATGGTAGCTCACGTGATTAAGACGTTGGGATGGAGGTTAGCAAGTCCGCATTCGAGACCCGAGTGCTGCTGTGAGCCAGGGTGAGCTCCTGTCCTTCGCTCCAGCTCCTGCCATGGAAATTAAAAGCGCTCCCAACTGGCATCCCCCAAGCAATGCTTATGACACCAGCTAATCCTTTCAACCCAGAAATGCCTCAGTGTTCTGACACGAGTGCAATGCAATTCCCACAAGCGCTTCAAGTCCAACCTCTTCTGAATTCAGTTTAACTTGAGTTGACCAGATTCTTATGTATTGGCTTGAATAAATCTTCGATGTTGCAATCTTACAAATGGTTCTAATGCTTTGCAGTTGACATTTATATGATCAGCTAAAGTTCAACACTACATTGGTGCCAGGTAAGGGTCAATGGAATTCAGGAGGGGTTGAATTTGGTCATTGTGTTGCTTGTGGGAACACAATGACTCTAAGCTGATGACACACTTAATTCTGCTCTCCCCCTAGCTCTGTTTGCTTTTCTCCTACAGATACCCAGATATCAGGCACAAAATTAAATGGATTTTAAGATAAAACTTTCATGTAAAAAACAAGCTAAGTTTCTAATCCTTAGGAATTGTGATGGTTGATTGAAATTAGACTCTTCTCAAGAGCATGTGGAGAAATTTTTAAGTGCAAAGGAGATTCTCATTCAGATCACTTCTGGAATTAGGCTTGTCAATTTTCATTTGCAAAACTGCCTCCAAAGTGAGAAAATAATTAGGCTTGAAAATATCTTGAGCACGTGGAAGTATCACATGAAAGACAAATGGAATGATTGTTAAGTAATGTGTTTCTCTTCATAGAAACTGGCATGCATTGTGCAAAAGCAGCAAATAGCAATAACAATAGCAGTTAGACTTATATACCACTTCACAGCCCTCTCTAGAGTCAGCCTATTGCCCCCAACAATCTGAGTCCTCATTTTACTGGCCTCGGAAGGATGGAAGGCTGAGTCAACCTTGAGCCTGGTGAAAATGTTCTACCTGTCAGTGACTTGAATACAGCTCAACTGTCTGGAACCCGCACTACATATTGGACATAAATACAATTGAGAGAATCCAGAGATATTTTACGAGAAGAGTCCTCCATTCCTCTACCCACAATAAAATACCTTATGCCGCCAGACTCCAAATTTTGGACTTAGACAACTTAGAACTACGCCGACTTCAGTCTGACCTAAGCATAGTACATAAAATTATCTGCCACAATGTCCTTCCTGTCAATGACTACTTCAGCTTCAACCACAACAATACAAGAGGAAATAATAGATACAAATTCAAGGTAAACCGTTCCAAACTCGATTGCAGAAAATATGACTTCAGCAATAGAGTGGTCAATGCCTGGAATGCTCTACCTGACTCTGTGGTTACTTCCCCAAACCCCCAAAACTTTAACCTTAAACTGTCTACTGTTGACCTCACCCCATTCCTAAGAGGTCTATAAAGGGCGAGCATAAGTGCACCAGGGTGCCTACCGTCCCTGTCCTAATATTCCTTTTTACTCTTTTCATGTATTCAAATTATGTTTATACTTCTACTGTTATCTTATATATGCTTGACAAAACAAATAAATAAAAATGAAATAAAAAATAGAATCGAACTGCCGAACTGCTGACAGCCGGCAGTCACCAGAAGTAGCCTGCAGTACTGCATTCTAACCACTGCACCATCACATTACGGCATAATCTGCAGGTTGCAGAGACATTATTATAGTATTAGGAATTTGCTGGATGCACAAGATGGACCTGGAATCAAAGACAATGCTGAGAATTGTATGAAGCTTGCCTTAATACACAATTGAGGTTAACTTGATGCAACCAAAAAACAAGTATATGCACATTGTGGAATGGATAAAAAGAAGGAAGGAGAGAGATCCCGAGTTCTAGTCCTGTCTTATGCACAAAGCCAGACCTTGAGCCAACTCTTCTCTCTTCCGAGGTGAAGAGAAGGCAAAGGCAAACCACTTCCAAAAATATTGCCAAGAAAACTGTAGGGACTTCTCGAGGTAGTCCCTAAGAGTCAAGTGAAGTTCTTGTATGCACACAAGCATACAAGACATTATAACAGTATCATAGCACCAGCACTTAGACTTAAATACCGCTTCACAGTGCTTTACAGCCCTCTCTAAGTGGTTTTCAGAGTCAGCATATTGCCCCCACCAAACTGGATCAGTGGTGGGTTCCTCCCAGTTCGGTCCGGTTCGGCCGAGCCGGTAGCGGTGACGATATGATGTCACCGAACCGGTTCTCCCCCCCCCGCCCTCCCACCCACCCACCCACCCACGTACGTTATTCTTACCTTTTATTTGGTCCCACCCCCAATCTATTGCTGCCTCCTGAGTCCCAGCTGATGACTAGAGGGGAAAAAACTGTTTAAACTCTTGCCGCGGGGCTTCAAAGGGCCGTCCTACAGCTGATCAGTGTTAAAAGCAAACAAATGAGTCGGGTCGTAAGTGCGAGGACTGGTCGTAAGTGCGAGGACCTTCCAGAAATGACTCTGACCAGCTAGCCATGCCCACCTAGTCACATGACCTCCAAGCCACACCCACAAAATAAGCCACGCCCACCGAACCGCTAGTAAAAAAATTTAGAACCCATCCCTGATCTGGATCCTCATTTTACCCACCTTGGAAGGATGGAAAGCCAACTTTGAGCCAGTCAGGATCGAACTTCTGACTGTGGGCAGAGTTAGCCTGCAACACTGCACTTTAACCACTGCGCCACCACAGCTCAAGCTATCTACTCTACAATATTGCAATATTATTACTAGATTTTTATGCCATCTTTCTATATCATAGCACTAGGGAGAATATGGTAAATGACATCCAGAATGAACTGGGAGCCAAAGGGTCTTTTCTATGATCAAAGACTATAGCCATGAATAATGAATTTCCCACCTTGGCAAGTGGGTGGCCAAGATGATCTTTGATGTCGCTTCAAAATCAACACTCTTAAGTTTTAGTGCTTTTACATTTAGAAAAGAAAAAAAAAAGATGAACTAATGATATACTTCCCTGCTACCTGGAAATTAGGCTCCACTGCACATAATTGCCATCATTCCTGATTAAATAGGCATGGGGTGCCAACGAATGGGCAAACAAAGAAAAAGGCTCATCAAATTATAACTATAAAGCAACCCCCTGCAATAATTAAAATAAATATTTTAATTCCTGCTAAAATCACCAGATTCCACACTAGCTTAGCATTTTTGCACAGGGTGAGGGTAAGAATACCAAATCTCAAGTGCTTTCAAATAACTTCAAGGATTTTTAAAAAAACGGATCGTGTGAAAATCCACATTTTCTTCCAGGCTTTTGATTCTCCTGTCTATATTGCCTTTGTAATTTTTTTTTTTTATTAAAAAAATGGAATCTCTTGTGAGTATTTACTTCTGAACGAAACTAAAGCTTTGCTAAATTCTTTTTCAAAATCCTCCATTTACGACTGTTCACTTAGCGACTAGTCAAAGTTATGACAGACCTCATAAACTTACAATCAGGTCCCGAAGTTCCAATGGCCACATACCCTCATCACATGACTGCATTGTGGCTTTTCGCCAACTGGTTTGCATTTTTTTTTTAATTTGATTTATATGCCGCCCTTCTCCGGAGACTCAGGGCAGCTTACAATCCGTTAAGCAATAGCCTTCATACTTTTGTATATTTATACAAAGTCAGCTTATTGCCCCCACAAACTGGGTCCTCACTTAACCTACCTTAGAAAGGAAGGAAGGCTGAGTCAACCTTGAGCCTGGTAAGATTCAAACCTGCAGTAATTGCAGGCAGCTGTGTTAATAACAGGGTGCCTTAGACCACTGTACTACCAAAGTCATTTGCAGTGTCTCATAGTCAAACAACTGTGCTTTATGATGTTTTTGATTAAAACCGGCATTTACTTCCAGTTGTAAGCTAAGCCTGGGGGAGGAGTCAAGTACATTATCAGTTTGGAGTATTTTTGTGTCCACAAAAGATTTAAGTTCAACCCTTCTTGAATTCCATTGACCCTTACTTACCTTGACCATTTGCCCTGACCATTAGTAGTCCAGATTCTTGTCTAGAGATAGAATAGAATAAAATTGTGCTCATTTGAATAGTGAGCAGCAGGAGTCCATTAAATAGTTTGTGTGATGTGTTGCAAATTATTTTATTAATTTATTATTTGATTATTTTCTTCTGTTACTTTTATTTTTATATATATGATGTTTTAATATTCCTGTAAGCCACCTTGAGTCGACAGAGGCGAATAGGTGGCAATATAAATTTTATAAATAAATAGATATAGATAGATAGATAGATAGATAGATAGATAGATAGATAGATAGATGAATGAATGAATAACTCTGGTTTCTGATTTCTTGTACCTGATACGGTTTTTCAGCAAAACTGGCCAATAGCAAACCATTGGTTACTTAATGGCCGTGGCAATTGCTTAATAACCACAAGGAGGATGGCTCTGCAGACTAAAGCAGTGTAATTTAACACCAGCTGTCTGCAATTAAAGCAAGTTCGAATCTTGCCAGGCTCAAGGTTGACTCAGCCTTCCATCCTTTCTAAGGTAGGTAAATTGAGGACCCAGTTTATGGGGGCAATAAGCTGACTTTGTATAAAATATACAAAAGTATGAAGGCTATTGCTTAACGCATTGTAAGCCACCCTGAATCTCCGGAGAAGGGCGGCATATAAATCAAATTGAATAAAAAAGGGGGGGGCATAAGATCAGTCATGTGGACGATCTGTTTTATGACCATCCCTACTTATAACCTGGATGGACAGAGTCCATTACGGTCGTAAATGGAAGACGGCCTGCATTGTGCATGAGATTGAGAAAAAGAAAAGTTTTCTC
This sequence comes from Arizona elegans, assembly GCA_022577455.1. Taxonomy (NCBI): domain Eukaryota; kingdom Metazoa; phylum Chordata; class Lepidosauria; order Squamata; family Colubridae; genus Arizona; species Arizona elegans. The sequence goes on from JAKOOJ010000007.1 coordinate 78,682,257, forward strand.
TCTTATATATTGATTTTAATTTGGTTTTAAATTTTATAAATTTATGTGTTTTAATATGGCTGTACACCGCCCTGAATCCTTCGGGAGAAGGGCGGTATAGAAATCTAATCTAACCTAATTTAATCTAATCTAATTTAAATTTAAACTTTCGTAATCCTACAATTTGGACTCACTCAGTGAAAGGGACCGAAAGAAGTTACATAGAGATTGTAAGAGATTGTTCTCGCTCATGGAAAGGCAGCGAGAGATCAACAGATTTTTCCCATTTCTAATCTAGAATGGCCACAGACAGAAATAGACGTTTCATCTTGGAAAAGAAATTTTCACCGCCTAACCAGTGACTCCTTTTGTACTCATTATAGCAAAACAGAAGTATTTTCTGATGTCGGGGGAGAAAGGAGTTGAAAGCTAAGTGTTTGCGTATGATGGCAATTAAAATCTAAAAAGATGCTTTCCCCAGCTGTTGCTTTTGAACTTGTCCCATGTCAGTGGCAAGGAGCCAGCATTCAATTAAGATTTTGCATTTTCAAAAACAGCATGTGATGGGTTGCATTATGTCACTAATTCCCTTTAAATTAATATTTAAAGGGGAAAAAACCCCATTGAAGCATTAACAGGTGTGGTAGAACATCAATGGTTAAACTTGGCTGTCACAGAAAATAGGGTTATCCTATTTGTTTGAAACTCAAAAGTAAAATAAAACAACAAAGGAACAAAATCAAAAACCAAACTACCATGAATTCTAGTTCTGACTTAGACCAGTGGTGAAATCCATTTTTTTTTACTACCGGTTCTGTGGGCATGGCTTGGTGGGCATGTGTGGCTTGGTGGGTGTGGCAGGGGGAAGGATACTGCAAAATCTCCATTCCCACCCCACTCTGGGGCCAGCCAGAGGTGGTATTTGCAGGTTCTCCAAACTGCTCAAAATTTCTGCTACCGATTCTCCAGAACCTGTCACAACCTGCTCGATTTCACCCCTGACTTAGACACAAAGCCAGCTTGGTGACTCTAGGACAGTCTTTCTTTCAGCCTTAACAAGAAGAAGGCAAGAATAAACCACTTCCAAAAATCTTGCCAAGAAAACTGCTTGATCTCCTCCAGAGAGTTGCCCAGAATCAAGACTAACTCAAAAAGCACGAACATATATTATTTAAAATCTATATATAATTCATCAGGGCAAATAACTATATACTGATATTTCAAGATCCAGAGTCAGGAATTTTACTACTTAATGTAATTTAAGATTTAACTATCAAAGTCAAATTAAGTTCCAATTTTTTCCCCCCTATTGCATGAATAAATTCTTCAGATCAAGTTTGGGTAAGAAAGACCATGCCAACAAAATGTTGATCTAACAATTGAAGTTATTGTCACAGTCCTTGGCATTCTCTGAGAAATTTCTCCTACGTTCATTGATAGTCATGCAAATTCTTCTCACATGTTTACAGGCAAAACCTGACTAACCAACGGTTCATTTAGTGACTGTTCAAAGTTACAATGGCATTGAAAAAAGTGACTTATGACCAGTGGTGAAATCCAATTTTTTTTTTACTACCGGTTCTGTGGGCACAGCTTGGTGGGCATGGTGTGGCTTGGTGGGCATGGCAGGGGAAGGATACTGCAAAATCTCCATTCCCACCCCACTCTGGAGCCAGCCAGAAGTGGTATTTGCCGGTTCTCCGAATTGCTCAAAATTTCCACTACTGGTTCTCCGAACTGCTCAAAATTTCCTCTACTGATTCTCCGAACTATTCAAAATTTCCACTGTCGGTTCTCCAAACTACTCAAAATTTCCTCTACCGGTTCTCCAAACTACTCAAAATTTCCACTACCGGTTCTCTGAACTACTCAAAATTTCCTCTACGGTTCTCCGAACTACTCAAAATTTCCACTACCGGTTCTCCGAACTACTCAAAATTTCCTCTACCGGTTCTCTGAACTACTCAAAATTTCCTCTCCCAGTTCTCTGAACTGCTCAAAATTTCCACTACCGGTTCTCCAAACTGCTCAAAATTTCCTATACCAATTCTCCGAACTACTCAAAATTTCCTCTCCCAGTTCTCCGAACTGCTCAAAATTTCCACTACCCGTTCTCCAAACTGCTCAAAATTTCCTCTACCGGTTCTCCGAACTACTCAAAATTTCCACTACCGGTTCTCCGAACTACTCAAAATTTCCTCTACTGGTACTCTGAACTGTTACAAGGATTGATGGATCAGGCCCAATAAAGAGACTTGAGACTTCAAGTAAAATATCTCTCCTTTTATTTGCAGGTTCATCACATCATCACTTGGTTACATTAGGATCTGAGCAACATGGAGGAGTGTGCCCACCTTTTGTACCTGTGGGCGGGGATTCAGGTAAGGAGGGGCCTATGGGAGGAGCTGGCCAGGTGGGTGTCTGGGTTAACCCTTGCACTGCTGAGCTATAGCTGGTCCCTGGCACGGGTAGGGCATTTATACCTGACAAATCCCCCTCTAAATGCCTGACCTGTGTCTGTAGGCCTGACTGACTGGTTGGTACCCTGTGGCGAATGTTGAGCTTGGAAACTAAGTGTGAGTGTTGTTTGCCCTGCAGAGGTTTTGTGAGTATGTCTGCAGTCTGTTCTTCTGTATCGCAGTGTATGGCCTTTATGAAACCGATTCTGGAGAGCTGTCTCACATGCTTATACTTTATATCTATGTGCCTTGACCTTTGCCCTACAGCGTCGGACATGGATATTTCTATAGCGGCCTTGTTATCCTCGTAAACATTTATTGGGTAAGCTGGTTCTTTCCACACGCTGGCCAGTAGGTCGTCGAACCAGATGAGGTTGTTGGCGGCCTTGGAGAGGCATATGTATTCAGCTTCGGTAGTCGAGGTTGCCACCAAGATTTGCTTGCCTGTATACCAATGCACCGGACTGTTATTTAAGTAGAATATGTATCCAGACGTGCTCTTCCGGCCTTTGGTGTCTCCGGCCCAGTCAGCATCGGCGTAGCAGGAGAGGATGGGTTCGTTGGATTTTTCAGGTTCTAGGGTTAGGCATGCATTGGCACTTTGTTTCAGGTATCTTAGCACCCTTTTCACCGCGTCCCAGTGGTATGTGGTGGGTTTGCTCACGTGTCTGGACAATAAATTAACTGATAGAGCAATGTCCGGTCTTGTCCAGTTAGCGATATACAGGAGAGAGCCTATGACTGACCTGTACAGCGTGTTGTCTTCAAATCCGGGTGATTCATCATGCATGTTTCTCAGGAAGTCCGTCTGCATGGGCGAATCACACCCCTTGGCGTCTGCCATGTTGCACTTATGGAGTAACTCTTCTATTTTCTCTTTCTGTGACAGCTGGAAACCTTTTGGTGTTTGGTTGACTTGCACCCCCAGGTACCGGTTTATCTTTCCGAGGTATTTTAGGGTGAAGTGCTCGCTCAGTCTGCTGGCAAAGGTGTCGCGGTTCTCTTCGTGCTTGCTGATATATAGTATGTCATCCACGTAAACCAGGATGTATTCTGGCGAGTCCCCCTCCTTCCTGGTGAAGAAGCAGTTGTCAGCTATGGTCGCCGTGAACCCCATAGACTTCAGTGCCTCTACCAAGCATTCGTACCAGCGCTTGCCCGATTGCTTCAGTCCGTATAGGCTCTTGTGGAGTAACCAGGTGTCCCCCCTGTTGGTTTCTTTGCTGTGAGGCGCTCTGATGTATATCTCTTTATCTAGATTGGCGTGCAAGTAGGCAGTCTGTACATCAAACTGGTGCACCTCCAGTCCTAGCAGAGATGCGATGACCAAGGCGCTTTTTACACTCTCTGTCCTTACGGTGGGCGAGTAGGTGTCAGTGTAGTCCTCCGGGAACCTTTGAGCAAACCCCTGGGCAACTAATCTTGCTTTGTATAGGCTTTGCCCACCCTCTAAGTTTTTGATCTTAAAGATCCATCGGGTGCCTATTGTGTTCTTGCCCTCTGGGACTTTGGTTGGGGTGTAGACCTCTAGCTTCCTCAGGCTGTCCAGCTCTTTGGCCATGGCTAACTCCCACTTTGCCCTCTCTTCCTGGGGTAGTCTCAATACCTCTTCGTAGGAGTTGGGTGTGACGTGATTCGTGTGCACGTGCATCACGTAATCATTTAGTCTTCTTGGCAATTGGTTTCTGGTAGACCTGACCGGTCTGCCTACCGTCTGCTCAGTGTCATGCAGATGTCTGGCCTCTCTTTGGGTCAGTGAGTCTACACTTATCTTGGGGTGATTCTCCTTCCATCCCTCAACCTTGATGCCTTGGAGGTTGGGCCTGGGCCTATCCCCTTCCCGTCTATCCACTGCCTCGCTTTCGTCTTGAGCTTGCTCAATTGGACTATCCTCTCGCTTGGTGAGTACCTCGTTTAAGTGTATTCTGGACCAGTTGGCCTGCTCATGGAAAGTCGCTGTCCTAGATATCACGAATCTATTATTGCTATCCACAAACCTGAAGCCCTTGGTTCCTGGCTCGTATCCCATAAACCTCAGTCTTCTGGATACCTTGTCCCCTTTTTTGCGTAACTGTTTGGGTATGTGGACATCAGCGGTCACGCCGAACACATGTAAGTGTGCTATCTGTGGCTTTTTGTTATACATGAGCTCGTATGGTGTTTTGTCTATCACACTGGACCATGTTCTGTTGAGAGTGTAGTTGGAATAGACCAGGGCTTCAGACCAGAAGTGCTGGCCAATGCCCGCGTCCTCTAAGGCGCACCTGACCATCGTCTGGAGCGTGGAGTTGCGCCGTTCTGCGACCCCGTTCTGAAAGGCGGAAAACGGGGACGACGTAAAGTGAATCACGCCTTTGGATCTGAGCCAATGGGAGAAGTCCTTAGATAGAAACTCAGATCCTCTGTCAGTCATGATTTGCTTGATCTGTGTGTTGTTTTGTGTTTCTACTCTTTTGTAAAACTCTTTGAATTTCTGGAAGACCTCATCCTTTTTCCTTAAAGTATAGACGAAGCCATATCGGCTAAAGTCATCTACTATGGTGAGAAAGTATCTTTTCTTGTAATTTATGGATGGCCTTAGGGGCCCTACCAGGTCCATGTGAACTAGGTCGAATATTTGTTTGGCGGCGCGTAACGACTTCTTGGGCCTGGGTTTTACCTTTAATTTTGAACATTTGCACACCGAGCACTCGAGGTAGTTTTCGCAGTTCTTTATTTTGACACCCTCGGTACAATTGGCCATTTTCTGGACCACGGGGAAGCTGGCGTGCCCTAGCTTCCGGTGTAGCAGATGAGCACAGTCGTCATGCATGGGTTTGCCTATTGAGGGCCCCTTTTGGGTGTGTCTGTTGTGTCGTGTTTCTTGTGTCGTGTCGCCATCGCTATCTACCTCTCTCCCATCTACCTGTTCTCCCTCAGTCCTGCCCTGATCGGTGCCCTCTGTGTCCTCTGAACTGGTGCACACGCTGTGGGCGTCATCCTCATGGAAAGTTATGTATGGTAACCCTTGGTTGACGGTTACTCTCCCTATATCTTCCCCATTCTTGCTAACTTTGACATAACCATTTGTAAAGGTCACCTCAGCCCCTGATTCCTTGCTAAGTTTTACTGCGGCTAGGATGTTGTGGGGTATCCCCGGGACTAGCAGCACCCCCTCTATTTTTCCCAAGCCTGGCAATGTAACTGTCCCTTTGCCTGTCACCCTAACCTGATTTTGATCTGCGACTTTGATCGAAAAGTCCTCCCTCTTGAATGATGAGAGTAGCTTCTGATTGTAGGTGGTGTGGTTGGAGGCTCCCGAGTCCAGGAGCCATGAGCTGGTGTCTTTGTCTTGGTATGTGATGTGTGTGCGCTCACCTATCCCGTATAAGGACCCTGTCCTGCTGTCGCGTGAGCTGTCTCTGTTCCCCTTCCTGTCCCTGGGGTTGGGTGAGTCCCTGCGCCTATACCTTTCTTCCGATGTGTGCCTTTCCGTTTGTCTGTGCCTGTGCTCTGGTCTGCCTCTCTCCCTATAGTTCTTGGGGCAGTCCCTTTTGATGTGTCCCCTTGACCCGCAGATATAACATTCTGGCATGTTGTGTTGTCTCTCTTGGAAGACTACTCTCTTCTCACTCTTATGTTCTCTGGGAGGGCCGGGGCGGCTCCTTCTCAGATTATCTTCCGCGATCAGCTTATTGGATAGCTTCTCCACGGATAGCATTCCCAGGCTAACGGTATCTAAGTGTGTCAAGAAGTTATTCCATGAGTGATCCAAAGAGTTAATTATTACGCTCTTCATAATCTGGTCGGAAATAACCTCTCCCCTGAGGTGTAGCTCTGGTACCGCTTAAGGACACTAGGTGCTCACTCATGGGTGTTCCTGGTTTAAGTCTGGCAGAAAAGAAGTCTTTGGAGATTTGGGTGGTGGTGGACACACTCTCACTGTAAAATAACCCAAACATTTTTCCTATAATTTCTGATACAGTGAGGTTATGTCCAATACAGTGGTAAATAGTGGGTGATATGCTTGCAACTAAAAGGTAGAATGCCCTGTGGTGCATGCAATCCAGCTCTAAAGACCATGGTCTCTCTGGGGGATCATTAATAAAATGAGACATATTCTCTTTTAGGAATACCACTTGGAGTTGCTGTGACCACTCTAGGATATTGCCCCCATCCATTCTCAACTTGGGAAATTCAACAGGTAAGTTCCCAGCACTATTAGTAAAATTACTTACTGCTGGCTGTTGTCCATGGTTCCTTATGTGCCTATAGCAGCAGTAAGGCATGGGAACGCTTGCCGGTAGTTTAAAAGTCCCGCTTTGTAATTTTTTTCTTTTTTCTTCCTCTAGGCGGAAGAGCGCATGCGCGAAGTCCATTTCAGCTCCGCCGTCGCTGTGGAAGGACCTGTTCATTGCGGCTCTGCTGTAGAGGTCTCTGCCGGTCGGGTAGGCCTCGGCTTCGGCCTTGGGGATCCAGGTGTGCTCCGGAAGGCGTCGTCCAGCAGCTGCTTCTCCCGAATGAAGATCCTGGCGGTGCTGGGGCTCCGGCGGTGGCTGTAAGTAGCTGCCCCAATCCATGCGGTCCAGGGTGTGCGGCCTAGGCGATCGGAGGCGCGGTGTCCCTGGGGTGCGAAGGTGGGCTGGCGAGCTGTCGCGGGCGTCGGTGGCTCTCGGGTGGGTGCTTCGTTGCCCCTCTCCTCGTTTTCCCTTTTGTTTTGGCCTCTCCGGCTTCTCTTTAGTGATTTTGAGGCCTGGGCCGAAGGCGGCAGCAAGGGTCTTCATGGCCCTATCCACTTGCCGCTCGCTGGGGGTGTACCAGGGGTCGGAGTCGGATTCGGTCCCCTCTCCCCGGTCACTTTCACCATGGTTTATGGTCCGGCATTTTTCGCGCGCCGGCCATTTTGAATTCTGTTTGTTGATTGGTTGGGGGTCGGCCATCTTGTCCGACCATGTGGACAAAGATGGCCGCCATTTCAAATTTAGAGCGGGGCTTTGGGGCTCGGTGGCCGTTGGGAGTGCCCTTTTGGGCGATCCACTCACCGAGTCCAGCTCCTCGAGTTCGGAGTCTGAGCCTTCTTCGCTCCTTGCCACCTCGCGGTCGATTATGAAGCTCCGCAGGTCGGCAAGTAGGTTCTTGTCGCCGGCTCGCTCTTTCAACAGCTGCAGGACGTCGAGTCGTAGCTTCTCTTCTTCTTGGTCGTGGTGGGCTCTTTTCCCTTTCTCGATCTCCCCCCTTTCTTCCGTCGCGGAGGCTTTGGGGGGGGTTGAGGTTCCTGCCTTCCCTGGCGAGTCCGATGGGTTGCTTTCCCGTTGCTTCGGGGGTGTCGCCATTCTGCAGGTAGGTACGGGTCCTTGTCTTGTGTCTTGGGATCTCTGGGCCTTACCAACCATCCTCTGCTACCATTTTGTTACAAGGATTGATGGATCAGGCCCAATAAAGAGACTTGAGACTTCAAGTAAAATATCTCTCCTTTTATTTGCAGGTTCATCACATCATCACTTGGTTACATTAGGATCTGAGCAACATGGAGGAGTGTGCCCACCTTTTGTACCTGTGGGCGGGGATTCAGGTAAGGAGGGGCCTATGGGAGGAGCTGGCCAGGTGGGTGTCTGGGTTAACCCTTGCACTGCTGAGCTATAGCTGGTCCCTGGCACGGGTAGGGCATTTATACCTGACATGAACTACTTAAAATTTCCTCTACCGGTTCTCCAAACTACTCAAAATTTCCTCTACCAGTTCTCCAGAACCTGTCAGAACCTGCTGGATTTCACCCCTGCTTATGACCATTTTTCACTCTTACTACCATTGGAGTATCCCCTTGGTCACAGGATCAAAATTCAGACACTTGGCATCTGACTCATATTTATGACGTGTCCCGGGGTCATATGATCAAATTTTGTGACCTTCTGACAAGCAAAGTCAATAGGGAAGCCAGATTCACTTAAACAACCATATTACTAACTTGAGAACTGCAGTGGTTCAGCTAACAACCATGGCAAGAAAGGTCATAAAATGGGGCAAAATTCACTTAACAATTGTGTTGCTTAGCAACAGAAAGTTTGGCTCAATTTGAGGACTACTTGTACTTTAGCCAATACGTAATAAAATCTTAATATCTCGTGTTAAGGGAATGTTTCTAGGCATATGCTTTTTTAAAAAACTAAGGATTATTTTTAAAGAAACTTATTGATTAAAAAATATTTTACCAAATCATAAATCTGGAAGAATTGAAGCTGACCTCCTATGCAGAAAAGAAATCTGAATTGTAGCATCCCCACTTAATGACTTTCTAATTTACGTTGGGATAAATCCTGTAAAAGGGAGCCTATTCACCAAGGGAAGTTTGCTGATAAACTGATGCCCCTTATTTACCAAGTGCATATCCACCAAAAAGTTATGATTAATAGCATAGGGGTTGACTTTTATGACTTCAAGAAGGCATTACCTATAAGTCAATGAACACTTTACTTATTTGAAAGCATTGCCTTAGGGAGGATAAATAGAATTTTAGTATTATGTTCAAACTAGATTACTCCTTTTTTAAAAAATGACCCTGTAATCCCTATATTCAGGGTAGAGTTGGGAAGACTAGCTGAGCATTTACTAGCCGGATGCCCTCCCTGACACCATGCAGAGTTCACAGCAGACATTTTTTTTTCTTTGCACCCTAAGAGAGAAACTTCTGCTGCTATCTAGGATTGAACTCTCAGCCTTCTGAGTGGGAAGCGAGTGCCTTCACCACTAGGCCATCACACAGCTCATGTTCAGACTAGATCAGGGGTGAAATCTATTTACCTTCCTTACTGGTTTGGAAGTGCACATCACATGTGTGCACAGGCCCAGAAGGTAAAAAACACAGTACTTCCTGGTTAAAACCAGGAAGTAATGACAACCGGGCAGGTGGGTGGAGCCTCATGCCACCATCGCTACCGGTTCTTCAAACCACCCGCCACAATCGCTACCGGATTGCCCAAAGCGGTTCGAACCGGGAGCATTTCACCTCTGAACTAGATGGAGAAATTGAAAAAACAGAGTAGAAGAGGAAAATAGGAAAACAGATCAATACTGTTGGGGAGAACATTACATGGATGAACAGATCCACGACATCTCCAAGAGTTAAGCATGATTCACAAATATTTGACTAATGCCTCTTTCTTTCTTTCTTTCTTTCTTTCTTTCTTTCTTTCTTTCTTTCTTCCTTCCTTCCTTCCTTCCTTTATTCGTTTTTACAAATAACTCAATGCCGTGAACATATTCAACCACCTACCTCCTATTTTCCATGCAATAGTAAATCTGTGAGGTGGGTTCATCTCTCTCTCTCTCTCCCTCTCTCTCTCTCTCTCTCTCTCTCTCTCTCTCTCTCTCTCTCTCTCTCTCACGCACACACACACACACACACACACACACACACTAGGTGCTTTGCAGCCACTGTGGTTTTTCCATTGATCTTGGTCAGCTTGTTTACACTGTTTTGGCAACTTGCTGATGTACTTTTCCCTGGGGATACAACAGGGGTTAATTGCTGTTAAACTCTCAGTGCCAAGAAATGGTTCACACTCCCTGCTACATTAAAGATGACACTAATAAGGAAAGAGTGCCCGGGATTGTTCCGTGTTGGAAAATTGAAGTTGTGGCGACAGAAACTTGGAGCCGAGTTGATGTAATAGGAAGGCCATAATGTAATTAGAACTGCTGAACGTGTGTCATACCGAGTTAAAACGATACATTAATGAATCAAAATAGGTGATAGAGTATTGCTCTTTCAGCAGACAGAGGTGTTTTCAAGGTTAGATTGCCTTTAATTTAATAATCAGCAAAATGGATATTCCTCAAATTATATCAAAAAATTGACTTGAAGGGTTTTGAGAACATTTGCTTCCCTGTACCAAATCAAGGAGTCAGGCAGGAGATGGGCGCTGCGGGGGCAGAGAAGGGGCAGAAGCTTGTTAGATCTATCTCTATTGAACTCAATGCAGGTTTATTTTATTGCATAAATAAGTTTTATTGCATGGACATAAAGTGGCTTCTTCCACGCCGTGCTATTTCATTTCACTGTTTCCTCGCTAGCCCCCACTCCCATCTCTATTCTGCCCTCAATTTGCTAAGAGAACAATCATATGTCATTAAAATACATTAGCAGAATAGCCCAGAGGAATAGAAAATGCAAATATAAATATAGCATGATAGAAGACTGGGATGCAGCTAATAAAAATAAACCGGCGTGCATCCACATTTAAAAATGCAAAAGGAGATTTGCACCATTTGCTGAGAAGGTTGGATTCCCACATTAAATGTTAAACAGTTTTTTTTTCCCCACTGATGGGAATAAACTGGAGAAGCATGAAACTCTCCCCAAGTCTGTCCATACCAGGTGTGGGTTCTACTTACCTTTACTACTGGTTCACAATGGGAGTGCACGCATTTCTGCGCATATGCAGAAGCTTCTGAGCATGTGCAGATCATCAATTATGATGTCCGGGCGGATGGGCGGAGCCTCCCACCACTTTTATTACCAGTTCTAAAAAAACGGACAGAACTGGGAGCAACCCACCACTGGTCCATACCTCTTTCTTGAATTTCACTCTTCTTCTCCTATCCTGTTGTGCAGAGAAGAGCATCAAAGATGATAAGAGATCTATGCAAAAAGATATGGAGATTTGGAAAAAACTGCAGCTGTCTTTACTTGGAAGAATAGCAGCAGTTAAGATGAACATTTTGCCAAGATTTCTTTTTTTGTTTCAAATGATTCCGGTGCTCAAAAATGATAAACAACTAAAAGCATGGCAAATTGGTATCAACAAATTTGTCTGGAACGAGAAAAAACCAAGAGTAAAAATGAAAATTATGCAAGACATCCCAGAAAGGGGAGGTCTCAAACTTCCAAACCTACAATTATATTATGATGCAACAGCTTTGACTTTAGTAAGTGATTGGTTTGGAGGAAAAAAGACTGGAATATTGAATGCAGAAAGTTTTGATTTGGAATTTGGATGGCATGCTTACTTATTTTATGACAGCAAAGTGGATAAAGTATTTAAAAGCCATATACTTAGAGATTCTTTGCTGAGAGTTTGGAAGAAGCACCGAAACAACTGGAATTATAAAATACCGCTATGGCTGGATCTTGGTCATACCTTGTGGAATACAAATATAATGTCACTCGGGGGGTTTTTATATAAAGAGGTTCTTTTTACAGATGCGGGCAGATGGCAGCTGAAGACATTACAGACATTGTTGGCTGAAGGGATTAATTTAACTTGGTTACAATATAATCAACTGCAATTGAGATGGAAAGAGGACCAAAAAACTGGTATTATGATGTATGAGGAAGAATTAGTTAGACATATAAAAGAGAAAGGCCCAATGCATATTAAAAGACTTTATAATGTTTTGTTAGAAAGGGATTCAGAAACTGAACTAGTTAAAGACTGCATGGTTAAGTGGGCACAAAATTTTGAGGAACCAGTGATGTTGGAAACATGGGAAAAAATTTGGGTTCAGAATGTTAAATTTACACAGTCGCAGAATCTGCGGGAAAATTTCTATAAAATGTTTTATAGATGGCATTTAGATCCAAAAAAATTGTCGTGTATGTACCCTAGTGCCCAGCCTAAATGTTGGAGATGTGACTGCTTAGATGCTACATATTATCATGTTTGGTGGACCTGTAAGAAAGTTAAGGCTTTTTGGATAAAAATTTGGTGGGTCATGCAGAATGTTTTGAAGAGAAAAATTCAATTTTCTCCACAACTGTTTTTATTGGGTATAGTTAAGGGTTTTACATTGGGGGAAACAAAAATGATATTGTACATGATAACTGCAGCAAGATTGTTGATAGGTAAATACTGGAAAAATGAAGCGCTGCCTTCGATTGAGGAATGGACTTTGAAGATGGCCAGTTTTGCGGAGATGGCGAAGATTTCAGCATATTTAAAAGATTGTTCTCAAGAGACTTATGAATGGGAATGGAAGAAGTGGATAAATTATGTTCAGCATAAATATCAAACTAGGAAGTATCAAATAGCCTTTATTTAAAAATGTTATATAAGATAGAAACATTTTAGGGTTGAGGATAAAAATTTGTTAGAAAATGTTATATTAAGATAGAAATATTTTAAGGTTAAGGATGAAAATTTGTTAGAAAATGTTACATTATGATAGAAATATTTTTAAGGTAATCAGGATGAAAATTTATCTGAAAATGATATACCAAGATAGAAATAGGTTAATGTAATGAAGATGAAAATTTGTAAGGGGGAGGGAGGGGTTCAAGTTTTATATACAAAGGAGGGTTTTTTCCTTTTATCTGACATGAGCATACTAGGAAGTCTGGGGGGTGGGGAGGGTTAGGGTGGGCTGGGGAGGTTGGGAAGTTTGGGGGGGGTAGTGGGGGGGGGGGAAAGGGGGTGAAAATGTAATTGTAAAACTTTTGCAATAAAAAAAAAAAGATGATAAGAGATCTGGAGGCTAAATCATATGATGAACGGTGGAGGGAACTAGGCATGTCTAGCCTATCAAAGAGAAGGATTAGAGGGGACGTGATAACTGTCTTTCAGTACTTAAGGGACTGTCACTAAGAAGAGGGAAGTGACTTATTGTCCAAGGCACCCGAGGGCAGAACAGGAAGTAATGGGTGGAAGACAGTGATGGGATTCAGCCAGTTTGCACCCATTCGGGAGAACCGGTTGTTAGCTTTCTAAACAGTTCGGAGAGCCAGTTGTTGGAAGAAATCTTACTTTGTTTTTTTCCACTTTACAAGGCTAATCCTGTAAGGAAGGAAACATTCTGGTGTTGTTTCTAGCCTAATCTTTATTGCCCTGCTTATAGAAACTGCCTCTCTGGTTAACCCTTATTACATTGTAACAGTTAAGGCGAAGTGCCCATCGATGTGAGTGATGTTGAGTTTGGCCATGCCCACATGGTCACATGACCAACGAGCCACGCCTACCCAGCTGGTCATTAGGGCAGGGAACCAGTTGTTAAATTATTTGAATCCTACCACTGGTGGAAGATCATTAAAGAGAGATCCAACCTAGAAATAAGGAGAAATTTTCTGACAGCGAGAACAATTAATGGAATAGCTAGCCTCCTAGAAATGTGGATGCTCCATTACTGGAGGTTTTCAAAAATAGACTGGACATCCATTTGTCACAAGTCTCCTGTCTTGAGCAGGGGGTTGGAGTAGAAGACTTCTGAGGTCCCTTTCAGCCCTATGATTTTATGTTCTAATGCAGGGCAGGGGTGAAATCGACTTACCTTCTCTACCGGTTCAGAAGTGCACGCTGTTTCGCTATTTAAGTGTTTCAAAAATTCCTCATTTGTTCCAGCAAAGGTAATCCAACAAGAGATTAGTTATCTGTAGGTTGATGAATGCATGGGCACGCATGTATACACTCACAAGTGTGTGCATGTGTTCATTCACCTGGGTAGTTCTTTAATTTTATTCTGGGTATGGGATCTTGTGAATTATAGCCCTGCTTGAGGGATTCTTTGGAAATATAATGAACTGTGTCATATAATTCACTAAAAATTGCCAAGAAGTTATCACCTGTTATTGCTGATGACCAGGAAAAAGGGTGGTTGAAAAAGTTTGGGGGAAAGGGGAAAAAGCTTAAATCAGCAAATTGAGCTTAATGTACCTGTAACTTTATTCCACTTTCTCTTGGTAGGCTGTAGAAAGATTATTTTCAATGCAATTTTTCTTAGTCAAAAAGTGTTTAAAAACTTCTTCTTCTTTTTTTTTTTTTTTGAGTTCCATAAAAGAATCCATCTCTTTAGCATAGAAACAGAAGTTCTTTCATGAAATAGGAAGGGTTGCAGTAAGGTGTGAGTTTTGAGAATTTCAGAATGAGCTGATGTCCTCCAGGAGTATTTATTCATTTATTTATATTCTGCCTTTATTAGTTTTACGAATAACTCAAGCTGGTGAACATATCCAATATTAGCTGGAAAGCTGTTCTTTGCTACGAAACTATGTGATCGGGCTTGATAAATTGACACTTACAGCTTGAAAATTAAGGAGCAGTTACAACTGGCCTCTCATCTCCCCTTCTCTCCCTCTCCCTCAGCCTTGCCCCACAGAACCCTATCCTATCCCCTTCTTTCCCTCAGCCTTGCCCTACAGAAGCCTCCCCTACCCTATCCCCTTTTCTCCCTCAGCCTTGCCACACAGAAGCCTCCCCTATCCTATCCCCTTCTCTCCTTCAGGCTTGCCCCATAGAAGCTTCCCCCTCCTATCCCCTGGCTGCTGCTGTGAAAGTAAAACTGAAAGTGAAACTCCACTTCTCTGCTTGTGTTTTGCATTTGGAACAGATTTCTTTTCAGGTGGGGAGGGGGAGTAGAACTCTTTAGATCAGAGCATGTTAATCATAATATAGGAAATACTAATGCTCTGATGGTCATTTCAAAAAAATCCTTTCTTAGTGAGCACCTAGTAGCCAAGGGGAACATAGGTGGCAAATTTCAAGTTTGTAAGCTTTACGGTTTTGGAGATTTCGTGATTACGGTGTGAGTGGTTTTTGCTTTTATATACAGTATATAGATACCTTGTTCCTCCTATTTTCCCCACAAAAACAGTCTTGTTAGGCAGGTTGAGCTGAGAGAGAGAGTGACTGGCCCAAAATCACCCAGCTGGTTTTTTATGCCTAAAGTGGGACTAGAACTCATAGTTTCCTGGTGATTGGCACAAAGTCACCCAGCTGGCTTTCATGGCTAAGACAGGACTTGAATTCATACTTTCCTGATTTCTAGCCTGGTGCCTTAACCTGATTGACAATTCCCAACGTACCCATATGACTGATTTCTTAAATGAATTTTCCATCAGTGTTTGCAATATGAAAAGTTAAGTTTCCATTCAACACACATACGCAAACACACACTTTAAAGATGGATTATATCAATCTTACCAAGTACAGGTAGTCCTCGATTTATGACCGCAATTGAGCCCAAAATTTCTGTTTCTAAGTAAGACATTTGTTAAGTGAGTTTTGCCCCATTTTGTGACCTTTCTTGCTACATTTTTTAAGTGAATCACTGTAGTTGTTAAATTAGTAACCCGGTTGTTAACTGAATCGGGTTTCCTCATTGACTTTGCTTGTCAGAAGGTCACAAAAGGTGATCGCATGACCCTGGGACACTGCAACCGTCATAAATATGAGTCAGTTGCCAGGCATCTGAATTTTGATCACATGGCCATGGGGATGCTGTAACAGTCATGAATGTGAAAAATGGCCATAAGTCACTTTTTTCAGTGCCATTGTAACTTTGAATGGTCACTAAGTGAAGTATTGTAAGCCGAGGACTACCTGTATATCAGACAGGAAACAAAGCCAGATGTTGTAAGCTAATTCTATTTTATTGTAAAGCTGTATTAATAAAATCTTGCAAGTTTCGGAGTACAATTCACCTGCTGTCTCCTTCACAGTCTGAGGAACCGGAGGTAGTCTCTTCTCTATAACATTAAGGAATCTATTTCATCCTTTTAAAATCTCTGACATTGCATTAAAATGATCCCCAAATCATGGTTTCACCCAGTGGTGGAATTCAAATAATTTAACAACCGTTTCTCTGCTCTAATGACTGGTTGGGTGGGCGTGGCCATGGCGGGTGTGGCTAGGGGGCATGAAAAGCAGTACTCAGCCTCGTGTAACCCCTGGAAGCAAAAACGGGCCGAGGGAGGTGTGGCACCCCCCCCCCGGTGCCCCGTTTTGGGCCTAGGAGGCCTCCCTGCAGCTCCTGGGAGTGAAAACGGGCCATAGGGGGGGTGCCATACCTCCCATATCCTGTTTTGGGCCTAGTAGGCTGTTCTGTCCCCGTACCATGCACACACCCAACCAGCCAGCCGAGGATTAAATAAACTCTTCAAACACACAACGTCAGTGATAAGGAACTTGGCAGCAACTCCGTGGCTGCCTGCCAAGAGCTTTTACTCCAATAACACAGACAAAAATACACACAGTTTGAATAGTCCAGTTTGTAATTAAATCCATGGCAAATAGGTGTTGTGTCCGAAGGTGCAAGTGCCTCGCCAGAGATTAGCTTTGTCCGTCACAGAATCCGAATGGCCACCACACTCCCTTTTATAGCCTGTGGGGTGTGGTCCAGTGACTCAGCTTAATCTCTGGCATGCCTCCTTTTCTGCTGCTCATGCTTGTCTCTCCGATGCTGGCATGGGTCCAACCACAATGTTTCTTCATCACTATCCGACGGCTCGGAAACAGCTGGCTCCTGGCCAATCTTTTCTCCTTCGGGAGACACCTGAGGCATTGCCAGAGAGGAGGGTCCTGGAGAGGGAGGCCTGGCCATCTTCTCTCCTTCATGTTCGGAGCCTTCTTCCTCTGATAAGATAGGCTCGGAGGACGGAGCCGCAACACTAGGCCTCCCTGCACTTACCTGGGAGCCAAAATGGGGTGCATGGGGACTCCTGGAAGGGGCGTGGTGGGGCCAGCCAGCAATTTAACTACCGGTTTGCCTGAACCAGCCCGAACTAACTGAATCCCACCACTGGATTCACCTATTATAGAAGGTGCTCTGGGAATCCAAAATGGATCCCGAGTGCTGCTCAGATCTGTTTTAAATATAAAGGGTTTGGGGTTTTTTTACCTGTTGATTGATTTGATTTATATAACTGCTTAGTGCTGAATGCAGAGATTAAAAACACGTAAAAATAAAATAAAATAAGAGGTATGAAAATAATGAACAGATCTATTGGGGCTGCACAAGAGATTTAAAATACTGTAACATTCAAGTGGATTCGCAAATTACCCCGAGCTCAGGGCCTGCTAGATTATAAATATTATAAAGAAATTATAAAAATTATAAGACCTAGAAAGATTGTAGTGCTGATTAATAGGCCAGCGGAAAATGGATTAATCTGAATGAAGAGCCTTCCCTGCGGAAGTCCATACAATTCCCTTTGTAAAGGTGAACAGGTGAAGTAATTGGTAACCATCTTGACTAGAGTGAGGCTAGCAAAGTGAAGCAAGATGTTTACTTCACTTCACTCAGAAACAAGGGAGCCATGTTGTTTTGTGAAGCACCTTCAGGTAGTGGGGACTTTTCTCAAGCCTTCATCAAACCCAAGCACTCTCTCAAAGATCTGCCCCACTGATAAATAAACATTAAACTGGGCTATTATCGGATTTGGATGGATATCCCCGAGGAGGTTTTGTCTTCTGGCAAACCAGCACCTTCATAATTTGCAATCCAACAGAGCTTTTATGTTACAGAAGTTATAATTTGCTAGCAGGGTTCTTGATACCTCATTGTAAACTGAGGTAAAATGTTCTTCTTTCCTCTACTCACCCGACTCGTAATTCCCTGACAATTAAAAAAAAATGTACATGGGCTACAAAACTGAAGATTAACTATCCAGGAACAGTTCTAAACCTTATTTGAAGACTAAATAAAGGCCAAATGTCATATACTTGGTAATTCAGTTTTGTTATGGATCCATTCTCTCATCCCTTATTACAGCAAGAGCAATAGATGGTTTCAGCATACCATGTAGCAAAAGAACCTTGTTTACCTCTTAGAAAAGTTGAAGCAATTTTGTTCTCCTGGTGAAGCTAAATTAGAGATTTACTTCTCTGTGATAAGCAATCAAAAGCTGCATTATGACGATGGGTAGTACAGTTAGACCGATGTTTTGACTGAATTTTAATCCACCCATTGAGCCTTTCCCAAGGATCTGGGATAGGCTGATCCAGTAGCCCTACAGCTATGGCCATGATTGCTCAGCCAACAGTCCTAAATTCTAGAGCCCATTTTCACTTGATGTCCAGGAACTCCAACATCTAATGCGGTTCTTGTTGACCTAGGCAACAACTGATCTAGTATGGGTTTTTGTAAATTATGTCTCCCCATTTTGTTTATGGGGGAGACATCTTTGTTTGGCTTGACCTGTTCAGTATGGTTGAACCTCTGGCATAATGTCCGGTGAAAGCAACCAGAACCACTCATGAAGAGTCTCAAACAGGAGTTTTACTGCTAATAACTGTATTACAAGAATCTCACTAGCCTGACTGCATTCCTTTTGGAACACAAAGATAAGACTTCAAGGATTCTGAGAGAAGTTAAGCCTTTGCCGCCTTCTGCAGTGCAAAGATTCTAAACTCAGGCCCTCTTTAACATCTGCATATTCTGCCTTTGTTTCTGTTGTTTTTATAATGTTCTCTGTTTTCACAGCCTGCAGCAATTTTTCTGTACTTTGGTTCACATAAACATTCAAACTTCGTTTTTCTTCTTCTACAATTTGATGGATTTGCAATAGTCCTCTGCCCCTATTTTTATTGGCAGGTACAACCTGTCAATGTCACTTCGTGGATGTAAAGCGTGGTACATATTCAAATGTTCGTGCGTTTTCTGTTCCAAGTTTTCCAGTTCAGTCAAAGTCCAGTTGATGATTCCAGCTGAGTAGCGTATCACTGGAACTGCCCGTGTATTAATGCCTCTAATTATGTTTCCAGCATTCAGTTTTGATTTTAATATTTTGCAGAACCTCCTGATATATTCCTTTTGCATTGGCTCTTTGACTTTTCCATTCAAGATGTTATCTGCTTCCAATATGCCTAGGTATTTGTAACCATAATCCTTTGCTAATGCTTTTATTATGTTTCTATTTCCCAATTCTATTTCTTCTAATTTTTCCATTTTTCCTTGGTGCATGGATAATATAGCACATTTTTCAAGTCCAGAGTTCATTTTGATGTTGCTGCTGAACAGTTGAACTGTGTTGAGTATTGATTTAAGTTCAGTGGGGCTTTTCACATACATTTTTAAGTCATCCATGTATAGTAGATGGTTTATCTTGCCATGTTGGCTTGAGATTTGGTAACCCAGTTTTGTGCTTCATAGGATTATTGTCAATGGAATTAATGTGATGTTGAACAGTAGTGGTGAAAGTAAATCCCCCTGGAAGATTCCTCGTCTGATGTTGACTTCACCAATGTTCTCCCCATTTGCTGTTAGAACTGTTTTCCATTTTTGCATATTTGCTTTCAAAAATGTACAAATATTTTTGCTGATTCCAAAGTTTTTCAGATAGGTGTTAATCCAGCTATGGCGTAATGAGTCAAATGCCTTCTTGTAATCAATCCATACCATATTTAAATTCATTTTTCTTCATCTTGCATTTTTTAGTACCATTTTGTCAATGAGCAGCTGATCTTTCGTTCCTCTTGATTTTTTATAATTTTCTTTTTGTTCTACTGGATACAAACTGTTTTCCATCAGATGACTGAATCCTGAATTTGCCAGTATTCTTGTAAAATGTTTGAATGTTGTTATCAGACAAGTAATTGGGCGATAGTTGCTTGGCTCTGTGCCCTTTTCTGGATCTTTCATTCTCAAGTATGTTCGACCAGCTGTTAACCATTCTTTGCTTGTTGCATTTTGAAGCATTTGATCAAATTGAATGGCCATGCGATGATGGAGGCTGGTCAGGTGTTTTAGCCAGTATCCATGCAGTTCATCCAGGCCAGGTGCACTCCAGTTCTTGACCTTCTTTGCTTGTTTTGCAACCGTGTCAGTTGTTATTACAATATTTTTCATTTTGTTTCATGTTGTTTGTTGTTGAATATCTTTGGTCCAGGAGACAGTTTTGTTGTGTTCCACTGGGTTTTCCCACAGTTCTTTCCAAAAATTCAAAGTTTTTTTTTTTTTTATATGGGTGAAAATTAGTTTGGACTTGATTTTCATCAAGGGACTGGTAGAAGAGGTGTTGGTTTCTTCTGAACTGGACATTTTCACGATATTGTTTAATTCTTCCTTCGTATCTTTCAATTTTCTTTGCTGTTGCTATTACATGTTGTTTTAGTTCTTCCATGATTTCCGTTATTGTTTTTTTCCTCCAGGTTGTATTTATTGTGTAAACTATTTTTCAGCTTTTTGTTATTTAGTTTTCCTTCTTTCAAGTACTTCAGATTGCTGACATCCCCTCGTAGTTTATTTTATTTTATTTTCAAGTCGAATTTTCCATTTTGGTGTTCCAGTGGGTTTCTTTTTTGGCATTTTATAACCCAGTTCTGCAGTTATAATGGCGGCTGTGCTATACATTAGTTGGTTGGTTTCATATGGTGTGCTGGATGGGATGGACATTAAAATGCTGTTCATGGCAGTTAGTAGATCTTTCACTCATCTGCTATACACTTCGCAAATGGTAGGTAGTCTTTTTTTCCCCCCTATGTTTTCTTTGATGTGGTTTTCAATCTTTTCTTTCAGCATTTTTGCTAGATCATTTAGCTCTACACTTTCGAGTTGTTGCACAGGAGGATTTTCATCCTGTATGTTGGTTTCTTTCACTGGTTGGTCAATTTGTTCAGGTGTTGGAACAGTTTCTTCAGCCTGTTCATCATTACTTGTTGTTTTCTTTTTAGCCAATATTTCTAGATGTTGCATTTCCACATCTGTGAAAACTTTATTACCTATTGAGTCTTTCCCAAGGATTTGGGATAAGCTGATCCTGTTGCTCAGCCAACAGTGCTAAGTTCTAAAGCCCATTTTCACTTGATGTCCAGGAACTCCAACATCTAATGTGGTTCTTGTTGACCTGGGTAACAACTGATCTAGTATGGGTTTCTGTAAATTATGTCTCCCCATTTTGTTTATGGGGGAGACACACTTTGTTTGGCTTGACCTGTTCAGTATTTTTCCTCAGAACACATGTCCCACAACTATGTGCCTCATTGGGGGTTGATGATATGATGATGATGATCACACAATCAATCAGATGTTTAGATAGGAGTTGATCGAACTAATTGATTGAACTGATGGGATTTGGCATTTTATCCACCTATTGAGTTCTGCCCAAATGATTTCTAAGAAGCTATTCCAAGAAGTCCATTAAGCCAGACTAACCAAAGTCCCATCAGTTTTAGTGAGATTTAGCCTTGCATGCTCTCCATGAATTCTAGAAACAACTTGTTTAATAAAAACAATAAAATAAGAATAAAAATACATTGAAAAATACACTGATTTCATAACATTATGATGCAGTTTGCTGAGTATTTGGATGAGTCTAAAGAGACAAGCATATAGCAACAGTCAGGAAATCATTAAAAAACAATTTTTTTCAATAAAATATTACTTTGGTTATTGTAAACAGGCGGCAATGTCTGCAGGATAGATTAACGAAAGGCAGAATGATGAAAAATATGTCACTCCATTGCAATGCCAACTCCACCTCTTTTATATGTGTCACATACGTTTCCCAAAAGAGCAGAGCTTGCAATCCAACAAAGTGGAAATTGTAGCATAATGCCATGACGCTTCCTTGGTTGTTTTTGGCACAAAATGCAAAACTTCTATGGATGCCTATGCCAGCAAAGGCACTTCAAATTACCCACATAGCCTTATTTAGTGGAAACCTCCATGGTTCCTATCACACCAATACCTATTAAGAACCTAAGAAGAACCTGGGGTTCAAACAGTTTCCATCAGAGATGCCAACCAGATGCCTACAAGAGAGGGATCTTGGAGTCCTAGTGGACAATCATTTAAATATAGATTTTTTTTTTATTGGCCAAGTGTGATTGGACACATAAGGAATTTGTCTTGGTGCATATGCTCTCGGTGTACATAAAAGAAAAGATACGTTCATCAAGAATCATAAGGTACAACACTTAATGATAGTCATAGGGTACAAATAAGCAATCAGAAACAATATCAATATAGATCGTAAGGATACAAGCAACAAAGTTACAGTCATACAGTAATAAGTGGAAGGAGATGGGTGATGGGAACGATGAGAAGATTAATAGTAGTGCAGACTTAGTAAATAGTTTGACAGTGTTGAGGGAATTATTTGTTTAGCAGAGTGATGGCGTTCGGGAAAAAACTGTTCTTGTGTCTAGTTGTTATGAGCCAGCACTGTGCGGCAGTAGCCAAAAAAGCCAACACAATCCTAGGTGGCATTAACAGAAGGATAGAATCAAGATCACATGATGTATTAGTATGGCTTCATAAAACCTTAGTAAGACCACAGTTAGAATAGAGCATCCAGTTTTGGTCACCATATTATAAAAAAGATGTAGAGACTCTGGAAAGAGTGCAGAAAAGAGCAAAGAAGATGCTTTAGGGGGCTGGAAGCTAAAACGTATGAAGAACAGTTGCAGGAATTGGGTTTGTCTAGTCTGGTGAAAAGAAGGACTAGGGGTGGCATGATAGCAGTGTTCCAATATTTGAGAGGCTGCCACAAAGAAGAGGGGGTAAACTATTTCCCAAAGCACCAGAAGACAAGATAAGAAGCAATGGATGGAAACTAATCAAGGAGAAAACCAACCTAGAACTAAGGAGAAATCTCCTAACAGTGAGAACAAATAACCAGTGGAATTACTTTCCTACAGAAGTTGTGGGTGCTCCATCATTGGAGGCTTTTAAGAAGAGACTGAACAGTCATTTGTCTGGAATGGTATAGGACAGTGATGGCTAACCTTTTTGCCATCACATGCCAGGCGAGGGGAGGCGGGGGAGGGTTGCGCGCGCACGTGCCCTTGCACATGTGTGCGCAACCCCCTCCCCCCCCGCTCCTGGCACATGATGGCCTGTTAGGCCCGTTTTCTTTCTTACCTGGTTCCAGATCCTCTCCGGGAAGGGCGAAAACAGCCTTTCCCACTCCCTTGGAGGCCCTACGGAGGCTGAAAGGGCACATTTCCCAACTCCCGGTGGGACAGGAAGTGACATTTTTTGCTGTCCCCAGCCTCCAGAACCTCTCAGGGGGTCTCTAGGAGCCTCTCTAGGAGTCTGTAGGAGCCTCTCTAGAAGTCTCTGGAGGCTGGGGACAGGAAAAAACGTCACTTCCTGTCCCACTGGGAGTGGGGAAATGGGCCCTTTGAGCCTCTGTAGGGCCTCCAAGGAAGTGGGAAAGGCTGTTTTCGCCGTTCCCAGATACACAGAGAGGATCTGGAGCCAGGTAAGAAAAAAAAACGGGCCTTCCCCATCCCCACAGGCCCTCCAGAGGCAGGAAACAGCCTGTTTCCCTACTTCCGGTAGGCCCAGAAGGCCCGAAAATCAGCTGGCTGGTGCACGCATGCGCCCCAGAGCTGAGCTGGTGTGCCCACTAATATGGCTCCACGTGCCACCTGTGGCACACGTGCCATAGGTTCGCCATCACGGGTATAGGATCTCCTGCTTGTGCAGGATGTTAGACCAGAAGATCTCCAAAGTCCCTTCCACCTCTATTGTTCTGTTCTGTTCTGTTCTGTTCTGTTCTGTTCTGTCCTACAAGCAACCTAGAAAGATGAGGACAATATCCTTTTTAAGCTACCGTTTCTCAGAAACTGGTTTTCAGAGGCAAAAGCTCCCATTGACCTTGACCACATAGCAATCACAAATTTGAGCCCTCGGTGTCTTTTTTGTCTCATTTTATAAGGCAAATCTAATGCTACACAGAAAATCCCCATGCAAATTTTTATATCAGTCCTCATTCCATTTGATGAGAAAAGAAGGTGCTTTTGACAAAGGAAAGATCCAGTGATATTCCAAGCGATAAGATGTGGAATTTCTTGTACTTATTTCATTAGTTGAAAGATAAAGGGAGGATATATTCAAATTGAGAAGCAGGGAGAAATGTGTATTATGAAAAACAACATAGACAGAATCCCGCAGCCAGAACACAGCAAGAGCAAACTGATAACAGCATTCTCGGTTGCTACAAGAATAAAGTAAAATTAAAAAAAAAAAAAAAAACCACTGGAAATTTTTTTGAAAGAAATTCTCAGGGACCCTGAGAATAAAACAGAAGGGAGGAAATTGTTCAAGGCTACCTGAGCATCTAGTCTTGAAATAAATGTAGATCAGGATGTTAGCATGAAATGGATGGAGATGTCATGCATTAAAAGAATAACAAACCCCATATTTTAAAAGCACGTTCAAAGGCAGCGAAGCATGATTTGTTCTAGAAGCAGC
Organism: Arizona elegans; assembly: GCA_022577455.1. Taxonomy (NCBI): domain Eukaryota; kingdom Metazoa; phylum Chordata; class Lepidosauria; order Squamata; family Colubridae; genus Arizona; species Arizona elegans. The sequence goes on from JAKOOJ010000007.1 coordinate 78,706,580, forward strand.
ACCTGAAGAATAAGTGACATTTGTGCACAAAATCTATATCGGTGATGTATTTAATTACAGACTTGATTGAAATTGACAGCTTTAGTAACCTGTGTGTGCATTTGCTGTGATTGATGGTTACTTTTCAACCAAATCACATATTGTACAGTAATATCATCTTGTCAAATTGGAAGCTACATTTTCATACGCTAAGCGAAGCATGGAGGAATTAAAATCAGGTGGAAATGGATTATGTTTAAATATTTATGCAATGGCAACAAATGTCAGAGTTATATGGTATCCCAAATGCAGGAGAAACAATGTTCGGTGTTGAGCAGACTTGCCATGATCCACTTGAAACAGATGTTTATTCCCTAGCTGGATAAAACTTAGGACCTATGCAACTTTCCCCAGCATTCTGCTAAACCAGGAGTGTCAAACTCGCATCGTCACATTGTTGTTATGTGACGTATCACAACCTTTTCTCCCTTTGCTAAAATGGGGGTGGGCATGGCTAGCGCGTGACACATCAGGCCCAGAGGTGGGTTTCAGCAGGTTCTGATGAGTTCTGGAGAACAGGTAGTGGAAGTTTTGAGTAGTTCAGAGAACCGGTAGTGGAAATTTTAAATAGTTTGGAGAAATACCACCTCTGACTGGCCCCAGCCCCATCTATATTCTCTGCCTACCTAGTCCCATCTGTTTGGGAGGAAATGGGGATTTTGCAGTAACCTTCCCATGGAGTGGCGAGGGAATGGAGATTTTACAATATCCTTCCCCTGGAGTGGGGTGGGAATGGAGATTTTACAGTATCCTTCCCCTGCCACGCCCACCAAGCCACGCCCACCAAGCCATGACATGCTCACCAAGCCACACCCACAGAACCGGTAGTAAAAAAAAATGAAACCCACCACTGATCAGGCCCATGGGCCGCGAGTTTGGCACCCCTGTACTAAGCTGTGTGCTTTAATCCATGATGAAACCATTTTGGTGTAGTAGTTAAGGCACCAGGCTAGAAGATATTAGAGATATCCAACCACCGCATAGAAAAACTCAAAGAAATAGTGCAAGATCAGAAGATGTGGAGAGACCTGGGTCATAGAATCATCAAGATTCAGACATGACTGAATGAATAACATCATCATTATCATCATCAGGCATCAGGCACAAAAAGAGAGAGAGAGAGAGAGAGAGAGAGAGAGAGAGAGAGAGAGAGAGAGAGAGAGAGAGAGAGAGAGAGAGAGAGAGAAAGTATATCAATAGCTTTGAGAGAACTTTCTTGATTGCATTCTTAGAAAAGAAGGAGGAATGGGCTTGGGACTAGGTGGAATATCTAGCTAAAGGTAAAGGTCCTCCAGCACATGCGTGCTAGTCATTTCTGGCTCTAGGGGGCAGCGTTCATCTCCATTTCTAAGCTGAAGAGCCAGCACTGTCCAAAGATATCTCCGTGGTCATGTGGCTGGCATGACTAAATGCCAAAGGCGAACGGAGCACTGTTACCTTCCCACCAAAGTGGTCCTTATTTTTCTACTTGCATTTTTTAATGTGCTTTCGAACTGCTAGGTTGGCAGAAGCTGGGATAAGTAATGGGAACTCACTCCGTTACGCGGCACTAGGGATTTGAACCGCTGAACTACCGACCTTCTGATCGATAAGCTCAGCATCTTAGCCACTGAGCCGCCACATCCCTATCATTCACCAAATCGAGGAGGAACATGTTTAGAAGGGCCATCCTTTATTTGTTTTTCATTACCATTTAATGAAATGGTATATTCCGACTATAGCAACAGAAAGAAAAGAAAAAAAAAATTGAAAACTCAAACTCCCCAAGGAAGAGAAGTACTGTATTTTTTTTCCAGATGCTAAGACATAATTAAGATGGTTAGATCACCGAATGTCATCTCCCAAGGCCTTAATATTCAGAGATCTTTGAATATATATTTCTCATCCTGTTCTTTTGTTCACTTTTTAAAACCCAACAACTAAGAATAATCAATGTATAATCAGGCAGAGGAGTATCTTGATGTGAACGTTATGCATAATTTAAAATTTACCTTGAGAGCTATTGTTAAGATTTCTTTGCCAACCTTCTCTATTTTTATTTTCTCTAGCAAATTTTGGATAGATGGGAACAAGTCTATTGATGGGAATAGGATATAATGAAAGCTATTTGCAGGTCAATTAAATCCATTCATCAAAATATCAGCATGGACCTAAAATATTTATAGAAGCTTTTTTTTTTTTTTTTTTTTTTTTTGCTAGAGTAAGAAATCATTAATTGGTGATTAACAAAAGGATGCAATGAAGAAATCAGATATGTGTGATAGGGTTTTTATTATGTATTTTGAACTAGCAGGATTCAAAAAGGAATTGGGAGAATTTAGCTTTTATGTAGCTAAAAAAGCATTTTTTGTGCCTAAAGGTAAAGGTAAAGGTTCCCTTCGCACATACCTGCTAGTCGTTCCCGACTCTAGGGGGTGGTGCTCATCTCCGTTTCAAAGCCGAAGATCTGAAGATCCGAAGATGTCTCTATGGTCATGTGGCTGGCATGATTAAATGCTAAAGGCATAGGGAAAATGTTACCTTCTACCCAAAGGTGATCCCTATTTTTCTACTTGCATTTTTTACGTGCTTTCGAATTGCTAGGTTGGCAGAAGCTGGGACAAGTAACGGGAGTCATCCTGTTACACGGCACTAGGGATTCGAACCGCTGAACTGGTGACCTTTCGATCGACAAGCTCAGTGTCTTAGCCACTGAGCCACTGTGTTCCTTTTGTGTCTAAGCAGAACTAAACATTGGAGCAGGAATCCCAGGTTTGGATTATGGTGTTCTGAACCAAGGACAGCGATTCTTACACATTCCCAGTCAAGTTTTGCTCAAAAGTTGAAATACTAGATACTGTAAGTTACCTTATCAATAAGTCTGTGGAGATTCTCAGCCATCCAGGTCATAGTTGTCTCAAAGTGCTTTTTCCTCAAAAGGCAACTGGACTGTTTTTTCCTTGAGGAAGAAGGAAAAAAAAGTTCTGTTTCTCATCCAAGAAGTTTCATCAGTTCTGATGGCGGGGGGAGGGATTTTTTTAGAAGGATTGAATTTCTTTGCAGTCATCTGGTTGTTAACACTCTCTCTGACAGCTTTTGAGGCCACTTCGGGGTTTATCTGTGCCCTCAGGGTGACCTGAATCAGAGAGCAATTGGTTGTGGAATCTTCTTGGAACTGCTGAAAGGACTGCGGTGTAGACAGGAATCTCTGGAGATTCTCAGTCAACCAAGTTGTGGTTGTCCCAAAGGTGCTTTTTCAGGAGATAACTGGACTTTTCTTGTTTGTTTGTTTTTTGAAGACCTTTCGCTTCTCATCCAAGAGGCTTCTTCAGCTCTGGCTGGATGGAGGGGAATGGAAGGATTTATATTCCTTACAGACAGCTGGCAATCTCTAAATGGATGCAAATGACCAGCAGTCTGCAAGGAATAGAAATCCTTTCATTCCCCTCCATCCAGCTAGAGCTGAAGAAGCTTCCTGGACAAGAAGCGAAGTGTCCTCAAAGAAAAGAAAAAAACAAGCAAAAGTCCAGTTGCCTGCTGAAAAAGCACCTTTGGGACTGGAGAAGTATGTGTCTTTTATTTTTATAAAAGTTTTTTTTTTAATTTTTCAATTTTTAAAATAAATGCATTCCATCTTTCCTTAAGCAGTGTGTCGTCTGGGTACAACTATCTGTGCAGTATCTTTCAACATTTACAACAACATTCACATTCACATTAATATTGATTCTCTGAACTTAAAATTGCAATACATTAAAGAGTTAAACATTATAAAACTCTTCATTTTCATAGTTAACATAGTTATTCTTATCATACATATACTAACAATTGTCATCTTATTTATATCTCTAGCTCAGGGGTCAGCAACCTGTGGCTCTGGAGCCGCATGTGGCTCTTTCACCCCTCTGCTGCGGCTTCCTGTCACTCAAAATATGTGTCACAACCGCCAATGTGCGACACCCACTGACACACGATTTATTGAGCTTCTCAACCCCGGGTAGGCCAACCATGGATAAATCCAAGAAAAGAAAAGTTTCAGAAGAAAACGGAACATTTAATTCAACTACATATGCTAGTTTTGTGACCGCTCAAGAAATAGTCAGGCACAGAAAGGTTTGTGATCTTCACAATTGGCTTCTGACAAGCAAACTCAGTGGTGGAAACCGAATTCGCTTAACAACCGCCACAAGAAGGTTGTAAGGTTGGGAGCAGTCGGTTGATGACTCATTTAGCAACTGCATCATTTATTCATAGAACTGCAACTGAATTGCAGTTGTCAGTCAAGGATGACCTGTAATGTCAATGACTTCCTTTATCTAAGGTGACATTTGCTTGTAGCTCAGCTCCATTTATATGCCATGAAGAAATCCCAGTGATTCAGCGTTCTGTATATGCCTACTTTTCTCATGTATCAGGGCTCAAGTCTCCTTTAGTGAAAGTAATAAGTCTTTAATGCCATTCAACATTAGATAAAAATATTCTCCATTAAGAAGCTCTTCCAGCTAAGGAACACCTTTGGTAAAACGTGGGATCTGTGACTATCAAAATCAGCTTAGACATTCCTTACGCCTGAACAACCTGAAAAAGAGTTGATCAAACTAGTTAAAGGAGGCTAATTTTATTTCGAAGTATAAAGTATCCCATATTACATATTCAAAAGAATTCACAGTGCAGACCTTAATGATGAGGTTTAAGTGCAATTTCCATCAGAGAACTTTTAAAATTCAAAGGGTTGGGCTTGTCTGAAAAGTTCAAATAAGTTTAATGGATTTGAAGTCAGGGGAGACATCTTTATACCGAGCAATTACTGAGTTTAAAGATATGAAAACAACTTCCGCTCCTTTGGAAGAGTTGGCAACCTTCCTTTAAGGGAGATAAGTGTTGCTTCAAGTGGTCATCTTTATAAAAAGAAAGAAAGAAAGAAAGAAAGAAAGAAAGAAAGAAAGAAAGAAAGAAAGAAAGAAAGAAAGAAAGAAAGAAAGAAAGAAAGAAAGAAAGAAAGAAAGAAAGAAAGAAAGAAAGAAAGAAAGAAAAAGAAAATTAAAGACAATTGCAGAAAGCAACTCGGGGCAACTCACTCACACCCATATAGGTAGTTTCATTTTGTTTCAACTTTAATAAACATTACTTAAAACAGTGAAAATGAGAACGCAGGCAAGAAGCAATTCTTGCTTATTTGATATGATTAAAAGTGCATTAGCCATCGAGATGTATTAATTTGGAGATACAGCTGCTAATTGCTTAAATATTGAACTGAGAAATGACGCAGCCGTGCGGAGGAAGCATAATTGGGAGAAAATATTATAATAAAGGACTTGAAAGGTATGTCACATTTCAAATTAGCAGCAAAATCTCGGAATATTTCAAGAAATATTCTGCAAGAAAGTGTCTGGGCTCTCTTAATGAGAATGAATGTGGTTTGAAAAGATCAAATAATATCCACATGTGTCAAATACAGACTAACAACAGTTACAGATAATGAATAAAATTACAGTAGGTCATTTGAAGTCATGCTGGATCCAATGGGAAGCATACTACTTATGATTTGCTTGTTAAACTATAATTAGGAAATATATATATATTTATAATACTAATGTAATGAAACTTAATAAGAAGATTAAGACGAGTTATTTCCCATCCTTTTGTATTTTGTTTTATTAACATCTCAGCAGTAAGGAAGCCTGTAAATATGATAATATTGCAATACGTGCAATAATGATGAATATAAGTAATATACACAATGGTTCCACACACACTCCCCACCCCAAGATTCCTAAGGATTGTAGTTTTTAATAGATGCCTCCTGTCAACTTGCAAAGCTTTCAAGTTGCCATGAGTAGGAAGGAGGGAGAACTGAAGTGAATTCCATACATTCTTTCTGACCGCAATCAGAAGGAGGGTGTTAGGTTTCACAGCCAGCCAAAGTGATTAATTGGAGAATGTGATTTATGACATGGCCAGAGAGGAGGGGAGAGACAGGGTCATAGGGGAACATAAATCTACGCAGGATCAGACCTAACTGCATCCCAGTATTGCCGGAATGTTGCTCCTAATAAATGACTATATTTCCTTTGAAGTTTGGATCATAGCTCATGAATTAATTAGGGCATCTTTCGGAAACTTGACACCTCCCTGTTATTATTTTCTGATAGTGAGAACAATTAATCACTGGAACAGCTTGCCTTCAGAAGTTGTGGGTGCTCCAACACTGGGGATTTTTAAGAGGTAGGACAACCATTTGTCTGAAGTGATATAAGGTTTCCTGCTTGAGCAGGGGATTGGATTAGAAGACTTCCAAAGTTGCTTCCAACTCTGTTATTCTGTTACTAAAAGAAAAGATATGAAAACTGATGTCCCTATTTGTTTGAACCTAGAAGTAAAATAGCCATTTGGAATTAAAATTTTTGAGAATACATCTATCATAATAAAAGCAATGAAAATTGCCAACTCACACGAACACACTTTACTTTTCTGTATCTATATACATTTTGCATCTGTGTACATATGTGTATGTATGTGAGATCTAGATCTATTATTATGTCTGTATATCTGTCTGTCTATCTATCTATCATCTCTCTCTCTTTCATCTTTTTCTCATCTCTCTCTCATCTCTCTATCTCTCATCTCTCTCTCATCTTTCTCTCATCTCTCTCTCATCTATCATCTATCTATATACATACATACTTATATCTATCTATCTATCTATCTATCTATCTATCTATCTATCTATCTCTATCATCTCTCATCTATCTATCTATCTATCTATCTATCTATCTATCTATCTATCTCCTATCTATCTATCTATCTATCTATCTATCTATCTATCTATCTATCTATCTATCTATTTTCAATTCATGGGCTTTATTGTTCCAGGCCTTGGCAATGACCAATAGCTTGCATGGTTTTGAAAAGGTTGAGTAAAATTTTGAAGACTCTATGATGAAGGGCGGCAACTCGAGAACCACTTGTTGAAAATATCAAAACAGTCTCTCTCCCTAATTGTTGTTCTACATCTGGAATTGACGCTCTCTGTGTAACCACCTTGTAAACCCAGTCACTATCCTTTGCCCTGCAGATGGGGAGTTGGGCGGCATAGAAATGCCATAAATTAAATTAAATTAAATTAAATTAAACATTCAGCAAATATCATGATTATTGAGGCACCCAAGTTGTCCAAACAGAATTTTTTTCATGAGAGGCAAAGTAGAGGTTTCACTCTGGCTATGGTCTCTAAAAAATTACATTTAAAAATGTGGGTAATTTCATCATCACCATCACCATCATCAGCATCTTACCTTTTACAATGGGCAGCAAAGGGTCTGCTGGCTGCCAGAAGGAAAAAAAGAAAAAAGAAAAAAAAGCCCAGAAACTAGTGAATTGTGATTTCACTGAACTAGGGCTGCATAATATCTTGGTTTACATAGATGGAACCTGGCTATATATATATATATTCATATTGGAGAGAATTCTTCCTTTGATTCGGGGATCTGATAACAATGTTTCTTGGCTTCATGTTACTAACCTTAGACAGTTAGTCTTTTTTGGGTTTGTTAAGCATCTCCCATTAGCTCTTTTAGCTTGGGATCGTCAAGCTTACAAAACAGTTTCTCTCTCTGTCTCTCTCTGTCTCTCTCTGTCTCTGTCTCTGTCTCTCTGCTGTAGCTTCTTCCACCCTTTGAATTGTAAGTGTATGCTCTTTCATAAAAAGTGAAGTGAATTAAGCCCTGTCTTTTCATTGATCATTCTTTTGAGGATTTCATGGAGGAGAAGAAGAATCAGAGTTCTGAAATAGTTCTACATGTTATATAATAATTGGCCATTCATTTTGAATTCATTCATTATTCAGAACCATTTTTGTTTTCCTCAGCAGTCAAGGAAAGTCAGGTTAAAATTATGGAGAAGAGACAGAAAATCATCACTAAATCTCTCAGATTTGGACAGTCAAGAAAAATGCACAGACATTTACAAATGTTTCTTAGCCATTTTTATTCATCCTGTTTTTTACATATTTATCTCTAGCAATTTCCCCTGAAATAAATCAGTCATATATGTGTGTACTCTTTTTCCCACTATAATATATTAGCAATAGCAATAGCACTTAGCAGTAGCACTTAAACTTATATACCACTTCACAGTGCTTTTAGAGCCCTCTCTAAGCAGTTTACAGAGTCAGCCTATTACCCCCAACAATCTGGACCCTCATTTTACCCACCTCAGAAGGATGGAAGGCTGAGTCAACCTTGAGCCTGGTGAGATTCGAACTGCCAAACTACTGGCAGCCGGTGATCAGCAGAAGTAGCAAGCAGTACTGCACTCTAACCACTGCGCCACCGCAGCTCATATTTTTGTATGGATTTTGGTCTACTTTGAGGGAAAAAATTCATTTTATTTTCATACAATTTTCCTATATGCACTGTCATATACATTTAGGAGGTAAGACTATAATAAATTCATTTCAACCTTCTTATGTGATTTTTTTTTTGTGTGTATTAGTCATTCTCAGTCACATATAAATCAGTTTAAAACATTAATGTACTTAATTAGAGCTTGCGCTGTTGATGGATATTATATCAGTACTGTGGGTGGGAGGGGCAGATATGGTGGGAGCAGGGGGCCATATCATGTTATGGGAGTGTGCGCTCGCTGTCTTCGAGCGGTGGTGCGCTCCGGCCTCCAATGCTCCTCTCGTTCCCCTGGTTGCACAGACTCTCAGGCCTTGGGCCTCCGGCTGATGCTATGCAATGCCAGGTCCGTGGTAAATAAAGCCCCCCTCATTTGTGATCTAGTTCAGGAGGGGGGAGCGGATCTGGCAGGAATTACGGAGACCTGGTTGGGCCAAGAGGGAGGGGTCCTCCTCATTGAAATGTGCCCTCCTGGTTTCCGCACATTTCATCAACTGAGGTCACAGGGTAGGGGCAGGGTGGTGGTGGCGGTTGTTATAAAAGAAGGTCTTGGTCCGAGGGAGGCCACTGTTCCTCAGATTGCCAGTTGTGAGTCCCTCCTGGTGAAGTGGGGTCATGGGGTACAGGTGGGCTTGCTGATCACGTGGCAGTGGCCCTGCCCGAACTGCTCAACATTATAGCCGGGGTGGTGGTTGATACCCTGAGGCTTATGGTCATGGGGGATTTTAACCTGCCATCCATCGGTGAAGCGTCTGAGGCAGTGCGGGAGTTCATGGCTTCCATGACGGCTATGGACCTGACCCAGTTAGTGCATGGCCCTACTCATACGGGGGGGGGGGACACTCTGGACTTGGTTTTTGTCTCTGGTCAGTGGTTGAATGATCTCGATATTGGGGATATAGTGACTGAACCCTTGTCATGGTCGGATCATTCCCTCCCTCGCCTTCACCTTCGAACCACTACACCCCGCCACAGGGAGGTGGAACCAATGAGGTGGTTCCGCCCCAGGCGCCTGATGGACTCAGATCAGTTCTAGATGGAGCTTGGGCCGTTTCCTGAGGCTCTGGCTCACGGCTTGACCGAAGACCTGGTGGCCGCCTGGGATAGGGCGGCCGCTGGAGTTTTGGATCGGGTCATGCCTTTGCGGCCTCTGACTCGGTGCTGATCTCGCTCGGCACCTTGGTTCACCGAGGAGCTGAGGGAGATGAAGCGCCGGAAAAGATGCCTGGAGAGCGGTTGGAGGGCCAGCCAGTCCGAATCTGACCAAACACTGGTAAGGTCTCATATTAAAACTTACCTTGTGGTGATAAAAGCGGCAAAATGCAACTATTTTTCTGCTCTTATTGCATCATCAGATAACCGCCTGGCCGCCCTGTTTAGGATAACCCGCTCCCTGCTCCTTCAGGAAGCGCGGGAGGACCCCTTGGAGGGTAGAGCCGAGGACTTTGTACAGTATCTTTATGATAAAATGCTCAGATTCGGGAACATCTGGACTCTGATGCGGTAGATTCAGGGGGGAGGATGGAGGCAGGTCTTGAGAATATTATCTGGGAAGAGTTTGATTCTGTGACTCCCGAAGACGTGGACAGGATACTGAGTAGACTGAATGCTGCCACATGTTTATTGGACCCGTGTCCCTCCTGGTTGGTGCTGGCCTCTCGGGAGGTTACACGAGGCTGGCTCCAGGGGATTATAAATGCTTCTCTGAGTGAGGGTGTCTTTCCTGCAGCCTTGAAAGAGGCGGTGGTGAGACCTCTCCTCAAGAAGCCTTCTCTGGACCCGGCAGTATTGGCAAATTACGGTCCAGTCACCAACCTTCGCTTTGTTGCGAAGGTTGTTGAGAGTGTGGTAGCACGACAGCTCCCTCAGTACCTGGATGAATCAGCTTATCTGGATCCGTTCCAGTCGGGCTTCAGGCCTGGGTACAGCACAGAAACAGCATTGGTCGCATTGGTTGATGATCTCTGGAGGGCTCAGGACAGGGGTTGCTCCTCTGTCCTGGTCCTATTAGACCTCTCAGTGGCTTTTGATACCATCGACCATGGTATCATGCTGCACCAGCTGGAAGAGTTAGGGGTGGGAGGCACCGTGTTGCGGTGGTTCTCCTCCTTCCTCTCCAACCGGTCGCAGTCAGTGTTGGCAGGGGGGCAGAGGTCGACCCCGAGGCCCCTTGTATGTGGGGAGCCAAAAGGGTCGGTCCTCTCGCCCCTTCTGTTCAACATTTATGTGAAGCCACTGGGTGAGATCATCCGTGGTTTCGGGGTGAAGTACCACCAGTACGCTGATGACACCCAGCTGTACATCTCCACCCCGGACCACCCCAATGATGCCCTTCAAGTGATGTCCCGGTGCCTGGAGACTGTACGGATCTGGATGGCGAGGAACAGACTCAGGCTCAACCCATTCAAGACCGAGTGGCTGTGGTTTCTGACATTCCGATATAGTAGTAAAGCCGGTAGTAAAACTGGCAGAAGGCCCCACCCACCGCCCCAGATATCATCATCAGCAATCTGCGTATGTGCAGAAGCAATGTGCTCATGTGAGCGTAGCACCCGCACGCACTATCTTGTTGCGAACTGGTAGTAAAGGTAAGTAGAACCCACCCCTGCTTACAACCATAAGTCAAGGCAAGTATGGGACCAAACCTGATTTTAGAACATTTTAGTGGCAATTGTTACGTTAAATTCATTAAATGAATGTGGCAGTTGTTAAGAAAATCAATATATTTGTATGGATGCTTTTTGGCAGAAACGTTACATGATGATGATGATGATGATGATGATGATGATGATGATGATGATGATTACCCAACCAATATTCCTTTTCCTTCACCAACAGTCCTTTCTCCCTTTACACCCCTGTGTCTGGCATCCATTTCTTTCTTCTCCTCGTCTGCTCCAGAATCGGGCCCAAACCTTTCCACTGTTTAATGCTTGCTTAAGATTCTATGTACGGTGAGTTTTTTTTGTATATAGGTAATCCTGACTTACAACCACAATTGAACTCAAAATTCCCATTGCTAAGCAAGACAGTTGTTAAGTGAGCTTTGCCCCATTTTAGGACATTTCTTGCTACAGTTATTAAGTGAATCACTGCATTTGTTAATTTTTTTTTAAAAAAACAGTGAATGTTAAGTGAATCTGGATTTCCCCATTGTCTTTGCTTGCCAGAAGTTCTCAAAAGGCAATCACATGACTTCTGGACACTGCAACAGTAGTAGGTTTCAAATCACGGTGCTACCAGTTTGCTATTGGTAGCATGCAGGCACACGTGAGCATATGACGCTTCTGCACATGCGCAGAACGTTTTTGATGAACGGCTGTGCGGGTGGGCGGAGCCTCTGCCACTGCCGCCCCTAGTTCGCCCAAACTGGGGCGAACTGAGAGCAACCCACCACTGCACTGCAACCATCCTAAATACATGCCAGTTGCCAAGAGCTGACTTTTGATCACGTGACCGTGGGAATGCTACAAAGACCGTAAGCGTGAAACTGTCATAAGTAACTTTTTTCAGCGCTGTTGTAACTTCAAACGGTCATTAAACAAATGGTTGTAAGTTGAGGACTACTTACATTTAGTTATCTATTTCTCCATTTTAAGAATGAAGTGTTTTTCTGGTTTACCCTGTACAGTTTTCAAAGGGAATTTGGGTTGTACTATTGAAAGTCATGGAAATGTGATCCTCTTTGCTAACTTTTACTTCTTCTTTTTTTTAAATACAGAAAGCAACATCTGATCTCCAGCCGAGTTGTAATGACAATCAAGTTTTGCCCATACAACTGGGCGCTACGTTATTGAGCTCAGCCCTTCGTAAGATGCTGCCAGATACCTCAAGTATGAAAAGCCGTATATCAAAACAAATCTCATTCAACTTTATATGGTACCTGGGTTGTGTGAATACATATTCAACAAACCGGGAAGGTGGGGAAAAAAAACCCCCTAATATCCACGGCTTTACTACAACTATATTTTGTGCTCAGCAGTTTTTGATAGACGTTCATTCCTTCCCCTTTCCTTCAAGTCATAAGTTTGTGATGAAAAGTGGGAAATGACCATTTCAAAGCGACCACACTAAGATAAACCACTGTTCATTTCCCTGTTGAATTTTGAAGGAAGAGCCAGCATAAATAACTGGGGTCTCGACCTACATTTTATGTTTGTATTGTGCGTGCCAGAGTTGCAGAGTAATATTTCCCTTAAAGACTTTTCTTGAGTCAAGACATTGTAGGAATTAAGGAAGGAAATGGTGCAATATAATCAGTGTCATTTCTCAAGGGTTCTGTTTTATTTTGCTGCTAGCTGATGCATCTTGTCCCAAGTAATGTCTACAGTGAAGCTGGCTTAACATTCAAATGGGTATATTCACAAATGAGTATACTCAGAATGTATCGTACAGAGTTTTTGCGTTTACTTATGTACATTTCTGCTGCAGAAAATCCACAGCAGCATTCACAATTATCCTTGCATTTTTGCTGTTAGGTACTTATCAGTGAAAGAACCCAATGCATCTCAATGATCTGATGTTAAATTTGCTCCCCCTACCTCCCCCCCCCAGTTGGGGCAATCCAAGAAAATGGATTTTCCCAATTACTAAGCAACTTTGAGTCTAAGGCAGGACTTGAACTCAGGATCTCAAAATTTCTAGCCTAATGCCTTAAAAGACTGCAGTAGCATGCCTCTAATATTAATCTTGTCAACCACTTTCCAACAAACTTCTGAATTCAATTCTGCACTGTCAGCTGAAACTCCACTCAAGATTGTCTCCATAATATTTAACATTCAATTAGATTTTTCACTTCTCATTTTTCCTTTAATAATAAGTTTCTCTCTTTATTTTCAACTAACCAAATGGTGTCATCTGTCTATCAGAGATAGCTAGTGTTTCAGTTCCCAATTTTAATTTCGGCTTTCATCACTTCCAGCCTACAATCCTCAAAAATACATTTATTGTGTAAATTAAGCAAACGTGGGAATGGTATGCATATACATCATTTCTATTCTGAACCATTCTTTTCCTACAAATTCAGTTCTTTTACAAATTCAGTTCTTTTACCACATCAAAGACACAGCTGCAGACAAGATAGCTGAGGTATATCTCGTCTTTATTTTATTTTATTTTATTTTACTTTATTTTATTTTATTTTATTTTATTGTTCTTTGTCCAGTCAGCCAGATTTTTCAGACTGGATTTGACATTTTTATCCGCCTATTTTATTTATATCATTCATTTTTTAAATTCATGTTATATATTTTACTTGTATTAATTTATTTGATTTATACATTATTTTGTTTATTTATATTATATTTATTTAAAATATTTGTATATCCTTTTTTAAAAATCAAGTTTTATTGATTTTTTTCCTTCACACACACACATATTTTATGAACAGAGTATTGACTGTATCATATCTTATACAATTTATCATATCCAATTTCATTTTAATATTTTTGCCAAAATATTCTTTTTCCATACTTTTTTATCTTAATATTTCTATGCTTATTATATAAAAAGCATCACCCTCCGCCTCAAATCCTAGTTTCTTAACATTATTTCAATTAGTTATCTTATCTTATCCATTGTTAATCATATATATTCCCTTTTAACTTTCATCTTAATTCATTCTTCATCCTAATAAATTTGAACATGCTCAGGGGTTGCCTTTCTACCATTTCATCTCCCTTGTTTTAGAACAATTGGATATTTGTGTATCTATTCATAGCATGGAACATAACTTTGGACAGCTAACAAAACAATAAAAAAACATGTAAAGCAAATAAACAAAATAATAAATAAATAAATAATTTTATTTCTATACCGCCCTTCTCCCGAAGGACTCAGTACAGCCTATTAAAAGCACAAAGACAGACATCAGTTAAAAATTATTAAAATTATTAAATAATTTCGGCTCAAATTTAAAACCCCAAAAATTTAAAACACCCAATTTAAAAATCATTACATTGATAGCCCGGCCTGGCGGAACAACAGGGTCTTGAGGGCACAGCGAAATACACGGAGGTCAACAAAAGGCAACTATGCTCATTTGTTTTATGTTATTTATATTATATATTTTATTTATATTATTTGATTTGATTTAAATGCTGCTTAGTTTATATTATTTTATATTTATTTAAAACATTTGTATAGCCCCTCAGATTCTGAATGCACAAAACCCGGTTCGCCCACAAAACAGTAAAAACAACTGAAGCAAATAACCAAAACAAACAACCACAGTTGAAAATTCCTGGTGCGGTGAGAAAATGCTCTTCACACTTTTGTGTTTCACCTAAGTGAGCTTCAGTTCACTTCCATTCTAATGCTTGCCTGAAGAGATCCTTTTTCAAGGCCTTCCAGAAGACAAGGATGGTAGGAAACCTCTTGATTTCTAGGGAAGGTGTTCCACAGAGCAGGGGCAGCTATGGTAAAAGTTTGCTTCTTCCTTATCTTTTCTTGCTCTGTCCATTATTCATTGTGTCAGAAGAATAATTTGGGGTTCCAACTCGAGCCGGGTTGGACAAGAATAGATAAAAATGAGATCCAAACAGATGTGAGGAAAGAAATATTTATTCTTAAAAGCAAAACAATTTGCTTTTAGGGGCTGGTTCTAGGGTAACATTTGAGGTGTGTGTGTGTGTGTGTGTGTGTGTGTGTGTGTGTGTGTGTGTAGATTCGTTTATTCTTATGAACATGCAGTTCTTCTGGGAGACCTAATTTAATTAACTCTGTATTTGCAGACCTTATCCTTTGATATGTGGATTAGGTCTGGGTTACTTATTTGAGGGTTTGAGGAAGTTTGAGAAAGGCATTTTTCTTGTTTGCTATTTTTACTTGATTAATTTAGTTTCAGCTTGACCATCAGTTATCTAGTGGACACACTGATTTTGTCAGACCATTGGGATTCTTACTGTTTGTTAATATTTTAAGGGAAGGGAAAATGGATACAGTATAAAGAGTAATATGTATTTTGATATACAATAAAAGTTCTAACAATTGTTATTGCACCAGAATAAAAACCAGGAAACTGAGTTCTAATCCTGCCATAAGCATGAAACTAAGTGGGTGACTTTGGGCCAATCACCAGGAGACAGTGAATTCTAGTCCTGTCCTAAGTATAAGGTGACCAGATTTTAACTTTGGTAAAGAGGGACATTGTGGGCGTGGCTTATTTTGTGGGCGTGGCTAGCTGGTCATGTGACTGGGTGGGCGTGGCTAGCTGGTCATGTGACCGGGTGGCCATGGCTATGTGTATAGGGTAAGGTGAACAGATTTTAACATTGGTAAGAGGGACACCATTGTGGGCGTGGCTTATTGTGTGGGCGTGGCTTGGAGGCCATGTGACTGGGTGGGCGTGGCTAGCTGGTCATGTGACCGGGTGGCCATGGCTGTGTGTATAGGGACTACTCAGAGGGCTGAAAAGTCATTTCTGACAGGTCCTCACACTTTTGACTGGTCCTCACACTTATGACCATCCTCACATTTATGCCCGTGCAGCATTCTTAACAACCATGTCACTCATTTCACAACTGCTTCTCTTCACCATGGTGACAAGATAGGGCAAAAAACATAAAATGTGAGGACAGTCGTAAGTTCGAGGACTGGTCAAAAGTGCGAGGACCAGTCAAAAATAACTTTTTCAGCCCTCTGAGTAGTCCATATGCACAAAAGGACTAACCAGAGGGCTGAAAAAAGTCATTTCTGACAGGTCCTCGCACTTTTGACTGGTCCTCACACTTATGACCATCCTCACATTTATGCCCGTGCAGCATTCTTAACAACCATGTCACTCATTTCACAACTGCTTCTCTTCACCATGATGACAAGATAGGGCAAAAATGTAAAATGTGAGGACAGTCGTAAGTTCGAGGACTGGTCAAAAGTGCGAGGACCAGTCAAAAATAACTTTTTCAGCCCTCTGAGTAGTCCATATGCATAAAAGGATACAGTAATAGAGAGGGATGAAGGAAGGGAAGGGAAATTAGAGTAGGAGTGACGGTTAAGAGAGGGAGGAAGAGAGGAGGAGAAGGAGAAAGGAAGAGGAAGTAGGGAGGAGAAGAAGAGGGGGGGAAGAGAAAGTAAGAAGGAAAGAAAAGAGAGGTGGTAGGTTTGAGGAGAAAGATTGCTGTACAATAAAAAAGATGAAAGGGAAGAAAGCCAACCCCAAACAAATATAAAGATATTAAGATAAAGAATGAATTGTTAAACTTTAAAGAATAAAAGAGAACAAATATGAATAAATAGCAATAATTAGAAACACACATACATACAATGTATTTTCTTTGAACAGAATATTTGGCTGGTTCACAAATTTAAACAGTGTTTAGTCATTTCAATTAAATTTACAATTTCTATATTTCCTTTTTGCCATATTTATTCCTCATCTATTTTTTAAAAAAAACAATTTTACCCTTCATCCTCATCTCTAATCTTAATCAAATTCAATTTTTCCCTTCTATTCTATTTTATACCCCTTCCCATTGTCATCTATTTTTATATCCATCCTCACATTGGTTAATTATGTAATTATGTAATACAGTTGTTTAATACAAATTCAACATTTTAATATAAATCAATTAGTTATATAACTATCTTTTTTGTATATTAATCAATATGAACATGAATATTCCAATTATTTCCATGCAATCCAATTTCTTACAAATCAATTAATTATACTTACCAATAATAATAAACCAAATAATTTCCCCCATTATATTCCTCCAAACCACAACTTAACCATTTCTGCTTTCAACACAGTATACAATTAATAATATCTCAATTATTACAATTCCCTAGTTAAAAAGAGCTTTTTTTTCTTTTGTGTTTTAAAATCTTGAACTCTCCTCTTTTGCCCTAAATAATTTTCCATTGTTTGCACTTACCTTTTTTGGTGAGGAAAAGGAAAATAAATCTGCTGCCTAATTTTCCAACGTTGCAAGCAAACCGCAAAGCCAACAGCCTGTTTTACTTTCAGTTTCGTTTTGAGCTTGGTTTGCACAAAGAGGGAAAAAAAACTGAGCAATTTAGCAAGAGCAGAGCCCTGTGCAAATCAGCTGAGAGGGGGAAGCCGAGCTAATTAACATAGGGCGGCCCTTTGAAGCCCCGCGGCAAGAGTTTAAACAGGTTTTTTCCCTCTAGCCATCAGCGGGGATTCAGGAGGCAGCCAGGAACCAGGAGGCAGAATGAAAAATCAGGACTTTTTTAAAACGCCGCGGGACGCGGGACAAATTGCTCAAAAGCGGGACTGTCCCGCCAAAAGCGGGACGTCTGGTCACCTTACCTAAGTATGAAAACCAGTTGGGTGACTTTGGGCCAGTCCCTCTCTTTCAGCCCAACTGACCTCACAGAGAAAATAAGAGGAGGAAGGAATATTAGGTATATTTGCTACCTTGAAAAATAATAAAGGCGGGATAAAACAAATGTTTAAAAAATAAAACAAATATTACTTACCTGAACTTGTGTCTGTCTGCCTTTTCAGAGACAAGTTTGTTCATTTAGCATATCATTTTCTTTGTAAGATCTTAAGTAAAACTCAGTTGGCTTCATAAATTAGCCCAGGGGTCGGCAACCTTAAACACTCAAAGAGCCTTTTGGACCCGTTTCCCACAGAAAAGAAAACACCGGGAGCCACAAAACCCTTCCTGTGCCTGACTATTTTCTGAGTGGCCACAAAACTAGCATATGTAGTTGAATTAAATGTTCTGTTTTCTTCTGAAACTTTTCTTTTCTTGGATTTATTCATGGTTGGCCTACTGGGTGTTGAAAATCTCAATAAATCATGTGCCCGTTGGCAGTTGTGACACATATTTTGAGTGACAGGGAGCCACAGCAGAGGGATGAAAGAGCCACATGTGGCTCCAGAGCCGCGGGTTGCTGACCCCTGACAGCCCAGTAATACAAACACATGCCTGTATCTCTCTTCTTTGAAATAGGTATATATCAGTGGTGAAATGTAAAATTTGTTACTACCAGTTCTGTGGGTGTGGCTTTGTATGAATAGGTTGTAAAGAAATGCTTTTAAAAGGTAAAAAATGGCTCTGACAATCACAGCTGTGGTGCGCGATCACCAGAGTCTTTTTTTAACCTTTTAAAAGCATTTTTTTACAACCTATTTGCTGAATAGGTTGTAAAAAAATGCTTTTGAAAGTAAAAAAAAGAGGCTCTGACAATCACAACTGTGGCACGTGATTGGCAGAGCCTTTTTTTTAACCTTTTAAAAGCAGGAAGTAACGACACCCGGGCAGGTGGGCGGAGCCTGGTGCCGCCATCGCTACTGGTTCTCTAAACCACCTGCCACAATTGCTACCAGATATATATATTAAAGAAAGAAGCAGACTTCCTGCGAGCTCCGGAACTTAAAATTTTAAATTTTGAAAAGAATTAATTATTTTTAATTCTTTTTAATTCTTTTAAAATTTTAAATTTCGGAGCTCGCAGGATGTCTGCTTCTTTCTTTACTAATATACCTGGAACTCATATTTTTAGAATAGTTTGTAATATATAGATTACATATATATTTGCAGCACAGAATATATATATATTTTCTGTGCTGCAAATACATGCAGATTGTTAGGCAAGCATATGATTTTATCATGTTAGACCTTTTTCTAAAACAGGGGGAATATTGAAGACCTGTAAATAATTACAGATTTCCCTTTTATTTTCAGTCGGATTAAGTTACATTTTTGAGATTGTAAAAGAAGATTGCTCGCTGTATTTTGGAGAGAGCTCATCTTTGCTGTTCATGATGGTGTAAAGAAGCAGGGGAAAATGTATTGGCTATTCCATCCATGACAAGGCTGGTTTTGAAACAAGACAAGCTGGTAGAGAGCCAGGGCATCTCTCTGTTAGTTGAGGAAGAAGCAAACAGGTAAGCACAGATGGTCGAACAGCTGCCTTCACATTTAGAAAAATATCTTTTTAATCTCTCCAGCTTCCCTCATTTTTTTTACTTAATTTGCTTTTTCAACAGAAAGTTCTTTTTAAAAAAAAACATCACTTGGAACCTGATTTAATACTCATTTCTGCCCCATATAAATTCATCTCAGGTTCCATTTTATCGTTTGAGCTTCTGCTAAAAGTCTCTTGATGTGAAAACAAAAATCTAGAGGAAATAGTTTGAAAATATAATGTCCTTTTTTCTTTTTTAAAAAATACACTCTGATTGTGGTTATTGTTTGAGAGGCACAATTTACATCATTTTTGGAGACCACTTTTACATGGATAAACTTACTTGGGAGACATCCAATTTTAATTTGGTGTTCTTCAGCCATTGCCATAACATAACCTTTCTACACTTGCTATGTATGCTAGGTCAAATTTCTAGGCCCATCTCTGGTTTTCCTTTCCTTTCCTTTCCTTTCCTTTCCTTTCCTTTCCTTTCCTTTCCTTTCCTTTCCTTTCCTTTCCTTTCCCCTTCCCCTTCCCCTTCCCTTTCCTTCCCTTCCCTTCCCTTCCCTTCCTTTCCTTTCTTTCCCCTTCTCTTCCCTTCCCTTCCCTCCCTTCCCTTCCCTTCCTTTCCTTTCCTTTCCTTTTCCTCCTCTCTTCCTCTCTCACTTGCTTTCTCTTCTCTTCATTTCATAGTTGTTTCTTTTGGTATCTCATAAAGGTCTCTCTTCTGTCTACTATTCACATGTGTCTTGTCGCCTCCCAACTCGCCTATGTTATTTACTTTTCAAAGCTTTTTAAAAATGTCATTTTCCTTCACCTTATGCTCCATGCCATGATTTCCTCTGTGTACCATCCTAGATCTTTCTGCACCTCCTTGAATTTTGTTAGTCTCTGGTGGAATTTGGATAGCACACGTTCCCAGTTTCCTTCCAGCATGGGACAAAGATTCCAATGAGATAGGAGCAAACTCTCACAAATGGCCCACTTAAGTGGAAAACAGTCACCTTTGAGATCCTCCCAGCTACCACATAAAAGGCTTGGAGACTGTCATTTTCTAAGTACTTAAAAAAAGGGAGGACTGTAAAACAAAATCATGATAGTCCAACTGGGTTCACCATCAGTAGACAGAAACTTTGACCTCCCAGCACAAAAAGAGCATCAACTCTGCCTTTTAACCTCCCATAATGCTCTCTCTATCCCATATCTCTTCTTCTCTTCCTGTGCTGTTTTAATTTTCTGGTGACTTAATTTCAGGACTTCCTTTTTCCCAAGAGTTGCACATGCTAATTCTAAAGACCGATGGATTAGCTAAACTGTAGTATTTCAGAGGACTCTGGGAAAGTTTAGCTGTTGGGCTTCTCCACACTGACACAGTCAGAGCTATTTGAACCATCTGCTGGAACCAGAGTCTCCTATATGCATGGTATCTGAATGCACAACGCAGGAGTTATGTATATAATAAAAGGATAGGCAGAAATAGGTCTGAGTTTAGACAACATTAAACTGCTGTGTAGTTTTTCAGAAGGCCCGTACACAGGCATTTGTTTCTTATCACGAAAAGCCCACAGCTGGGATAAGAGTACAATAGCATCCTCTACATAGATTTTCTACCAATTTGTGCCAAGAGGTTTGCAGTTTCCTATATATTAATACAGCGCCCCCCCACTCCTAATCTAAAGTTGGCTTTCGGCTGTTGTGTCTGAACAGCCACAGGTTATATGAAAAAGGTGTTCTTTTTTTATGGGTTAAAAAATAAAATTCTATCCAGGAGTCCTGAGCATGTTCCAAAGCAAAAGAAAGTTCAGCATCAAACAGGAAAGTCAGTTGGGGAAGAAGTTAAGAACTTAGTCTGGATGTGACTCTAATTCTAATAAACTTTAAACTAGAGATGGACAACCTGATCACCTCTTGATGTTTTCTCCCAGAAGTCTTTTCTCATTGACCATGCTAGCCACCACAGGTTCTTTTACATATACCCAAGATAATGGGCTCTAAAATCCAAGAGAGCCAGCACAACCACACAATTCCCTAGGCAGCATACACATAAGCACTCAAAGGCTAATACTACTCCACTCTTTTCCACTTCTACTACACCTCCTCCTACTGCTCCTTCAACTACTACTTTTATGAATCCTACTGTTGGAGAACAGTACCTCTTTTTGATACTGCCACACTCTGCCGGAGAGAAGTTCCCTGAGGATGGACTCCAGATGAGTCCGAAAGCTTGGAAGATAAAACCTCTGGTCCAAGTGACTGACCCAGATTGGATCCCAAACAGGGGTGAAATCCAGCAGGTTCTGACAGGTTCTGGAAAACCGGTAGCGGAAATTTTGAGCAGTTCGGAGAACCGGTAAATACCACCTCTGGCTGGCCCCAGAGTGGGGTGGGAATGGAGATTTTGCAATATCCTTCACCCAGGAGTGGTGAGGGAATAGAGATTTTGCAGTATCCTTCCCCTGGAGTTGGGTGGGAATGGAGATTTTGCAGTATCCTTCCTCTGCCACGCCTACCAAGCCACACCCATCAAGCCACACCATGCCCATCAAGCCACGCCCACAGAACCGGTATTAAAAAAAAATGGATTTCACCACTGATTCTGAAGTATCTCTTTCTATCTCTTTTAGGCTGTTTCAGGAATATACACACACCCTTTCCTTCTCTCTCACACATACTAATACCATTATACCCAACTGCCTCTCTGCTCAGCTTTTTATAGTCAATAGTTGCTATCCTGGCTAGGGGCCTTAAATGGGCATGGCAGCACAAGAGCTGGGCATTTTGTAGGTAGCCTGTCTTCTCTCACGAACCAACAGCAATTCTTGCCTCTTCTAATAGGAACTGGAATGCAAATTGTGTGTATAGAGCAGGGGTCCCTAATGTGGCAGCTTTAAGACTTGTGGACTTCAACTCCCAGAATTCTCCAGCCAGCATAGCATAGCATAGCATAGCATAGCTGGCTGGAGAATTCTGGGAGTTGAAGTCCACAAGTCTTAAAGCTGCCAAGTTTGAAGACCTCTGGTATAGAGTGTTAAATCCTTCTATCATCCTTACAATAACTGATAGATAATATATTTATTATTAAATAACAAATAAATAATACAATAACCAGGAAATAATAAGTTTTGGCCTTTGGGCATGATTGTGTTTGGGAACAGATACCGTAGCCGATGTCTCTGGAGCACTGAGGTACTTTCAATTTGCTGCCAGTCCTTCTAACTCAAAACTCAGATGGCTGAGAATGACAGTCAGGCCAAGAGAGGGGATTATCCCCCCTCCCCATTCACTTCTCCATTTTGCCTACGTGTATTTTTTTTTATTAAAAAAAAGCTAATATAAAATAATATAAAATAAAATAACATTCTTGACAAGAGGCTGATCTCTAATGCAATATGCATATAGAATATGAATGCAAGTGAAATTTACAGAGAATAAAGGAGTTTAAAGAGACTGTGAAAGAAAATGAATATCTGCATTAGCCACCACTGGTCTTACTCAACACAATTTTCTGGATTTGCATGACTGAACACAATTTTCTGGATTTATGACTGAATCATAAACCAAGCATATGGGTTGAATCTGCACAACATAGTCGGGCGAAAAAGTCTTGGTTAGTTGGTGGTGCAGTGCATATGACTGTCTCTCCTAAGTTATGATAGATGGCTTTTTGGATTTGAAATGAAAAGACAGGTTGGAGGGAGCACCCACCCCATTCCTTGTGTTGGTTGGTACATTTCCCTGGAGTTATACAATGGCTGCACAGGAAAACAGACATTTCAGTGAAGGAACTTGCAACAAGGGGTGACAAAGCTTCCTGTCACTGACTCCTTAATGCATCCTGGAACTCAAACATATATAACATAATAATAGAAGGATAGAGTTGGAAGGGTCCTGGGAGATTTTCTAGTTCAACTTCCTGCCCAGGCAGAAAATCCCATAACATTTCAGGCAAATGGTTGTCCAATCTCTTCTTCAGAACCTCCAATGCTATCTACAACTTATTGAGGCAAGTTGTTCCACTGATTAATTCTTCTAATTGTCAGGAAAATTCTCCTTAGTTCTAGGTTCGTTCTGTCCTTAATTAGTTTCCATTCATTGCTTTTTTGTCCTGCCTTTAAGTGGTTTGGAGAATAGGTTGACTCCCTCTTCTTTGTGGCAGCCCCTTAGATATTAGAACATATTTTCCTGGGTTTGTGCAGGCACCATTAGAACAGTGTTTCTGAAACTCAGAAATGTTAAGATGTGTGGGAGTCAAGTCCCCAAATTCCCCAGCCATGGGCTGGAGGATAAGAAAAGAGGTGTTGACTGAAAAGAGCACCCAGGACCTTTCCAAATAATCTTTCCTGCCTTGGACCTGAATAGCTGCCCATCCCTAGGCCTAAGTCAAAGTTAGGAGCAAACATGGCTGAAAAAGGGATTTCCTGATCTTGATTGAAACACTTAAAATGTGATAGAGTAAAAGAGTGATTAGAAAAAGACATGGCTGAATGATAAGAGAGACACTGGTTATGATGCTAGAGGCTAGGGCTAGAGACAGAAGTGGCCGGCTCTTGTGTTCTTTGGAGATGTTGATATAACTTCCCATTCTAGCTAATGCCTCAGGATATCCTAGAAGTCTCCAATCTACCAAAAGTGCTATCCAGCTCCAAGATTGACTGGGAAACTGTTAATGAAACATTGAACATTGTTTTCATCCAAAGTTCACTCTCTCAAGAGTTATGGGTGCCTGATTTTGGACACCCTCTATAGGTTAACCCATTTGAGGTACCTTCGTTAAAAAAATATTGCTCTACAATACACTGTTTTACTCAGGTAAAGATCATGACATTATGGGTGCATGTGTGTTTGTGTGTGTACAGGAACATATACTGAAGTAATACAGGACAGTATTGGAACAATGACATTTGGCTTGTCTCTCATCGAACAGCTGTAACAATGGTGAACCCTGCCTAAAGTAATACTATTATGCTCTAACTATGAGGCAATATAAAATGTACTGAGCAACAGGAATCCTAAATCATAACCCATTCGTTAGCACAAGTGGGAACTCATAGAAATCCAATTTCTTCTGGTCATGCCAGTTTGAAGAACCTCCTAATTCAAGCCACCAATACACTTTCTTCCAATAAACACCAGACTAATAGATTCTTAAACTACTAAAGTCCAAGTGAAGAGCCTGGGAAAAAAGGGTTCTTTGAACAAAAAAATTGCACTGAAAACTGTTAGATATCAAGTAACAGTTCAAATAAGCCAATCAGGAATTAGTCCTGAAAGTGGGAAATTTGGAGGCACGTCAGTGGCTGCCGCCGGGGACAGCTCCTTCCTATATAAAGGGCTGCCCGGGCTAGAATAGCCATTGCTGTTTCTGGAGTTAAATAAAAGAGTTACAGTTACATTGTGTCGAGTCTTCCTTCAATCGCCCACGATTTAACATTGGCGACGAAGGTGGGATCTGAAGGAACAGGACTGCACATCAATCTCCAAGCAATCATCAGCCACCCATCCGATCCACTGCATAATACCGGTCAGATCATCGGCTATTGTGATGTCTGCAATCACACCGCCCGCTCCATTCAACCCAACCGGGGAAGCTTGGGAAGCTTACATGGAGCGATTCTATATGTTCATGGAGGCGAACGATCTGCTGAGCTTACCAGAGCAAAGAAAGAGGGCCCTTTTCCTCACCCATTGTGGCCCGGCAGTGTTTAAAATGGCAAAGGCACTTGCCGCCCCAGCCGATCTGAAGACCATGACCTGGACAACGCTGCAGGAAATACTCAAAGCACACTACGCACCGCAAGCATCATCCCTGGTAAGAAGGCATGAGTTTTATCGGAGGGACCAAAGAGAGGGAGAGACGATTAGTGCGTTCGTGGCGACCTTGCGAGAAATAGCTGCCGCATGCGATTTCCTGAACCTAGAAGAGGCCATGAGGGACCGTCTAGTACTGGGACTGAGGGACCTCACGTTACAGAGTAGGTTGCTGACCCGGCCTCAGATTACATTCAAGGAGGCCTTGGAAGAAGCATCCGCAACCGAAGCTTCCCAGAAATCAGCGGCGGCTATGAAGAAAATGAAAAGCAGGCCGCCCGTAAAGGAGGCGGCAGCCGTGCACTATGAAAGAGCAGAATCGGGTTCGGAGGAAGAGGACGAGGAGGATGAAGTCCATCACCTTCGAGCCGATCGTAAGGAGAGACAACAGGGGAAGAGAGAGGCCTGGTGCTCGGGATGCGAAGGGAACCACCCGAGAGCCGAATGCAGATTCCGGGACGCTATCTGCCAAAGATGCGAAAAGAAAGGGCACATAGCGAGGGTCTGCAGGGCATCCCAGCCAGCCTCCAGGAGGACCAGACCCCTCCGATCGCCAACGAACAACAGAAAGTTCCAGACAAGTGGAAAGAGACAACCGTTTGGGCGAGGACAAAGAAACGATGACCACCGGGCGGATCAAGGCGAGACCCATCAAACCATCGTGATCGGCCATGCCAGCGCAGGAAGAGCAAATAAGATGGCAGCGACAGTCTTGATCGAGGGGAGACCCTGCAAAATGGAGGTGGACTTGGGATCCAGCCTATCGATGGTATCCTGGACAACAATCAAGAAGCTCCTGCCACACATCACAGCCCGCAACCACAAACGACAGCGCCTCACCCTCATTGACTACCAAGGGAACCGAATCCCTGTGGTAGGCATTGGCAAGTTCAACGTTGCCTACAAGACATTCAAAGCCACGCTACCCCTCACGATTGTGGACAGAGACAGGCCCAGCCTGCTGGGCATGGAGTGGTTCGAGCCACTGGGGCTAGCCATCACCGGTGTCGATCACATCGGAAACGACACCTGGGAGGAGGACCTGATGAGGGAGTTCGCAGAGGTGTTTAACAACGAGCTAGGCAAGTACAAAGGGTCCCCAATCTCATTCAATTTAGACCCCCAGGTAGCCCCAATCCGAATCAAACCCCGGAGAGTCCCTTTTGCGCTACGGCCAAAAATAGACGAACAAATAGATAAACTGGTCGCACAGGGAGTTTTAGAGCCAATAGACCACGCGAGATGGGAAACCCCCATCATGACACCGATTAAACCTGACGGGTCAGTACGCTTGTGTGGAGACTATAAAAGTACATTAAATAAGGCGCTCCAACAAAGCACATACCCTGTACCAGTAGTCCAACACCTCTTGCATTCCTTGGGGAGGGGAAGAATCTTCGCAAAATTGGACTTAGCACAAGCATACCAGCAGCTGCCCGTAGATGAAGCCACTGCGGAAGCACAAACCATCGTTACACACAGGGGCGCATTTAAATGTAAGAGACTGCAATTTGGGGTGAGCGTAGCGCCCGGGCTGTTCCAAAGCCTGATGGAACGACTCCTACAGGGAATCGAAGGAGTCGTCCCATATTTCGACAATGTGTTAATATCAGCAAGGGACGCGGCTCAATTGAAGCAGCGACTGAGGGAGGTGCTGACAAGGTTCCAGAAAGTGGGGCTCAAAGTTAAAAGGGACAAGTGCCAACTAGCAGAGACTCGGGTCGAGTTCCTGGGATACTTGATAGATGAGTCGGGAATTAGATCCACCCCCGGAAAGCTGAGAGCAATCAAGGAAGCAACCACTCCAAAAAATAAAACCGAACTGCAGGCATTTTTGGGGTTGCTTAACTTTTATAATATCTTCCTACTGCAGAAAGCTACCACTGCTGAACCACTTCACCGGCTGCTGGACAGGAAGGCAGAATGGAAATGGGGGGAGCGAGAGAGGAAAGCGTTCGAAGACATAAAGAACCTCTTAACTTCGGACAGAATCTTGGTGCAATACAGCGGGACATTACCAATAAGACTAACTTGCGATGCATCCCCTTTCGGCATTGGAGCTGTATTGAGCCACAAGATGCCAAACGGAACAGAGGCCCCCATCGCATTTTTCTCCCGGACTTTGTCAAAACCCGAACGGAACTATAGCCAATTGGACAAAGAGGCGCTAGCCGCAGTAGCCAGAATAAAAAGGTTCCATGAGTATCTCTACGGTCGGAGTTTCGAACTAATAACTGACCACAAACCATTGTTAGGCATCATAGCAGGTGACAAACCAACACTCCCCGTTTTGTCGCCCAGAATGCTAAGATGGGTGGAATTCCTGGCGGCCTACAATTACACACTGCTCCACCACCCGGGGAAATCAATCGACCATGCAGACGCCCTCAGCAGGTGCCCACTCCCAGAAACGGGGGAGGATCCAGCGCCAGCGATGACCACGCTGCTAATCGAGATGATGGAGGAAGCCCGAATATCTGCAGCTGACATCGCAAGGGCCACCTTGAAGGACAAAATACTGGCACGAATTTTAAATTGGATCTGGAAGGGGTGGCCGGAAGAAAAAGACATAAGCACAGAATTCCTGCCATACAAACGGAGGCAAAATGAACTGTCAGGACTAAGGGGTGCGTGTTGTGGGGGGATAGAGTCCTTGTTCCAAACACACTAAGACAACGGACACTCAGATTACTCCACGACGGGCACCCAGGGATCATGAGGATGAAAGCTCTGGCCAGAAGCTACGTGTGGTAGCCCGGGATGGACAAGGAAATCGAAACGTGGGTGTCCTCCTGCGCTAACTGCCAAGAGTCGAGGGCGGCACCAAACTTAGCCCCCGTCCACGACTGGGAAAACCCGGGAACACCATGGGCCAGATTGCACATCGACTTCACAGGGCCTTGCAAAGGGAATATGTTCCTAGTCATTGTGGACGCATATTCGAAGTGGCTCGAAGTAGTACTCATGACAACGACCACAGCAGATGCAGTGATTAAAGTATTGAGATGCCTATTCGCCACACATGGAATTCCCGACCTCATAGTTTCTGACAATGGACCACCATTCACATCAAACACCTTCGAGATGTTCCTCGCTGACCAAGGAATAAGGCACACGTTATCCGCCCCAAAAAAACCATCGACGAACGGTCTTGCGGAACGGATGGTGAGATCTACAAAGGAGACGCTCATGAGACTAGGCCCAGGGGACATTCAGGCCAAATTAGATAAACTATTAGCCATCCAGCACATTACACCAAGCGCCATGACCCATCGAAGCCCAGCAGAATTATTAATGGGCCATAAGCTGAGATCCCCTCTGGACAGACTGCACCCGCAGTACAGCACAGAGAAGCCAACTGACTCCACGAGCAGAATCCGGGAGTTCCAGCCAGGGGACAGAGTATACACAAAAAACCTGAGTGGAAACCCACTCTGGTTACCAGCAACAATAACCCAGGTGATGGGGCCCCTGTCGTACCTGGTCCAAACAACAGATGGCCAGCACTGGAAAAGGCACATCGACCAGCTCAGAGGAAGATTAACGAGAGTCGAGAGTGAACCCCAGCACAACAACCAGGGGGAAGGAAAAGACAAGCAAGCAGTACCAGAGCGTGCCAATACACAAACGCCAGGTCTGGACATGCCAAACACCAGCCCGGAAGAAGATAACAGCGAGCACGTACCTGAGACCACGGAGGAGGTGACAGGCGCCAAAAGGAGCCGGAGGGGACAGCCAAGTAAAGTGGGAGAAGGAGGCGAATCCATGCCGGAGACCGAGTTCGAGAGAGTTCCGGAGCCCACACAGAGAGAGCAGCGGACCTCAACCTCTCAACCCGAAGGCACCGGGACGACTAAACTGCGCAGGTCCGGTCGAACCTCCAAACGACCCGCCTACTTACGCGACTACGTAGCATAAGAGACCCCAGACTGGCGGACACTGAACTAGGGGGGAGGAGTGTTAGATATCAAGTAACAGTTCAAATAAGCCAATCAGGAATTAGTCCTGAAAGCGGGAAATTTGGAGGCATGTCAGTGGCTGCCGCCGGGGACAGCTCCTTCCTATATAAAGGGCTGCCCGGGCTAGAATAGCCATTGCTGTTTCTGGAGTTAAATAAAAGAGTTACAGTTACATTGTGTCGAGTCTTCCTTCAATAGCCCACGATTTAACAAAAACAACCAAGGCAATTTATGAAAACATCAACATTTACAGAGTTCGAAGTCATTGCGCTGTATGAAGACTAAGTGATGCTCATTTGTAAAACATGCAGTTTGCTTACAATAAGTTATGATCATAACCTAAGATTGTGCCCGTGCAGATAAAGGTCAATTGAAACCATAGTTCATGTCCTGCATACTGAACCCTCTATAAGAGGGTTATAAACCCTTGG
The DNA here is from genome assembly GCA_022577455.1 of Arizona elegans. Classification (NCBI taxonomy): domain Eukaryota; kingdom Metazoa; phylum Chordata; class Lepidosauria; order Squamata; family Colubridae; genus Arizona; species Arizona elegans. The sequence goes on from JAKOOJ010000007.1 coordinate 78,736,076, forward strand.
TAGGTAAAATACCTGGAAAATTCATAATATTTTTTTATGTATAGTTAAGTATTATCAGATCTGTACAATTTTGTTTCCTTGAATGTAGCCAGATTTTGTTACAACTGCCAACTGATCAGAGTGCCCCTAATTGTAACATTCAAATTCTGTTATTCTATTTTGTCTTTTGATTTTTATTTTATTTTCATATCTTTTATTTTGAACTCTGGCCTCTGATCATAAGATATTCTATATAACTATTTATCTAAATCAGTATTTCTCAACCTTGGCAACTTGAATATGTGTTGACTTCAATTCCCCGAATGCAGAGAGGGGAATTCTGGGAGTTGGTGCACATGTCTTCCCATGGTTGAGAAACACTAATATAGAGCATATGTTGAATCTTTAGTATCTCCAGCTAAGATGGAAATATTCTTCTGTACTCCCTGAATTCTTCTTTCCAATCTAAGTAGATAAATACTGGGACAACAATTACTTTTTCACAGTTTTTGTTTCTCTGTGAAAGAGGTTTCTGTTTCTTTATTCTTGAAGATGCTTGGGAATTTCTTCCAAATTTATGTTGCAATGTTTTTGAGCTTACTTGACCATTGGAGAACATGGAAATGGCTGCTATTCTCATTTTAGAAACACCACTTTCCATTAAGCCTGAAACTTCTCTGACTGCACCCATTACTCAATTTCACAAAGCCTCTAAGGGCAGGAGTATTGTTGTGAAGACTGCCTAGGAGACCAAAAGCTAGGGAGACTGAGATCATCTGGAGATGATCATACAATGCAAACAATTACACTTATGTATATCTATTAGCTATCATACAATAAAATCTGAGCATGACACTCCACCTATAAGAATTTTTCCTTCTCCACTGAAAGGCGTTCTCTGTTCTGACTTAGGCTCCCTTAACAACCAGGAGGAATGAGTCCCTGCAAAACCTCTTTTATTTACACGACTGTGAATTACGTTCATTCACAGTCAGCAGGGTTTGTCCAAACAGTTTTTCAAAGGAATATTTCTCAACACACCTTATCTCATTTGGCAAGCTGCCATGTAACTTGTTTCCAACCGCAGTAGAAGGCAAAACATAGCATAGAGTCTCTCAGAGTCACGGAACGAATGAATAGTTTCCTGCAAAAGCCCATTCCCTGTTCACTCCTCTTTTATTTCCTATGGGAGGGGCCAATCACCTCCAAAGTGTGGCTTTACTTCTGAGTTGACCCTGCTTTCTGAGTTGTTCTTGTCTTCTGGCAGCTCTGCGCATGTGCACAGTGGGAACAGGCTCCAGCTGTTCCTCTGCCTCACTACTATCTAACTTCTTCTCTGCTTCCGATGCAGAGCCCTCGTCCGAGCTTTCCCCAGATCCCAGGACTGGCCCAAGTTCCTCTCCAACCTCCTCACTGTCTGACTCTGCTGCCAGCTCTGCTGGCTGCTGGCGGGCCACAACACTCTCCTTCATCAGTCTTTGTATGAACTCAGAAGAAACAAAGGCAGGAAAATCTGCATTTCTCTAAAACTCAAAAAAAAAAAAAATCTATTGCCACTCATGTATTTCAGGGTTTATTAGCTTAAGCTATAGGACAGGAATTTTAGACCAGGTCTATGGAAACTGCTCTCTTGAGGAAAACCTTTATCACTGAATTGTCTCTTCAGATATCGTTGAGAACTCTGTTGGAGTTCTCCTGTTAATGCGCTTATTACATGTGTCATTAGAGGATTTTTGCCACAGTGGCTTTAACGCCACAGACATTTTAAGTAGGTTATTCCATCATTTTGCCATTTTGATTATGACAATATCCTGACACCATCTTGAAATGGATTTTTGGAAAGAAAGGCTAACTGTCCAAAGAGGTCCATGCTTATGCTAATTAAAATAGTCTTAGGTGGTACAACCTTCATAATTCCAACAATGACTATGAAGGATGAGCACGTTGAAAGCCCTCTCTGCTCATTAGCACAGTTTCTGTCAGACCCCACTACCTGCTCTTTCCTTAATGAATGCTAAGCCATCTCTTTAGAAGATTGTGACGCTTCCTTGAACGGGGGCAGCCATCTCATTTCTTCCCAAGTTAGTTGCAAGTAAAATCAGAGACAGAGACCTCTTTGACATTTCCCAACCTCCGTACTTATTTATCTCTTTGAAACCCTGTGCTCCAGAGATATCACTGTCTTAATTAAGAAGAAGGATGTGACCATGGTAAATTGACTGATTTCATTGATTAAGGACTAGCTGTACAAGAAACATTGATTTTAACAGTGGGTCTACATAAATGTAATTGTTCGAACATGGGACTGCATAATTATGGTGATGTATGAGAATAGTTGATTTGTCCTTTTCAACCTTCACTAACATCCTTGTGCATGGTAATGTGTTCATTCAATTAGCAAAAAAATCTTAATGTTACAAAATGCCTTTTGCGAAGGCACATGATAATCATTGCAGTCTAATTTAATCTAACATCAACTGGCAGCTTACATCTCTTTATTTTTCCCTTCTGTGCTGTGACCGTTCTCAATTTCTTTTGGCAACGCAAGACAGAGACACCAAAAAAGTCCTTTTCCAATCTAGGAGCCAAGGGCAACAGTGTGCACTCACCAAACTCTTTGCTTATGTGCATGTGTTTGTGTGTATACACACATTATGTTTTAATATATACAGAGACGAATTAAGACATAATATATATAAATACATTTGTTTTAAATTATGGTGTGTGTGTATTTCTTAAATTAAAACTTAATACTTTTATAAAAAGTATATTAATTATAGCATCATCAGTACCACCATTATCATAGGAACCATGGTAGTGCAGTTGTGAGAATGCAGTATCGCAGGCTAACTCTTCCCACAGCCAGTTCAGTCCTGACTGGGTCAAAGCTGACTCAGCCTTCCAGTCTTCTGAAGTTGGTAAAATGAGGACTCAGATAGTTGGGGGCAATATGCTGACATTTCTAAAAACTGCTTAGAGAGTGCTATAAAGTACTATGGAGCAGTATATAAGTCTAAGTGCTATTGCTATTGCTATCATTATTGTCATTATTTATACACTAACTTCTAAAAAAGTATTAACAATAGCGACTATAATGATGGTGATGATGATGACAATATAATCAAATGATGAAAATAATATACCGGTACTTAAATCTTAATATTATCATTTATTAGGACAGCTAAGAAACACTGAATCAAATTAAATGGTCCCTTTAAAGGCATAATCCAGGCGAAGTTACATTTTAATAATATCATGGATAATTAAACACATGCTTAAAGTATACATTGAGAATGGAGTTGAAAGGGCTTCACTTTGGTTGAACGTTACACTATGTGTTAGAGTACTTTATGTTGTTCCACCCCAACCTTCCAGAATCAAGAGATGATCTCCTCTTTAAAGTATATCAAGGGCAGTGGATTGGAAATGTTGATCTTATCCATGCTCAGAACAAAACCAACAAATGAACATAAAACTACCAGTGTGGGATTTCCATTTCTTAGTCACTTCTGAAATTGTCAGAAAATCCAGCTGTCCATAGAAGAGCAACAAACATGGAAGTAGCGAACATGATGATTCTATTTATTCTTCTTGCAATGGCTTCGATGCATAAAGCTGGCCTATTGAATAGGCAAGCTAAAGAAATAATTTCCTTCCATTTTTAAAAGTATCCTTGAGTGGAGCTTCACTGCTGATTGACTATGGAGACCCTCATATTGTCTTCTTGGCAAGAAGAGAAACGACGTGCCATTATTTTCTTTCAGGATTCTTTTCTTTTTTTTATTTTGCAGTCTAGCCCACCACCCTGGGAATTTTCATCTAAATCGTAAGGACATTTGACCATACTTAGCATTCTTTGAGGTTTGCCACCTCTGCAACAATGTTCCTTATTGGTTTTCAAAATAAAGCAGATATTTGTGGATAAATGGATAGTCTGATCATTCAGTTCATACATAATAATGGATATGAAAGTAAGATTGTAATTGCCCAATTGGGAAAGGTGAGAATAAGTCTATCTTAACAGGATTCAGAGAAATATTTCTCCCATTTAATGCTATTTATTACTCATCGTATCAGAGCAATGGGTAAAAGAGGAAAAATTTGCTCATCTTTTCCCTTTTCAATGCATATTTATTACTATTTCTACCACAGACAAATCTTCAACATAAGAAAAAGAAAACAAGTTGGCAGTGAGTAGAAGAGGTTTTTTGAAATGGTAGTTTCTTGGAATGTTTGAGTATTACTTTACAGAAAACATACCCTGTTTCCCCCAAAATAAGACATCTCCTGATAATAAACCCAATTGGGCTCTTGAGCACATGGTAATAAGGCCAAGTGCTTATTTCAGTTCAAAAAAATATAAGACAGGGTCTTATTTTGGGGGAAACACGGTAGTTGAAACTTGGAACCAACTTCCAGTAGTGATAGTGGGTCAATCATCAGTAACTGAGTTTAAATATGCTTGGGATAAACACATATCCATCATCCAACAAAAATTTAAAAAGAAAATTAAAATATAAAAATTAAAAATTAAAAATAATAGATAAATAAAGAAGAAAAATTCAGAGAGCAAACTCGATAGACCACTGGGTCTTTTTCTACCATCAGTTTACTATATTCTATATAGATGCACTATTTTTAACGTGTTTAAGCTTTAAGACTCAGAAAAAATATCATATATCTTCCTCTTTTTTTTCCCCAGAACTCTGCTGATTTGCAGAGTGAATATGAGCCAAGCTGTAGATAAATTTTTCAGGAGTGTCTGCAGAGGCAGTGATCAAAAAAAAAGTAAAGATGGTTGTTGGGACTGTATGATTGAAGCCCCATAAGTTTTGTCAGCGAATTGCGCAGCAGGTGTCCAAGTGAAGTCAGAGAGGCTGACACAAACTTGTAGTTTTATATAAATAAATACATTTTACATCTATATATACAGCAAACAAGATAGTCAGGCAAACAGGAGCATTATGAGGTAAATCACAGAGCACACAAGGCACACAGGAGAAAAAAGGCGGGAAAAAGAGGGAACTCCCCCTCCTCATCCACAACAACCAATCACAGCACAGATTGCCTCATGCTGAAGCCAGTATTCTCCAACAATTTTAAATATCTTAAGTACATATACATATACATATACATATACATATACATATACATATACATATACATATTGTTCTTCTTGTGCCGTGTCCATCATCGGACATTGGCGAACATGTTGGCGATCTTATTTTTGTCAACAGCTGCATGAAAAAGTGCTGCTGAGTTTTGTCCAAACCAGTCCCTTAGGTTTTGAAGCCATGATGTTCTTCTTCTGCCTGGGCCTTGTTTGCCTTCAGTTTTTCCCTGGAAAAGTGAGGGATGCTGTATTTTTCTGGGTGTCGCATCACATGTCCCAAATATTCTAACTTTAGCTTTTTAATGGCTTTGATTATATACATATACATATACATATACATATACATATACATATACATATACATATACATATACATATACTTTATATTTTGCTGATAAAGAAATAAAGGGAGACTAGCATAGATCTACAGTATTTCAAGCTATTTAGGTCTCATCAGCTAGCCATACCCTTACTCGGATTCAAACTTGGGCTGCCTATATATTAGGCAGTTGTATTAACCTCTGAGCCACAGTTCTCCTCCCTTTATCACCTTGAGCCAGGGGAGAGATTAAGTGCTTCGGTGTTGCTACCTATAGGACCCTGACTTTTCCCCAAGGATTTTGAGCCCACACAAAGTTCTGTGTGAATCAACTACTGTGTTAATAATATCTTCTAGAAGCGACTTTACAATCTTCTAACTACACATTCTTATGCTGGAAATACTGTGAACTGAATCTGGAGTCTCAACCATGCAAAACATGTACACAAAGCTTTATAATCACACCAAGCATAACTATTGTCGGTGTGCGCACATACATGCACACCATTTTCGAAACAGGTCACTTACACAGACTTCTGCAAACCTCTGCATGGGTAGCTCTAAAATCAATTTTTTTTCCTCCCAGTTTGTACCGATTTATCATAATAGAGAAAGGAATCCATTTTAAACTAATCCTCCATTTAAACTACATTCTGAACTTGCCTCTCTCCCAAGGGCTAGATAATGATTGCAAAAGGTTTTTGGATGGATTTAGACTTTCCTTTACTTTTATCCATCAGGGATAAACACAGTGAACTGTCCACTGAATATATGGCATTTGTGAAAAAGAACGGATGTGTTTGGAATGTTGCTAACCAGCTTGATTGAAAGGGTGCCCTTGTTAGGCAATTCAGTGGTCCCTGGAAAGAACTTTCTTCCAAACATGGTGTCAGAGCTATTTTTGCTCTTGTTTACAAAATTAAGAATTAGAGTTTATTCTCCCTGATGTGTTTTTTCTCTCTGCATAGTTCCCGTCTGTATTTTGATAGGCCAAGATTCTGCTGAACAACTCTAAAGTCAAAATCTAGAAGATGGTGGAAATCCTATTTCTGAAGAGAACTAGCTTTTATTCAAGGCTAAGTCATATTTCATCAGAACATGTTTTTTTCCTGAGATTTTTCTTTTTCCCAAATATTTCAAAAATAAAAACCCTTTAAAAGGTTTCTTCAAAGATTATGTATCATTATGAGAGTCAACTGATGTATTTTATTTATTTATTTATTTGTCAAGCATGTATAAGATAACAGATATAAGTATAAACAAGAAGGAAAAGTACAGTATAAGGGGACCTCTTAGGAATTGGGTGAGGTCAACAGTAGACAGTCTAAGGTTAAAGTTATGGGGGTTTGGGGATGAAACCACAGAGTCAGGTAGTGCATTGACCACTCTGTTGCTGAAGTCGTATTTTCTGCAATCGAGTTTGGAGTGGTTTACCTTAAGTTTGTATCTATTGTGTGCTCGTGTATTGTTGTTGTTGAAGCTGAAATAGTCATTGACAGGTAGGACGTTATAACAGATAATTTTATGTACTACGCTTAGGTTAGACCGAAGGTGGCATAGTTCTAAGTTGTCTAAGCCCAAAATTTCAAGCCTGGTGGCATAAGGTATTCTGTTGTAAGCAGAGGAGTGGAGGACTCTTCTTGTGAAATATCTCTGGACTTGCTCAATTGTATTAATGTCCGATATGCAGCGCAGGTTCCAGACAGATGAGCTGTATTCAAGAATTGGTCTAGCAAATGTTTTGTATGCTCTAGTTAGCAATACAATATTACCAGAGAAGAAGCTACGCAAGATTAGATTAACAACTCTCAATGCCTTTTTGGCGGTGTTGTTACAGTGGGCTCTGGCACTTAGATTATTAGAGATGAGTACTCCAAGGTCCTTGACAGAGTGAGGGTTGTCTACTTTTAATTTTAATTTTAACTGGGGTAAAGAGTTAGACTAGTACTAGGAAGACCCGTATGAAATTCATAATCAACCACAGAACTTCACTTGAGAAGCTGGGATAATAGTTATTGCTTAATCCAACCTTCCTCGTGGTTTTAATTTCTCAATCTAGCTTATAGTCTTAACACCCTAAGAACTATGAAGGTCCAACACTGTATTTTTTGAAGCTCTAAAATGCTTGCCAACATAATGGTTGAAGAATGTTTTGCCTTTTCTGGAGAAGATTTCATCAAGTCTCCCAGACTCAAGTTCTTAGGGGATAGGTTGATTTCATGTAAATCTGCAGTGGGACCAAGAGATTAAGAAACTTTATTGCTTGGGCTATGGCATTTCCATGACTGAATAGGAGAACAAGAAAGATGTATGTCCAGACTTAGATAAATCCAGCAGACAAAAGTTAAAATCCAATAGAGAAGTTCCAAGTTGAGAAACAAGTTTCCTTGTGAGTCAAAGCTGCTCAGATATTGAGAAATATAATAGGTTATCTGAACTTTTGGGCTCTGAATTATCTATTCGCAGCAAATATTTTGTTCGTTCCTTACTCATTTCTAATTTAGATCTCCCTATGCAAAAGCGTAAGTGAGTTAAGTTTACGGTCTTTTGTGCCTATAGTGGTAGTTATAAGTGCTCCAGATTGCCCACAAATCAGATGTGATTAATATGGGCAGAAGATGGTATGAAGATAAAGCACAGAAAAATTCATCCGCTTACATGTGCAGAACGCTGATTATAAATTGGATGAATTTCTATCACCATGGCAGGATAACCCTGAACTGCATTGTATCTAATCAGAAATGTTATGCTCAAAATCCTAAGAGAATGAATATAGATTTAAAATAAGTTGGCCTTCAATGAAATTGGAGGTCAGGAAAGGTATCATGTGCCCTATACATATGAAAATATTCAGAACAATGAAATAAGAGAACTGGCAAGGGCCAATATATTCTTCATAAATTGCTTTTTTTAAAAAAAAAAATCTGATTGGGTTTAATTTCAAGTTTTACTTATTTTTATGGATTGTTTTTAATTGCGTGTGCTGCATTTCTTTATTTACTTATTTAGGCTCTATTTTACTAAAATGGTTTGTGAGCCAATCCTTGAAAAGTTGTGCCAGAGGGAAAGGCACAATATGTTTGCATAAATAAACGATATTCAACACAAATAAAATTCCATTATGTGCTAAGGAGAGCTGAATCCCATTGCCCATAGAATTAAGCAAAACTGACTTAATTTTTTTTATTGAGCAGATCATCAGTAATATTTTCTTAGCATGGTCCTCCTAACTTCAAAGCTACCTTTAGAGCTATGCCATGCAGTCCTATGGGCAATGTTCTTCAAAGATTATTCTCTATTAGAGATGTAAAATGTGTACACCCATATAGGAATAACCTTTCTGTATGGCCATAAATATACCCCCAAAGGTATAAGTGGATTAGAGAACAAGCTTAAAAGACCCATAGACCCAGCAGCAACTTTTGGATATGCGTATTAAAAAGCAGTAATAGTGATAGTGGCTTCGATCAAAGCCCTGCTCCTTTTTTATGTGTGTTCCATGCAAGGATTGGGGTTCTCTCATGCAGTTTATTTATTTATTTGTCAAGTATGTATAAGATAACAGATATAAGTATAAACATGATTATGAATACAGGAAATGTATACGAATAAATGGGGGCAGTAGGACAGGGACGGTAGGCACGCTGGTGCGTTTATGTACGCCCCTTACAGACCTCTTAGGAATAGGGTGAGGTCAACAGTAGACAGTCTAAGGTTAAAGTTATGAGGGTTTGGGGATGAAACCACAGAGTCAGGTAGTGCATTCCAGGCATTGACCACTCTGTTGCTGAAGTCGTATTTTCTGCAACTGAGTTTGGAGCGGTTTACCTTAAGTTTGGATCTATTGTGTGCCTGTGTATTGTTGTGGTTGAAGCTGAAGTAGTCATTGACAGGTAGGACATTATAGCAGATAATTTTATGTACTATGCTTTGGTCAGACCGAAGGCAGCATAGTTCTAAGTTGTCTAAGCCCAAAATTTCAAGCCTGGTGGCATAAGATATTCTGTTGTGAGCAGAGGAGTGGAGGACTCTTCTCATGAAATATCTCTAGACTTGCTTAATTGTATTAATGTCCGATATGCAGTGCAGGTTCCAGACAGATGATCTGTATTTGAGAACTGGTCTAGCAAATGTTTTGTATGCCCTAGTTAGCAGTACAATATTACCAGAGAAGCTACGAAGATTAGGTTAATGCCTTTTTTGGCAATGTTGTTACAGTGAATTACAGTTACAGTTATTACAGTTGTGCCCCCCCATCTTGTCTTAGCCTTCCCCCCATCCTCTGGACACCTCTGTACCCCATCTTTCCTAGCTTCTCCCCCAAGAATCCAAATGGGGCTCAAGGATTCAGATTAGCCATTTTATGCAATTTAAACTCCTCTAATATGAATGTTGATACATAGAAACAGAATTTGGATATCCTGAATTTGTTATCCCTCTTGGTTTTAGAACTTGCTTGTCTTGTCTGTGTTACAGGTAGTCCTGTAATAGAGGCAAGACAGTTATCTTGACTTATGACTACAATTAAGCCCAACATTTCTGTTGCTAAGCAAGACAGTTGTTAAGTGAATTTTGTCCCATTTTATGATCTTTCCTGCAACACTTGTAAAGTGAATAACTGAAGTTGTTAAGTTAATAACATGGTTGTTAAGTGGATCTGGCTTCCCCATTGACTTTGCTTATCAGAAGGAGTCGAAAGGGGGGATCACATGATGCTGGGACACTTCAACGGTCATAAATATGATCCAGTTGCCAAGCATCTGAATGTTGATCATGTGAACCCGGGAATGCTGCAACAGTCATAAATGAAAAATTGTCATGTCATTTTTTTCAGTGCCATTGTAATTTCTAACGGTCACTAAACAAGCTACTATAAATTAAGGACTGCCTGTCATGTATTTCTTTGACACAAGATGCTAATCTACTCCTTAGTGTTTTATTTGATCCCTATTATTCTTTTATATAGCTATCATTGATTGTATATTCTCCTTATATTTATTTAATATAAAACAAATATTAATTTTGTTGTTGTTGCTTTGAAAGTAGTTGTGTAGAATTCATTTCCATTTCAAGGCCTTTGGAATACCTCTTTATTGTTACTTGAATTTTTCCAGGTGGCTACATAGGAAGGAACCAAAAAACACCCAGAGGAAATCTCTATAGCCTGTGATTTTGTCTGTGTGTACATGTATGGAAAGTATCATTAAAAAATAAATAAAAAAATAATAGTAATCTTACGCAGAACAGTTTCTGAGCAGCTGATAGCTAAAAAGCCGTCAAATACCACTGTTAACTATAGTAATTTACTCTATAATTTAATGTAGGCCTGACCTCTGTCACAAGTTAATACACCATGAAGAATAGTGTGCAAAAACAGCTTATTAATGAATTGGAGAAATAATGTGACATTGTTTTTGCCATGTTCTCATGAAATATCTTAATACTGGAGTTAGCAGAGCTGAGACAATTTTCACTATGTAATTATGTCTTGTCCGTATCTTACTAACTTGTGCTGTGATTAAGAGACTTTTTAATTATGCCATCCAAAGACAGTTGTTTAATTTCATAGTGGGGGGAGAAGGGATAACTCCGGACATTATCAGTGCAACATTTCATTGAGTTTTAATAATATTGGTGTGGGAGGGGGGGCAGCTCTCACAGTCATGATGAAAGAATCATTTAGAGTTTAAGGGTGAAATTCAGAGTTGCTTCGTCTTGATCCTTCCATTGACTGGAAATCGGACTTGAATTTAAGACTAGAAATCTTAATTAGGACTAGAAAGCAATTCCCATAGATATATTATACAACTTTACATTGAATCCAGCAATTGGTCTGCCTATTTTCAGACCTCTCTAAAAAGGATAGGGTGATAAAAAATGTTTTATGATCTGGAGAATAATTATATCAACCGATTTTAATAAATTCTATTTTATTTAGGGTTAAATTCAAACTCAATTAATTTTTTAAGGCCTCACTTCAAATGGTCCCATTTGTTTTTTTGTTCTGGTTCAGTCCAGACTATGGACCAACATCACTATAGTCTAATAACTATTCCTAGCCTAAAAGGATTGTGCACCCAATTCTAATCCAATACTCTATATTGCAATTAGCAACTCCATTCACTACAGGTCTTCTAGATGCTATTCAAGAATTCAGGATGAATTGTTCAGGATGAAGGCCTCTTCTGCATGGTTCTAACCAATACGGTCTTGAGCTTTCTTTTCCCAACTGAGCCCACAATACTTGCTGATGTCGTCAATCCTTCTCATTTTAGGTCTCTTTCGTGAACACTTTTCATTAAATGGCATCCATTCTATGACTGCCTTGGTCCACTTGTCATCAGTTCTTCTGGCTATGTGACCAGCCCATTTTCATTTAAATTCTTTTACTTTCTTGATGATATTCTATACTTCAGGGGTGGGATTCAAAAATGTTAGCAACTGGTTCTCTGCCTGGTTGCTGTGTGGGCGTGGCCATGGTGGGCATGGCCTACTCGGCTTTCTGCACCACGGATGGGAGGGGGCGTTTTTGCCCTCCCCAGGTTCCGGAGGCTTTCCTCAAGCCTCTGGGAGGGCAAAACGGCCTCCCCCGGGCTCTGGAGGCCCTCCAGAGGCCAGAAACAGGCCCATTTCTGGACTTCTAGAATTTCCAGGAGACCTGTTTTTCACTCTCCCAGAGCATCTGCACAGGCCCTGCACTTACCTGTCATCCAAAATGGGATGAATGGAGACTCCTGGGAGGGGCGGGATGGGGTGGGTGGAGCCAGCCAGTCCTTGCAACTACCGGTTTGGCTAACTAGATGTAAAATTAGCATCCAGGTCGCTTGAACCGGTCCAAACCAGCTGAATCTCACTCCTGTATACTTTTGTCTGTTCTCTAATCCATGTTCAGGTCTTTCTATCTTGTCTTGTGATGCTTAGCATGAATCTTTCCATGGCTCTTTGCGCCACTTGCAGCTTGTGTGTTGATTGTGAGGTTAGTGTCCATGTTTCGCTGGCGTATGTTAGAACAGGTAGAACACACTGATCGAAAACTTTTCTCTTCAGACATAGGGGGAGGTTGTTCTTGAAAATTATGCTTAGCTTGCCAAATGCCTGCCAACCACATCTAACACCCCATTCAATTTCCTTTATATAGCAGGCAATATCATGGCACTAATTAGCAGAAACAGATTCTAAAGAATTCTAACATCCCCCCAATGTTATCTTGTAGAGCCAAATTTTAACTTTGTAGAAATTCATTATGAAAGAGGCAATGCTTAAATATGAGAGCAAACTGCTCTATAAGGGGTACACCACCACTGAGAAGTCCACTGTTGGGATCTCTATATATCTTTGCAATTTCTAAAGATGGAACTCCTTTGGAGCAAAATTCTTATCAGGGACTTAGTGGGATGTCTGTAGTCTCTCAAAAATGTCCAGCAAATTTTACATTAATATTGAAATTGTCTCCTTTCTGTTAGTTGTTTCTTTCATTTGCCAGTGCTGTTTAATTTTTCATATGTCCTTTCCCCTTAAACTCTAACTTTCACTCTTGTTGTGGAAGATGGTTGTCCTCATGTTAATCAAATATTGCTTACTTCCTTTTAAGATGTGTGATCCAGTCTTTCAATCCCAAAGTATCTTTCTCTGAAATGAAGAGAGAAAACATTTTAATTTGTGGTTTTTAAAATACCATTTTAGCAGAAGTCACACATATCTTCATAAACCTGGCACAGAGAATTTGAAATTTAAATATATAAATATTGAAGATGAAAAAGGAGCTAATGGGCATGCGGTTCTTGAGAATTCTCATAAAGTAATTTCAGAATTTAGTGGGAGTTTTTTTACCAAGTTTCTGGAGCTAAATTAAATTCACCTCCTATTTGTTCTGAGAGTTTTTTTAACGCCCATGGGCCAAATAAATATAATGAGATTATCTCCATGATGGAGCTATATGCCCCTGTTGAATGAGACCAGTGCAGAATAGTGAGCATTCAATTCATTGAGGTGTACTTAGTCCAAATACATATTAATTAAAGGTATCTTTTGCCGCCACCTGTTGAACTTCATTTTGTTACATCTTTTGCATTTGGCATGTGTATCCAACAGAGTATCCTAGACAGCTTGGCAAAAACTCTTGATCAGGATCCAAGCCTTGCCTTAAACTTCAATCTTCCTGCCTCAGAACTTTAAAAAAGGACATGGTATACTTGTTTAAATTCTCCTTGACTCTTGCATCCCAATCCATCTTCCTAATTGGTCTTAATGGCTGTCCATTTGCTAAAAGAGATGTGGCCAACTGCTGTGTATGGACTGTTACAAATGGAGAACATACATACATACACAGTTTGGTCTAATGATTAAAATACCAGGCTAGAAAGCAGGAGACCGTGAGTTCAATTCCCACCTTAGCCATAAAGGCCTGCTGGGTAACTTTGGGCCAGGCACACTGTCTCAGCCCAACCCATCTCATAGGTTTGTTGTTGCAGGTAAAATAGGAGGAGGAAGATGTGTTGAGATGTTTACCACGTTGAGTTATTTGCAAAAATAATAAAGACAGAATACATATAAATAAATGAAAAATATTGGACAATACATAATCTGGGAAAAGGGAGGATAGCTTGGATAAGAGTTCAGTGAATGCAGCAAATGAACATCCTCATAGTTGATGAAGGCAAGCTAACACTCATCTGTTGTTCTCTTTGGTGTCCTTTTCCTCCATTGAGTAGAGGTATTTTCCACCCATTCTTGAGTCAGCAAAAATTAATTAATTATGGACCATCCAGTTGGTATCAATTCTTAGTGACTATATAGATTTAGGTCTCCCTTTTGAGCTGAACCCATCAATAATATTTTTTGCGTGTTTAGGATTTAGGGTGTTTGAGGGTCTCCCAAAATTCCCAGACTGAGAAATTCTAGAGGATGGAATTCACACCTCACGAGAGGATATTGGGGTTGGACTAGAAGACCTCCAAGGACCCTTCTGACTCTGTTATTCTGTGTTCTGTAAATCTGACCTTCTTCAGAATGACCTGATCCCACCTTCACCATTCAGGTCCTCTAATAATGCATCCTTCATCACTAACTAACTCCATCCACTTGGGTGCTGGTCATATTCTTCTCTTTCTATGGAGATTCTCAGTCATCCAGGTCATGGTTGTCCCAAAGGTGCTTTTTTGAAAGGTAAAACATTTTGCTTCTCATCCAAGAAGCTTCTTCAGCTTCTTCTTTCCTAATACAGCATTATAGACTTCTCAAGAGAGTTGGGTCTTCACATAATAGGTCCAAAATATAATAATGTGTCTCATCTTTTTCTGCCTTCAGTGAAAAATATGGATTGACTTGTCCTAGGATTTACTTGTTTGTTTTCCTGGCTATTCACGGTGTCAGCAGAAAGCTACGCTGAAATAAGTGATCCCCATTTTTTGATTCTTATCCTGCCCCTATTGCTTTTGCTTTCAGTCCATTGACAATTATCTGACTTTCCTGACAAATAATTGATAAAGCCCAAAAGACTTTGCATGTCTTCAAGTTGTCCTTGAAGAGTGTTGGAATACAGAAAGGGAAGGCAGGTACAATTTAAAAATTGATACTGCTACAGATCCCTTGTCCTGTCTCACTTATGAGCTGGAAATCAGATGACAGCAATATCATGGGAACATGAGGGAGGGAAGGGGAAGGGGGGGGCACAGAGGGGAAAGTGGGAGAAAGAGAGAGATATTGCTATGGCACTTTTGTCCTTTCATTAAATGCAATTTAATGAAATCTTGAGACATTCTCTAATGATTCCATCTTATTTAGCAAGATGAGTTAAACCAAAGATGCAGCTCCAGGTTGAATGCAATACCCTAAGTCATTCCAAAATATGTTCTGGGGAGGGATTGTGGTTGTAGGAGGGCATTATATTAGAGAAAGGGTTAAATATAGGACTGTGCAGCAACTTTCAACTATAGTTTATGAACATGTTAGTGTCACTTCTTAATGACCCAGTAGATCTTCTCCATGACAATCTGTCCTTAACCTGGTCTTTCAGGTCTTCCTGTCAGGGTTCTAAGTAACACCCCCAATGACTCTGAGGCTTGATGTTCCTCAAAGTTCCATTTTATTAGAGAAGCTATATTGGCACATCTGGGAAAACCCAAATCTGAAAGCTTCCAGGTTTTCCCCACCCAAAAGAAAGTCCAAGTCCTTGCCCAACACTCACGTGCCCATCACATGGTCCAATCAAAGCATCATCCCAACTAGAGATGCCTCCCAGTCACAGCCCTTCAGGTGCAGGGCAAGATGTCCTTGGCTCTCTGAGAAAGGAATGTTATTATGACTATATATCACCCCTGCTCCATACAATCCCCCCTCCCAGTTTCCCACAGCAGTAAATGTTGCAGGCCTGAAGTCCCAATGCAAAAGATGGCTTCCAGGCCTGACATTCTGATGTACACCTATTACACCTGAAACTCAGTCCATCCACTTTGCTTCTAGTCACCCTCTTTTTCTCTTTTTTCCCATCTCCTATTAGTATGGACCTTTCCGAAGAGCTGGGTCTTCTCATAATTTGTAGGATAATTTGAGCCTGGTCATTTGTACCTTGAATGAAAACATTAGATTGATTTGTTCAGTGATTAATTTGTTTCTTTTCTTGGCTTTCTGTAGTATTCTTAAGTACTTCTTCAACACCAAAGTTCAAAAGTGTCAATATTCTTTGTATTCTGCTTCTTCAAAGTCCAACTTTTGCTTTCCCATTGTCATTGGGAATACTACTGCCTGCATGTTTCTGGGCATAGAAACAGCAAAGCATTTGAATATCTTTGTCCAAGAACTGTATGGCTAGTCTACCAAATGATAGTTTGTGGTGTATTTATTGGCTGTGTTTCCTTTACTGCAGTCAGTCACCAGGACCAAAGGTTTATTCTTCCAAGCTTCTGGGCTCATGCTTCTCCAGAAGTTGGTTTCTTGGGCTGTTCTATGTGTTGTATTTATATGGTGTCTGGTTGTGTGTGTCTTTTTAATTAGGGTATTGATGGCCAGCCATTCAGTCATTAATTGTTTCCTTGTGGGACCCAGGAAAGGAGCATGGCATCTGCCTTTTGGAATATCATGCCCACCTAAAATGAGACAAACTTCATTCTTGGTAGCTTCTATAGGTTCCTCAAAATGTGGTTCTGTCAACAGGCTTAGGGATCTCGGGGAAATGAAGAACTGTTGAAATGACTACCCTGTTTCCCCCAAAATAAGACATCCCCTGATAATAAGCCCAATTGGGCATTTGAGCACATGACAATAAGGCCAAGCACTTATTTCAGGGTTCAAAAAAAATATAAAACAGGATCTTATTTTCAAGGAAACACGGTACATTGTCTGTAACACTAATGATGTTCTCTTTCGATCTTATGGAAGTTTTGTAAGTTTATTTGTTATTGTATTCTGCGTAGAGGCACATTTATGAATTGGGTGGCTCTAGAAATGTGATGTGTAAATAAATAAATATCTGTTGCCTCTGGGCTGAGCTGCTGCTGCTGCTGTGATTTTACATCTCTCTTCTTCTAACTGGGAAGGGAAAAATGATAATGCTGCTGCAGTAGAGATATTATTCATTGATTAATTTATTGATTTATTAAGTCTATATGCCATCCAACTCCCAGGGACTCTGGGAGGTTTATGCATTGCTTAAAACATTAAAACAAGAAAACAAACAGAACAGAACAAAGATGGCAGATATAACAAATCCATATAGGGACAAAGAAAAGGGGGCTTCAGTCATGTTCACCAAAAGCCAAAACAGCCAAGTTTTCAGGGCCCTTGAAAACGCTGATCCCATAGGGAACTTCATTCCAGATAGAGAAGGCAGGCTTCCAAAATCGAGAGAAATTGCTTTGTTTAATCAAAGGAAACTGGAGTGTGCTAACACTGCCAGATCAGATTGACCAAGCAGATAGTATGGAAATATCTGTAGATATGTACTGAGCTCTGCCTTTCTGCTTGTAGGGAACTGTCTATGCTTATGAGGAGCCATTTCACTCCAATGGTATTGGCCCGTCCCACTCATTCCAGGAAAAGAGGCCTACTCCAGATCCCATCTACCAAAGAATGTCAGCTGACAGCTTCTAGGAAAATAGCCATTTATGTTGTGACCCCTGCCCTCTGGGGAGGTGAAGTTGGCCCTCATACTTTTGACCTTCTGGAGGAGCCTTAAAACCTGACTTTGTCTGATGATCTGAGACCATTGCCTTTTCTCCTTTACCTATTCAGATGCATGTCCTTTCAACATGCCCACAGCTGACACACTTTTCATTTTATGGCTGGCATAGGGTGATGCTACTATCTCGAAGCCTCAGGTTACAGATTAACAGAGTTGGAAGGGAGCTTCTAAGTCATCTAGTCAAACCTGCCACCCAAGCAGGAGACCCTACACGATTTCTGACAGATGACAGTCCTCTTCTTGAAAGCTTCCAGTGATGAAACTCCCAGAACTTCCAAAGGCAAGCTGTTCTGTTAGTTGATTGTTCTCATTGCCAGAAAATTTCTCCTTATTTCTAGGTTGAATCTCTCGTTGATCAGTTTCCATCCATTGTTCCTTGTCTGGCCTTCAGGTGCTTTGGAGAATAGGTTGACCCTCTCCTCTCTGTGGCAGCCCCTCAAATATTGGAAGGCTGCTATCATTTCTCCCCTGGTCCTTCTCTTCACTAGACTAGCCATGCCCAGTTCCTGCAACCGTTCTTCCTATGTTTTAGCCTCCAGACCCCTAATCATCTTTGTTGCTCTTCTCTGCACTCTTTCTAGGACCTCAATGTCTTTTTTATAGTGTGGTGACCAAAACTGGATGCAGTATTCTAGGTGGGGTCTTACCAAGGCTTTATAGAGTGGTATCAGTATTAGAAGGAAAAGAAAAATGAAGGAAGGGCTTCATTTCTCTAATAAGAAATACAGAATCTTGAACATGGTTGGATGACAACCAGCTGATGCAATAATGGCACAGAAGTGAGAATGATTTGGTGCTGTTATTGCCACAGTGTTGATTCAGATGTGATCTGTTATTTTGTGCTCAGCCAGAATCACTTTTAGTCTTTCTTCACCAGCACTCTAGATATTGTTTCTTCTGCTTTATTTTCCAAAGCTCACCAGGAATTTTTTTTTTTAGCAGTCTGGTTGTCTCCTGTCTACCAGGTTCCTGGCAGAGCTGCCTACTAGATTGCTAGTAGGGTGCTAGACACCCTTTGCACCAAGGGTGGGTTCTAAATTTTTTTACTACCGGTTCTGTGGGCATGGCTTATTTTGTGGGTGTGGCTTGGAGGTCATGTGACTAGGTGGGTGTGGCTAGCTGGTCAGAGTCATTTCTGGAAGGTCCTCGCACTTACGACCAGTCCTCGCACTTACGACCTGACTCATTTGTTTGCTTTTAACACTGATCAGCTGTAGGACGGCCCTTTGAAGCCCCGCGGCAAGAGTTTAAACAGGTTTTTTCCCTCTAGTCATCAGCTGGGACTCAGGAGGCAGCAATAGATTGGTGGTGGGACCAAATAAAAGGTAAGAATAACGTGTGGGGGGGTGGAAGGGCGGGGGGGGAGAACCGGTTCGGTGACATCATATCGTCACCGCTACCGGCTCGGCTGAACTGGACCGAACCGGGAGGAACCCACCACTGCTTTGCACCCATAAGTTTCTTGAGGTGGACCAACTTAACTGATCTTGCTATCCTAGGAGGTCCTGTGTAGTGGCAAATTTCATCTGGACCATTAAGTGATCTGATCGTGGCAAGATCCACATTCTTATCCTCTATCATCACCCAGCAAGCCTCTGAAATAAAAATGAAGTTCTATGTGTGTCCATCTATATGAATCAAGCTCAAAATAAGCATGGCTGCTGTAGTGATCATTAAATGGGAATGATCATGGATTGCTAGTTTCTGTGCCAGACTCATGGACTTTGTATTTCTCCACATTAAAATCTGGAGGAATCAAATGCTTACCCAATGCCAAGTCCAGGAGATGAGGAAGGGAGTCTACTGGGCAGCAGGGTTAGTAGCATGTCATCAGGATCCTCAACTTCCCCCTATGGTGCAACCTATAGGCAGGCATTCACACTCTAGAAGTTCTAGAATGGGGTTGTTGCTCACAGGTAAATTGTTCTAGAAGATCAATGCCATTTCTCTCCTTGGTCTGAGATTGATGAGGACCTGGAATCCAGGACTTCAAATCTCTAAGCCAAAGTAGGTCTTGTAGATGATTACAGATCATTTTGTCACTTTTATTCTGGCACCAAAGTAAGATCACTAGCTGGTCTCACGTCTGGTCTCCTAAATCTCCCAATGGAACAGACCATGTGGAAAAAAAGACCAAGATCTACTTCCAATTTTCCTTCTGCTGCAACAGTGTGCCCTACATTTTTCATCCTATCTTCCACTCTGTCACAAATGAATTTCGCTTTTTTTCTACCATATCTCCTCCTAACGTGTCTGGGAAGGCAACACGACTACTTCTGAATAAACATGCAGATGGTTGCATTTTGAGGATATCTGTACTAGCCTAATTTGTAGCTGTTAGATAGGATTTCTTCTCCTCTAGAAATGACAAGCTTCTAGCTTTCCAAATATTTCTTACATTTCAGAGAAAATGCAGCCAGCAATGTCATCGTGACGAGGCATTTTTATAGTGCCATAAAAATTCAGAGTCACCATAAATTCTGATTGCTAAAAAGTCTGGCATTTATGGCACCTTCTACAAGGACATATTTTAAATGATATTCAAAACCAGTGTGATAAGTTTTATTTAGTTTAAAAAGTCGGATTAAAAAGCCAACCATCCTCTCCTTATACAGCAGAGATGTACAGAGAAAAACAGGGATCATTCTAGAATTAAAGAAATTGGATGAAGGCCTCCCTCCCTCCCTCCTTCTCTCTTAATCCTACGCAAATTCATTAGCCCCAAAAGTGTGAAATCTTCATGTCTTATTCAGATGAAACTATTAATTAAAACTCATAATTAGCATTTGCCAAATTATGTCTAATACAGGTTGTTAATAATAGTATCATGTATCAAGGATGCAAGCACATTATAACGTTGCTTTGAAGTTTCAGTGCCCATGTAATTGATTTGCATATCGTTATTTTGATGTGAGGTCTCAGTGCTATGGGCAAGTCTCTCTCTCTCTCTCTCTCTGGGTGTGTTTTCTTTTTTTAAAATCCCTGCATTCATAATGCATTTGCTAAAGATTTGTTCCAGTCTGGATTTTTAAAATATGGAGAAGATTGTATTTCTTTTCAGCAATCTGAAAAGAAATCCTTCCTTCCTTCCTTCCTTCCTTCCTTCCTTCCTTCCTTCCTTCCTTCCTGTTATCTCATGATGCATCATTTTCCTTGTTGCTTTTTTAAACATAGATAAAACTGAAGCTAAATGCCAACAGTTATCTATTCTATTACCAACTTTAGTGATGATTTACTATGCATTATGTTTGCATAGTTTATAAGTACCAAGATGGTCTGAGGTTAGCAGAATAAAAAAAATTGACAGCTACACATCTTGGAATTGAGCATGCATGCTACAAAATGCAGGAAGGAACAAATCCATCCATGGTCCAAATTGGCTATTTGAAATGATCGTAGTCATTTCAAGATGCAGCTGTTGCACTCCTTTTCTTTCCACATTTTTGGGAGTGCAGCTTCTGACACACCATTCGTATATCAAGTGCAACTATAAATCTGTAAAATAATAGTGCAAACCTGAACTAAATATGCAGCCTTAAGGACACTTAGTTGGGATTCTATGCATATTTAGTCAGTGGATTTTTAGTCTTATGTATATTTACTGTAGGTCCAGCTGTGCAGAGTTTATTCCATCTTGTGTAAGTCCGCCTAAGGTTGTAATTTAAGACTTTAATTCTATGCAAATACTAGGGGGTGACCACAGTAATCATACATGGCATTGCTTGGTATATCGTATCGAATTTAATACAACTTACTTTTAATAAAAAAATGTGCATATCAGCCGAAAGCACAATTGGCTAAAATGACAGCCTTACTGTTTTGAGTCAATGCTGTTGCTAAACAAAGTGATGTATGGGATTTTAAAAATACAGGCCAATGTGCACATTCTTTGGCTGATATTTTTCTCAATATTAAGCAAGTAACAGTTCTATTATTTGTAATATGTAAAGGAAGGAAGAATCACCTTCCAGCATATTCCAGCATATTTAACAAACTATGTAACTAATAAAAAGAGAGTCACACTTTTTCATATGAGTGATGAAGGAAGGAAGGAAGGGAGGGAGGGAGGGAGGGAGGGAGGGAGGAAGGAAGGAAGGAAGGAAGGAAGGAAGGAAGGAAGGAAGGAAGGAAGGAAGGAAATGCCATTAAATCAATCTGGGAAGGAAAGATGAAAGGTAGATAGGAAAGGAGAGGGAGGGAGGGAGGGAGGGAGGGAGGAAGAAAGGAAAGGAAAGGAAAGGAAAGGAAAGGAAAGGAAAGGAAAGGAAAGGAAAGGAAAGGAAAGGAAAGGAAAGAAGGAAGGAAGTAAGTCCAGCTAATAAAAATATAAGTAAGAGACATGCTGAAAAAGCCATGTGGATAAGGCAGAGTGGTAATAATTCACACTGCCACTGATCTTGAGAATGTTTCAAAGGTAACATTTTTACAAGGTTAAGACGTCTTTGAACCTCTTCTATGAAATATTACATGCAAACACCCCATCTTCCACAAATCTGCCTTGTTCTTTCTGCCGGCATTAAAAATAAAGCCATTCCATTAGGGTGGCTGGAAAGCAAAATGTCTCACTTCATTAATGCCTTTCTCTATATTCCATCTGGACTTCTTCTTCTTCTTTTTTATTTGCTAGGAATGCATCAGACTCCCTTGTTCATATCTGTAGCCTTTAATGCCAACCTTTCACCATTTTTTTTTTAAAAAAAGGGCTTATCCACAACCTGTTCCTTGATCTGAACACTGCAGATGTTCTTTCTTTAGGGGCATGAAAATTAGTTATTCTTATCATGGCATGTGAAATTTTCAAGTTGGAGACACTTCTTGGATCAGCCCCATAGGCTTACAGGAGGGTGCTGTTGACGTGACGAGACTCTCAAACAAATGTATTTGAAAATAAAATAAGCAGTTATTGATTGTCTACTGCGGATAGCCTCAAAGCTGCTTAGAAAAGCTGGTGCCTAAAAAGGAATCTTCAGAATCGGTTATCGGCAGCACAGAATGGAGCACTTTGTAAGGACACTAATTTTAGTGAGCTTAATTAACAAATTATACTTACTAATTATAACTGAGTATAATGAGTTATATTCATTAGATGTACACAGGCCCCTGCTTGTATTTGAAAAACAAGACAGTGCTGTAAGAAGGAACAGAATTCCTTTTCTGGCTAAGGCTTTCATAGATAGATGTAGATGCAAATGTGGATGTAGTTGTGGATGTAGACATACTGTAGATATAGATGAAGATAATGTAGATGTGATGTGGTTGTAGATGTAGATGTAGAAGAAGATGATGTGGATGTGGATGTGGTTGTGGACATGAATGTAGATGTACTGTAGATGTAGATGCAGATGCAGATAGAAATGTAGATGTAAATGTGGATGTGGATGTAGACATACTGTAGATGAAGATGATGTAGATGAAGATGAAGATGTGATGTGGATGTAGATGTAGATGTACTGTAGATGCCGATGTAGATATGGATGTGGATGTAGACATACTGTACATGTAGATGAAGATGATGTAGATGTAGGTGTGACATGGTTGTGGATGTAGAAGTAGATTTGGAAGAAGATGATGCAGATGCAGATGTGGATGTGGATGTACTGTAGATGAAGATAATGTCAATGTAGATGGAGGTGGGTGTGGATGTAGATGCAGATGTACTGGCGATGTAGATGATGTAGATGTGGATGTAGATGAGGTAGATGTGGATGTGGATGTGGATGTGGATGTGGATGTGGATGTGGATATGGATATGGATATGGATATGGATATGGATATGGATATGGATATGGATATGGATATGGATATGAAGGGATCCAGCCAGCCAGTCTGGATCTAGTGCTAGACTAGGAGGATGAAAGTCAAGGTTCTAGTCCATCTTCAGCCATGGAAGTCTCTGGGGCCAGTCATTTTCTTTCAGCCCAACTTCCTTTTTTTTGTTGTTGTTGTGAGGAAAAATAAGAGGAGCTCCTGAAGGGATACACAGGTAGTCCTTGACATACAACCATTATGGAGCAGTTTTCTGATGCTACATTCCCAGGTCATGGTTCACTGATATACCTAAACTGCTGTTAGGAGGTCAAGGGTTTCTACTTTCTATGGCTACTTCATTCTCTCTTGTGATACTCAACACCCAACTTCTCAACTGTCTCTTCTATAACTTTCAACCTGAGAAAGTGGAACTCCATTGTACTCCAAACAAACCATCCATTCAAGTTATCTGAACTCTTGACTTGTTCTTTTTATTGTTCTATGAGTGGATCAGCAGATCCATGATGTAGATGGCCCTTGGCTTTGAGGAAGCCACCAAGTCTGGATCCAATGATGACTCAAAGAATGGGCAGGCTTCACAACCTCTTTTATCCCCAAAAGTCCTTGCTTTGCCAATACACAAGACTGGCAGCTACTCTTGCCTTGTTAATTTACAAGTTTGGTAGCTATTGATGAAGTTTGGGGAGGGCTTTCCCATGTGCTCAGACCCAATTTCTTTTGTCTGTTTCAGGAGATTTTTTCTTTGTTTCCTTAACAACTTGGTTCCTTTGTATCTTCTTCCCCTAAGGGATCATTTATATGAGATTCCTGGCTCTTTGTCCATCCTGCTTACAAGCCTGCTTCATCTTTCGGTATGGCAGCTTCACCCCAATCTCACACAATCTATGATGTCCTTGCTTAATGATTATGTGGGAATCGCTTAATGATAACCACCAGAAGTGCTGGATTTTCATGTGATGTCACGCTTTACAACCATATCACTTAGCATTGAAAATTCCAGTTCCGATTACCGCCATTAAATGAGGACTGTCTGTAACGGAGCAAATCTGCCGTTCAGTGCTAAGCATATCTCTATGGAGAAGTTGTTATCTATTACTTTAAATTTAGAAGCTGCCTAACTCCAGTGACTCTGGACAATGCATAAAATTAAAAAAAGACATAAAAACATATGCCTACAAAGCCTTGAAGACACAGGCCATTTTGTACAGGACTACAAAGGACCACTGAAGTACTTCTTCATTCTTTAGAATGAATGAGAACACTGGATATAAAACCACACAAGAAGATATCCCTACCAATGTTGCATGAAAAATGTAATTACTTATTCCAACTAGCTCCTCAGTGTAGCCTGCTGTGGAGTCTGAGATAGGTGCCAAACATTTGCATACATATAGTGTATGGAAAACTGCTCTAGTGTTTTATGGAATAGCAATCATATTTTGTTTAATGCCTTTCCGGTGTCATAAAACGGCATTAAAGGAATTTGTTAGTTGTCAACTGAACAATCCAAGCAGTGGTGTTAGCTCAACATAACACTCTTCACATTGAATGTTCAAGCACCGTAAAACTTGGATATAAATATGCCATTTCAACTGAAGAAGATTTGAGAGATACCTTGGTCACTAGAAAACCTTAGCATATTTTATTAAATTTTGATGCTACTTGGGCTGGAAACTGATATTTAATAATAACATCTCACTTTGTTTCTCCTCACAGGAATGCAGGGAAGCAAGCATAGTTCATAGGCCCCAGTAGAAGAGGATATTTGTAGCTCAGGGGTCCTTGGTGGTCTCTGATGTTGGTTGTTGTCTTGCAGATATTTCATTACCCAACTAGGTAACATCATGAGCAAGAAAAACAACCAAGCTCAGAGACCATCAAGATCCCCATAGCTCATTGGTGCTTATCTTTTCACAACAACTCTGACAGGTAAGTACAATAACAGGTGATAATTGTCCAAAATTCATACAGTAACTTGTTTCATATAATTGATTTTCATTATTTTAAATTATGGTGCAGCTATATTATTATTATTATTATTATTATTATTATTATTATTATTATTATTATTATTAAATCTTTAGTGAGATTCACAGCCTTTGAGGCTGGTTCATAGCTCAGCAGCTTGAGTCCTAACCAAGGACCTAGGAACTGTTAAGGTATCGTTGGAGGATGTAAGCTGTTCCCAGTAAGGTGGTTTTTTGTAGAGTCAAAATGTTCAAGTCCGGTAAATTTAGAATTTCTAAATAGCGGGGTAGCCCTTTGAGTATTGCTCCAAGGGCTCCAATTACAATCGGGACAACACACGATTTCTTTTTCCACAGTCGCTCAACTTCAATTTGCAAATCCCGGTACTTTGTGATTTTTTCTTGCTGCTTATCTTCAATCCGTGCATCACCAGGTATTGCAATGTCAATGAACCATACTTTTTTCTTTTCAACTATTGTTGTCAGGTGTGTTGTGGACCAAGTGCCTGTCAGTCTGAATCCTAAAGTCCCACAAGATCATCATCATCATCTTCTTCTTCTTCCTCCTCCTCCTCCTATTATTATTATTATTATTAATTATTATTATTGTTATTATTGTTATTATTATTGTTATTGTTATTATTATTGTTATTATTATTATGGTTTGTTGCACACTAAGCCAATGTCAAGACTGAATTTGGCATTTTAGTTCACCTATCAAATCCTGCCCAAGGATCTGGGACAGGCAGATGTTGTTTGATGGCGGTGGCAGCAAGGTTGTAAGCTGTTGCAAACAAAGCTGCCTTTTGCAGTTGACGGATGGCGATTTTGTCAATGCCAATGGTGTTCAAGTAATGCCCCAGATGTTTTGGGATGACACGCCAGGCCCCTGTTGCTATGCGTACTATTTTTGCTTTCTTTTGCTACAGTTGTTCTAGTTGCATTTGAAGGTATTTTGTGATTTCCTCCAGTTCTTTCTTTTCCATTCTGCTGTCTCCAGGTAGTACATCTATTATCCAGATTTTTATTTTTATTTTTTTATTTTTTGTATTTCTTATTGATAATTGTTAAATCTGGAGTATTATGTGGAAGGTGCTTATCTGCTTGGATTCTAAAGTCCCAGAGCACTTTAGCTTCTTGATTTTCTAATTCACTTGGAGTTGGACTCTTGGTTTGGAGCAAGTCGTAGAGAGGTAGTCAGGATGTGCAGATCTTGAAGGCATAGAGTTTAGTCTAGTGATTAAGGCACCAGGTTAGAAATGTGGAGACTGTGAGTTCAGTTCTGGCCTTAGCTATGAAAGCTACCTGGGTGACCTTGAGCCAGTCATTCTCTCTCAGCCAATCCACCTCATGGGGCAGTTGTTGTGAAAAAAATAGGAGGAAAAGGATGTATTAGATATGTTCACCTTGAGTTGTTTATAAAAATAATAAAGGCAGGGAATAAAATAATAAAATAAATAATAAAATAATAATAAGATGAAATAAAATAAAAAGGATGTGTGAAATGAGGGCCGTTGTTTAATTATTCAATCCTTGTTCTTTCTAGATAAGTACCGTATTTTTCGGAGTATAAGACGCACCGGACTATAAGATGCACCTACCTTTTTTGGTGAGGAAAACAAGAAAAAGAAATCTGCCTCTGCCTCCCAGCAATTTTGCCTCATTGCAGCAATTGGCAAACAGCCTGCTTTACTTTCATTTTCGTTTTCAGCATAGCTTGATTAGCACAAGAAAAAAAAATCTTCTCCAACAATTTTCTTCCTTGCAGCAAGCAGCAGAGCCTTGTGCAAAACAGCTGAGAGCAAAACAGCTGCGAGTCGGGAGGCCGATCCAATCAACTTGTGCTAATTAGGCTGTGCTGAAGCTGAAAGGAGCTGTTTCTTCTTGCTGTTTGCTGCAAGGAGGTAACTGCTGGGAGGCAGAGGCCAAAGGGTGGGGGCCAGTGGGTGGGCGGGGCTACGTTTGGTGTATAAGACGCACCTAAATTTCACCCCCTTTTAGGGGGGGGGGGAAAGGTGCGTCTTATACTCTGAAAAATATGGTACATCAGGCAGACTTGGACTGGTCCTGGACAGTTAAGGGAGTATGGAACGTGCTATAAGATATCAATTGAAAAAAATTGTCATGTCTAATTGTAAGTGAGTCTTAAATATTTCTTTATTAAGTAAGAGGGTTGAGAAAATGATACCCTTTCTGCTGCAGATGCATGTGGATAAAACTAATGTTCATTTCAATCAAGGTTGTGCTCAAGATATGCTGTTATCCCCTGTACATAAAAAGGATTTTATATACTGAGGCAGGGTGAAATGCTACCGGTTCAGACCGGTTCAGCCGAACCGGTAGTGATTGTGGCAGGTAGTTTGGAGAACCGGTAGCAACGGCAGCGCGAGGCTCCGCCCACCTGCCCAGTTGTCATTACTTCCTGGTTTTAACCAGGAAGTAACCTTTTTTTTACCCTCTGCAAATGCACAGAAGGGTTTGCGCATGTGCAGAAGGTCCACACATGTGTGGGGCGAGTGCACTTCTGAACCGGTAGGAAAAATAAATAGATTGCACCCCTGCACTGAGGGTTCTTTTGGACTCACAACAGCTTTCTCTACCATCGAACATATTATTCTTCTGAGAACCTTTTAAATAAATCAGAGGCTTTTTTAAAAAAAGGGAGTACTGACTTTGTCATTAGAAGAAGGTCCTCTTTATGGACATGGACATTCCATGTATTCCAGGTCCTTTTTTGGACCTGGAAAGCTAAATAGACTGGTGCTGTCCTTGTATCAGAGAATTGGATTCATAGTTACTTCAGCCTCTTCTAAAATCAGTTGAAATTTTGGAGAATTAGGAATTCAGTGAGAATTCAAGAATTCAAACCTTTATTGTCAAAGTACAACCTGTGTACAATGAGATTGGCTGAGCCTCCCTTTGTGCCCACCCCCAACACAATACAACTCACAGTGAAAGACAAAACAACAACAACAACAAAATCCCTAGCCCAGTGAATAGGTCAGAGGAAGAGGTTCTTCCATAAAACAAATACGAGCTATGAAAATTCTAAAGAGTGGCTATTCTGACTTTCTCCCTCTGTCTCTGATCCAGCTGTGGGCTTCGTTGTCTCTTGTCTCACCTCCATTCTGACAGGAAGGACCAGAATCACTGGACAACCTGATCCTAAGGCCCATTTCCACAAGAAATTCCACAATTCCATGCTGGCTGGGGAATTCTGGGAGTTGAAATCCACAAGTCTTAAAGTTGCCAAAGTTGGACAACCCTCTTTTAAAGATTTCATTTGAGGGAACTGTAGACCGAAACTGAAGATACCTAGTTGTCTACTCCTTCGGTAAGATCCCACAGAGTTGGTCTCCTCCGGGTCCCGTCAGCTAAACAATGCCGGCTGGTGGGCCCGTGGGGGAGGGCCTTCTCTGTGGCTGCCCCAGCTCTCTGGAACCAGTTACCTCCTGAGGTCCGGACCATCCCCACCCTTTTGGCCTTCCGAAAAGCGTGAAGACCTGGCTTTTCCGGCAGGCCTGGGGCCGTTGATCTCGCTCTTGCGCTCTGGCGAGATCCAGTCATGAATGATATGAATGAGTTTTAATGTTTTAATGTTTTTAATTTTTAAATGTTTTTTATTAGGATTTTAAATGTATTGTGAGCCGCCCTGAGTCTTCAGAGAGGGGCGGCATATAAATTGAATTAAATTAATTAAAATTAAAATTAAATTAAATTAAAATTAAAATTAAAATTAAAATTCAGTACTACCAGATGTAGGCAGAATTTCAGAAGATCTATCATAGGTGGATTATGTTCTTTTAAAGGCTGTTCATAAAGCCAGACTTTCTGTGGCCCCTGACAATTTCTGCTATTTTTTCTGGTGCTTGTATGAAATAATCCTTTCCCCAATTTGGCCTATCAATCTTCATGCAAAGGCTAAAACAGTAGATTGTTATGTTCACTGTTGCTAAAAAGCCAATTACAATTTACTCTGCCTGAACTCTGGCTATACATTTTCTCTATGCTCAAGTCATTGACTCCACACAGTTAACAATCATTCTTATGTTTCTTTAAAAAACAAAAACAAAAACAAAAACATAGCTCCTCCTGTTGTCTGACCCCCAATAGCCCTTTAGAGAGCTGAATCATTCAGGTGATGGTTCTCTATCCATTTGTAGCATCTGAATGGCTTGTCCTGTTCTTTGGGAGATTCTTTGAAGGTGAAGTTAATACCTAGTGCTTTATTTATTCCCATATGAAGAAAATGAAGCAGAGAGATGTTAAATCACGGAATAGATTTTCAAAGGCACAGATGGCACTTTAGGGCCTAAATGCCATTGATTTTCTGTCAATATTTTCAACCAATAATAGTTAAGGAATATAAACTACCATTTGTGTTTAACAGAACCCACCGCTCTTTGGAAAGGCTCTGGCTTAGAGATGAAAGGAGAAAATAAACCCACATTTCTTTCCTCAGCTTTCCCAAATTGGACAAATCTCTTCATTTAGAAATGGGGAGTGGGCGGGTTCGGCACTTTCCAAAACGACCATGGTGATAGAGCCCAACTTGATTTGTAAGCTAAATCAGATGCTCTGATGCTTTCTCCACTCAGTAGGGTAACATCTCACATTCAAAAGAGGGCTTGCTTGCCTTAAAATGCTTCCACGCTTTAAAATGCTTTCGTGTCAAAAGGTAATCATAAGAAGTTGATGTATCAATAAAGGAGAGTATTTGTAGCTCAGGTTTGAAATGAAGCAGCGGTGGGTTGCCCCCGATTCGGACTGGTTCTATAGAACCAGTAGTAAAACCAGCGGGAGGCTCCGCCCACCAACCCCGACGTCATCAGGAAGCTTCTGCGCACATGCAGAAGCGTGTGAGTGAGCAAAGTGAGTGTGCGCACGCGGCCCCATTGTGAACCGATAGTAAAGGTAAGTAGAACCTACCCCTGAAATGAAGGGTCCTCGGTGCTCTCTGAGCTTGCTTGTTTTCTTGCAGATGTTTCATTACCCAAACTCAGGGCTGAGATTCTACTGGTTCAGATCGGTTCGGACGAACCGGTAGCTCCAATGATCAGCTGGGAGCAAACTGGTTCACTCCGATGATCAGCTGGGCCCGCCAGCCCACCCCTGCACTTTACTTACCTATATCTTCTCAGCTCATTCATGTGGCACAGCAGACTGCCGCACCTCAGCTGTGTTATGCCCCAGCATCAACGCGGAAGGTAAGTTTTAGTTAAACTGTGCGCGAAGCACGCAATCACCAAACTGGTTGTTAAACCGGCAGGATCCCACCACTGCCCAAACTGGGTAAACTGTGTAACATCACCAGTGCTAGTAACGAGTGATATTTACTGTCAGGTTATATTTATTTTTTATTTACTTATTTATTTATTTAATTTATATACCGCCCTACTCCTGAGAGACTCAGGGCGGTGAACAGCCAAACAGTAAAAATATATAGATACAAAATTTAAAAACGAAGTAAAATCGAATTAAACAGTTTGGCCCAAACAGATTAAAATCCCAATCATTTAAAAAACCGATTAAAATTTGCACAATTAAAATGAGGGAAAAGTTTAGGCCAGACCTGCCTGGTGGAATAAAAAGGTCTTAAGAGCGCGGTGGAAGGTTCACAGATCTGGGATCCTCCGTATCTCCGGGGGGAGCTCGTTCCAGATAGTAGGTGCCCCCACAGAGAAGGCTCTCCCCCTAGGGGCCGCCAGTCGACATTGTTTGGCCGATGGCACCCGGAGATGCCCATCTCTATGAGAGCGTACCGGCCGGTGGGAGGCTATTGGTGGTAGTAGGTTGGTTGATGTTGTTGGTCAGTGTTGATGACAGTCTTAGAGATTCTTTGGTTGGGCTGTTTACTGTTGGCTTGTTCAGCAGTTTCTTGATTGGGGTATTGTTTACTTGATTGTTGGTCTGATGTTAATCTTGGAGTTAATTTATGCTCATCTGGGTGCTGATTGCTGGTGGAGAGGTGTTTAGGTCTTTTTGTTCCCCTTTTGACTTGTTGATTATCTCTTTTGCATCGTTTATAGATATTGTTTATGTCTATGTGTCTGTTGATGTATGTTAGGGAGGAAACTGGGAAAGACTTTGGAGTATGGCATTTTAAGAACTTCCAGGATGGATTTGCATAAAATGTCAAAATTGGTTACCAAGTTAAGTCATTTTCTGGATTCATATAAAGTAATGCATTAGTTGTATTCATGCAATATCCTGTCTTCCCCAAAATAAGACATCCCTTGATAATAAGCCCAATCAGGCTTTTAAGCGCATGGCAATAAGGCCAAGCGCTTATTTCAGGGTTCAAAAAAATATAAGACAGGGTCTTATTTTCAGGGAAAGACGGTATTATTAACTGAGGTAAAAACATGCTAAATTTGCTCAGTGTTACTTGGTTAAACTAAGGAATCCTTAATACAGGTAGTCCTTCACTTGCTACCATTCATTTAGTGAATGTTCAAAATTATAATGGCACTGAAACAGGTGACTTAAAACTGGTCCTCAAATGTATGAAAATTGCAGCACACTCACAGTCATTGATCAAAATTTGGGTACTTGGCAGTGAGCATGTGTTTATGATGGTACAGGGTCTCAGGATCATAGGATCACTATTTGTGACCTTCCCAGCTGGTTTCCAAGAATCAAACTCAATGGAGGAAGGCTGAATTTGCTTAAAGGCTGCATGTCTATGGAGATTCTCAGTCATCCAGGTCATGGTTGTCCCAAAGGTGCTTTTTTTCAAGAGGCAACTGGACTTTCTGGTTTTTCTTTGAAGACGTTTCACTTCTTATCCAAGGAGCTTCTTCAGCTCTGAAGAAACTTCTTGGTGAGCTGAAGAAGCTTCTTGGATGAGAAGCGAAACATCTTCAAAGAAAAACCAGAAATCCCAGTTGCCTCTTGAAAAAGCACCTTTGGGTTAAAGATTGCATGATTCAATTAACAATTGCAGTGATTCACTTAACAACCATGGCAGAAAAAATGTCATAATATAAGTCATGACTTGCTTAATAACCCTGTTACTTAGCAACAGAAATTCTGTTCCAAATTGTGGTCGTAAATCGAGGAGTACCTGTACATTTTGTGAAATCGGGTTATTGATTTCATTTTGGACGCATCCAGAAAATGGGTTGATTCGGTAACCAGGTTAAGTATGTTACTGCAATACAACCACTGGGCTTGAAATTAATCAAGTGCATGAGTTAAACACAACATAAATCAAAGTTAAAATTAATCAAGCATAGCATGCTGTTTAAAAACAAGTACTTGGTATTTAGCCAAAATGGTAAACCATGTACAAACACAGCCACAAAGGCCCAGGAACAGAATGTTCAATTTAACTCCCTCCTTTTTTTTTTTCCATTGCATCCTATTTCAATGTATTTTTGCTTTGTTGTTCATTAAAGTCAATGGCCCAAGAAATAAGACTATGTAAGGAAATGCAAAATATGACATGAGTCAAGGCTACAGAGTGAAAGTTAAAATCCAAGAAGCCTTTATTCTGGAGACTACGACTAGCTCAAATCGTGCTCTTCAAAGTAGACCTAGCTACTAGAATTACTCTTGTGTATACCTGAATTTCCTAGGCAGGGTCAATGGGGACCCCCTTTATCTTCTAAAATTTGATCCAATGTAAGGCGACCATGTCTAGGTTCCACAACTTTCAAGGACCTGAACAGCAAAACCAGTAAGCCCTTTCTTCTATATCTATGCTACAAGCAGGGGTGGGCTCTGAGAGTTTACAGAGGTTTGGGAGAACCTCTAGATAAGATTCTGTGCAGTTCGGAGAACCTCCAAATCCCACTCCTGGCTGGCCCTTCCCACCCTGCCCCTCACCTCCCCACGTGGCCCGTTTTGGATGCAGGAGTCCCCACGTGGCCCGTTTTGGATGCAGGTAAATGCAGGGCACACGCAGAGGCTCAGGGAGGGTGAAAAACAGGCCTACCAGAAATTCAGTGTTTCCAGCCTCCAGAGGGCCTCTGGAGCCTAGGGAGGCCGTTTTCGCCCGCCCGGAGACTCAAGGAAAGCCTCTGGGGCCTGGGGCAAAAATGCCACTCCCCCTATGGTGATGCAGGAGGCTGACTAGGCCACGTCCACCATGGCCACACCCACCAAGCAACCAGGCAGAGAACCCCTTGCTAAAATTTTTGAAGCCCACCCCTGGCTACAAGCATATTGAAAATTACTTGATGGCAACAAAAATGCATTACTCCATGTCTCACTGATACCATCTGGTGGTTTTTAGGATATTTGTATTCCAGGTATGACAGATCCAACCCCCTGGTGCTTCTATTCACATGAATTCAGTACTGACCAGGTAAGCCAAGATCAGAATTCTAAGCAGAAGATTTGAGGAAACAAGCAGAGATTCTGCCCAGACTGAGCTTTCATGTTCCCTCAAGGCCTAGCTTCTGTGTTATAGAATCCATAGCAGGATTACCTGACCCATCTTTCTCACTTCTGTGGCTTTCCTTCACTTCCCAATTGAGGCTTCTATAGCACTGACTATAGTTTGAGCAGATGGTTGGAGTAGATCAGTAAAGTTCCCAATGTCGGGAGCTTTAAGATGCGTGGACTTCTTTTCCCAGAATTCCTCAACTTCTTAAAGTTGCCAAGGTTAAAGAAACCTTAGCTTAGATGGCTAGTTAATTGTCTTACAGTTCTATGATGGCTCTTCAGAACTAGAACATAGAATAATAGAATTGGAAGGGGCCTTGGAGGTCTTCTAGTCAACCCCCTGCTCAAGCAGGAGACCCTATACCATTTCAGAAAAATGGTTGTCCAGTCTCTTTTGGAAATCCTTCAGTGATGGAGCAACCACAATGTCAGCACGTCAAGATCCATTTATCCTAGTGCTGACATAGAAGGAGAACGCAGGCGTCTGCAACAGGATGGTTGCCTTTCACCTACTTATTTCCTCTGGAGATAATGTCCCCTAGGAGATGGATGGGTGGGGGGAAATTCCTTGAATTGGAGCGGTAGATTAGGGATGAATGATTGGGAAGCTGGCCAATGAATGCAGAGGAGTGGGGGAAGGAAGAGGAGGGGTTTTTGGGCAGCACGTCAGTGCCGGCTGCAACGAGTCGATGTAAAAAGTGCTGTGCTTAATAAAATGAAAGTTTGTTTTATAAAAGACTTTGTTTGCGATGCAATTTATTTGAAGACAGCCTGAAAACCTGACATACGTCTGAAGGCAAGCTATTCCATTGGTTGATTGCGCTAAACGTTAGGAATTTTCTCCATAGTTCCAGGTTGCTTCTCTCCTTAGTTTCCATCCATTGTTTCTTGTCTTGCCTTTTGGTGCTCTGGAAAATAGTTTGACCCCCTCATCGTTGCCCCTTCTCAAATGTTGGAACACTGCTGTCATGTCACCTCTAGTCCTTCTTTTAATTAGACTAGACGTACCCAATTCCTGTAATGGTTCTTCATATCTTTTAGCAATTAGCCCAGTGGTGAAATCCATTTTTTTTTACTACCGGTTCTGTGGGTGTAGCTTGGTGGGTGTGGCTTGGTGGGTGTGGCAGGGGAAGGATACTGCAAAATCTCCATTCCTACCCCACTCCAGGGGAAGGATACTGCAAGATCTCCATTCCCTCCCCACTCTGGGGCCAGCCAGAGGTGGTATTTGCCGGTTCTCCAGACTACTCAAAATTTCCACTACCAGTTCTCCAGAACCTGTAGAACCTGCTGGATTTCACCCCTGAATTAGCCCCCTACTCATTCTTTGTTGCTTTTCTCTGCACTCTTTTGCACTCAAAGACACTGCTTTCACACTCCATCCAGGGGTATTCCCTGGGGCACAACTATGTATAAAGTTGTACAGGTAGATGGTGAGAATTGAACAAGGCCTTACCATATGAGAATGGATAAGGCATTTTCCACTGTTCCTCTCTCCAGGTACTCATTTAGTCATGCTGGCCACATGACCACGGAGCCGTCTTCGGACAGCGCTGGCTTTGAAACTCATAACTCATTCTCCATGTCATACAAACCTCAGACTGAGGGTGAATTTTCAACTAGGTTTGCTGTTTGTTTGTTTGTTTTCTCAGGCTAATTCTAATGATCAGGCTTCTATGGAAAAATCAATTTAAAGAATCAAGGAGATTCTCCCAGGGAAACTTTAAATGGAGTCAAAAAGTTCTTCCTTCGGGCTAAAAATGAAATCCTTATCCTAGGGGTTTTTTTAAAAAATTATTATTATTATGATAAGCACAGAGGGCAAATGCTATGTTGGGTTCAAGCTGCTAAAAGGCTGGTAGATCTCAGAAGGTTTTGAGAAAATTGGATAACGTGATGCAGAACACTATGGCACATGGGCTGTGTAGTGACTGTGCAGTCAAAAATGCAGAAGGTCTTTAGCAAATAGTTGATAGAACTCATTACCTGAGGATTTAGCCTTTGCCATGAGCTTTCTATGAGAAAGGAAAGAAACCTTTCCTGAAATCAATTCATTGCATAGCTTTCTTATTCTACTTACAAGTACTTGAAAGAGAGTGTTTGGCTTAAAATAACCCTAGTAAGGTTTCTGGCTGAGTAGAGATTTGAATCTGAATATCCCATATTTTAATTTAGGGCTATCAAAACTGGAGTGGGCATGGTAACCTAGTGGTTAAGATGCTGGGCTTATTAACCAGAAGGTTGGCAGTTCGAGACCCAAGTACCATGTGTGATAGGCTGAAGTCCTGTTCTTGCCCCAGCATCAGGGGTGAAATGATCCCGGTTCGGACTGGATCACCCAATCCGGCAGCGATGGCGGCAGGTGGTTCGGAGAACCGGAAGCAAAAATCCTTCCCCCCCCCCCATGCCCAGCTGAGCCGTGCAATCATCAGAGGCTTTTTTTTATTTTTAAAAACATTTTTTCTACAACCTCTTTGGCCAAAAAAATGCTTTTAAAAGTTAAAAAAAAGCCTCTGATGATCATGCGGCTCAGCTGGGATCGTCAGAGGCTTTTAAAGGCATTTTTTTTACAACCTGTTCAGCTGAAGAGGTTGTAGAAAAAATGGTTTTAAAAGTAAAAAAAAAAAGTTGGCCACGCCCATCCAGTCACATTGCCCCCACCAAGCCACGCCCACAGAACCGGTAGTAACAAATTTTACATTTCACCACTGCCCAGCATGCAAATGCTAGTAGATGCTAGTAGATAAACAGGTATCACTTCAGTGGGAAGATAACACTGAGCCCTATCTAACAAAATGAAATTCAATGTAGAGAAAAGTAAAGTCTTACACTTAGGAAAGAAAAAAAACAAAAGTACACATAGAGACTGGGTGAAATCGGGCTTAATAGTAGTAACTGTGAGAGGGATCTTGGAGTCTTAGTGGACAACCAGTTAAATATGAGCCAACAGTGTTGGCAGCCAAAAAAGCCAATGTAATCCTAAATTGCATTAACAGAGGGATACAATCAAGATCAAGTGAGGTACTAATGCCGCTCTATAAAGCTTTAGTAAAACCACTCCTGGAATACTGCATCCAGTTTTGGTCACCACCACACACTATAAAAAAGATGTTGAGACTCTAGAAAAAGTGCAGAGAAGAGCAACCAGGATGATTAGGAGACTGGTGACTAAAACATATGAAGAACAGTTATAGGAATTGGCCATGGCTAGTCTAGTGAACAGAAGGACCAGGGGAGACATTATAGCAGTCTTCCAATCAGTCCACCCACCTGCCCGGATGTCTCTGTGTATGCGCAGAAGCGATGCGCGCGCACACCCACGAGTGAACCGGTAGCAACGGGATTTGAAACCCACTACTGGTTCTAATATTTGACGGGCTGCCACAGAGAGGAAGGGGTCAAGCTATTTTCCAATGCACCTGAAGGCCAGACAAGGAATAATGGATGGAAACTGACCAAGGAGAGATTCAACCTAGAAATAAGGAAGAACTTTCTGACAGTGAAAACAATCAACCAATGGAACAGAAGTTGCCTTCAGAAGTTGTACAGCCCATTTTATCTGACGATGCAGAGAGTAGTACTGTATTACACCCTAAGAAACTTTATCATCATCCAACGATCATCTGAATCTTTGCAGCTCAGACAGGGTATACGTTAATCTACATCCCTATCCTGCTTGGGAATCAAGCAGAATTAGAAATGTGAATTCATAAATAGCTATCAGGCCTACTAGCTAAAAAAATGTCATTGGAAATTTTAGAGTCCAGATGTCAGGGTCAAGAAACTTAGAATAATTGTTGCATTCAAGCCCAAAGCCAGTTGGCAAATTCATTGGTGAATTCAAGAATGAGCCTTTTTAAAATTCTACCGATAGGGATAGAATAGAATAGAATAACAGAGTTAGAAGGGACCTTGGAGGTCTTCTAGTCCAACCCCCTGCCCAGGCAGGAAACCCTACACCACTTCAGACAAATGGTTATCCAACATCTTCTTTAAAACTTCCAGTGTTGGAGCATTTACAACTTCTGGAGGCAAGTTGTTCCACTGATCAATTGTTCTAACTGTTAGGAAATTTCTCCTTAGTTCTAAGTTGCTTCTCTCCTTGATTAGTTTCCACCCATGGCTTCTTGTTCTACCCTCAGGTGCTTTGGAGAATAGTTTGACTCCCTCTTCTTTGTGGCAAACCCTGAGATATTGAATGGTTACATATTTTTTTCCTTACTCTATTCCTCTCTTTTATATCATTGTAGACAATCACACTGTGGCTTGCTATCACTTCTGTTCCTTGTCACAGAGTCCCTTTATTGCAATAGCCAGAGACCATGGGATAATGATTGTTATAAACCCCCAAAATGTGACACAATATCATTTCATCACAAGGTCATTTCAGGGAGTGCTGAAGAAGGGAAAAAGTCTTCCAGAAAGATCTGGCACTGCTGTAAATTTACTTTAAAAAGTGCAACCCGGATAAAAAAGATCCTAGGCCATCTTATCCATTTTTACCTCTCCAGTAATTTCATCCTCCATTGTGTTCACTGGGTTTGGCTTAGATTTCTTTTAGGCCGATACTTCCAGTTCATGAGGGAAAAGAAGACTGAAGGCTGATGAAGATATGGAGAAAGGAAGTTGAATTACATCATACTTGCCATGTTCACCATTGTGCGATTCTAAATGTATGCAGAACTAAAGCCAAAGAGGTCACACTGTGGCTTCCAAAGAGGTCACATTGGTAATATTTGGCATCAAAATGGATGATTTAGGATAGTGGGTTATTTATTGAAAAAAAAAATGCTAAAATATGAATGGGAATGGCTGCGCAAAAGCTCACAAAGCCACATTCATTTCCCTCTCAAGCATCTACAACTCCATAAGGCTTTTCAATGTCCCACCTCCACTTCAATCCAGAAGACCATCATCATGTCATGAGTTGACCTATTCGCTATGTCAGGGTTCCAAGTAATAGATTAATAGATGGGCATTGAAGGCATGGCACAGCAGAACCTGAGGCTTTATCTGTCTCATGTCAGGGTTCCAAATAATACATCCATAGCAAGCAAAACTCCAAGGCAGGTAGATTCCTTAAAGGATAGCTTTATTGGAAAAAAAATCATATTGGCACATATTTGGGGAAAACCAACTCTAAAGGTTCCCGCCGTTTTCACCAAATTAAAAGAGAACGTTTTTCCTCAAACCTCAATCAGTCACATGGTCCAATCAAGATGCTGTCTGGCCATCTGGAGTCCGCCCTCCTTCTTCCATGGTCCAGGTGTGAGAATGTCCTTGGTTCTCAAGAGAAAGCATTTTATTTTGGCTACACAAACTCCTCTATCTCTAATCCCCCCTTCCCTATCCCTCAGCTCCAGTGTGGCAACACTGAAGCTCCAATATGGCTCCGGTCAGGTCAGCTTCAGGGTTGACACTCTATGTTCGTTCTATTCTTCCTTCTTTGCAACCTCTAGGTCAGTGGTGAAATCCAATTTTTTTTTACTTACCAGTTCTGTGGGCGTGGCTTGGTGGGCATGGCAGGGGAAAGATACTGCAAAATCTCCAATCCCACCCCACTCCAGGGGAAGGATACTGCAAAATCTCCATTCCCACCCCATTTTGGGGCCAGCCAGAGGTGGTATTTGCCAGTTCTCCAGAACCTGTCAGAACCTGCTGGATTTCACCCCTGCTCTAGGTCTAAAAAAAGCGCTAATACTTTGACGCCAAGGCTGAAAAATAGGACTCCTGTAGGGAACATATAAGAAAGAATTGGCAAGTTACACTCAGTATGTGGGATCCTTCAGTGTTCATGGAATAGAGAATAGATAACTTGGAAGGAAACAAGTCCAAAACCCCAATCTTTTGTGAAGAACATCAGTAGCGAAATCTGCAATAGTTATATATTGTTATAAACAACAATTAATTAGTAATTGTTGGTGTGTGTGTGTGTCTGGCTAGCGGGATGCCTGGTGGCTGGGTGGAGAGAGAGAGATGTTAGAGAGAGATGTTAGATGAAAGTTAGACAGACAGACAGACATAATGTCATGGATCGGTGTAAGTTAAGGAAGTTCCAAATCCTTGATGATTATAAAAAAAAAAAACCCACTAAGAACACATCAGCTATTTATTCCTTTGGAAAATGAGTCAGTTTGCCAGATATGGATATTTCTACTGAGGAAAATGAAAGTGATTTGCCGTCCTCCCCCTCCAGTTTTGTTCTGCTCGCTTACACAGTTCAACAGGGTTTAATGTGCTCATAATAAAGATGCATGTTGTGTACTGATATCCTTACTCCACTTCCCCTGCTGCACTTTTCTTTTTTTTTCTTGGCCTTGCACACGCACAAAAGAAGACCAAGGAAAACCACTACTACTTGCTACACAATCCTATTTTGCCTACCCAGTGGTTCTAGTGATTTGTGGACAACACTACAACACTCCTGTGGATGAGAGGGAACCTCCCTTTCATAGGCCAGAAAAGGGATAGGCAGGGGAAAAAATGGAAAGAGAAGGAAAGGTTTGTAAATGTCAGGGGATTTCGGCAAGAGTAATTACCCTCGTCTTCAATATTAATCAGCAATTAGAGGCCCATCCATAAAACAGGCTGCTGATCCTGCAGCTGAAACAACGACAGTCCTATGGCTTGGCTCTTAAGAGTTTAACTATTTGTCTAAGTGGCAAAGTACTGGGACTCCTGTGGTTAGCAAATGTCAAGCTTGCTAGATAATTCAGACAGGAAGGTGAATTGATTCTATTTTATTGTAAGGTTGCATTAACAGAATCTTGCAAATCTGAAAGTACAGTTCTCACCCCATCGCTTTTACAGGCCAAGAAACTAGGGAAGATCCCTTTTAAGACATTTGCCAAATCCAGTGGTGGGATTCAGCCGGTTCGGGCCGGTTTGGGGGAACTGGTAGTTAAATTGCTGGCTGGTCCCACCCCTTCCTGCCCCTTCCAGGAGTTCCCACGGGCCCCATTTTGGCTCCCAAAACGGGGCGTGGGGTGGTGGCGCAGCCCCCCTGGGGCCTGTTTTCACTCCCAGGAGGCTTCAGGGAGGACTACTAGGCCCAAAACAGGGCGTAGGGGGTGGCATGTCCCCCCTGTGGCCTGTTTTTGCTCTCAGGGGGGTGCAGGAGGCCGAGTGCTGCCTATCACACCCCTTGGCCACGTCCACTGAACCACGCCCACAGAATCAGTAGTATCCCACCACTGGCCACATTCTATTCCTTCTCTGGGCTATGCTGCCTCTTATCTCACTACTGTCCCAGCTGTGACTTCCCACTATCTTCCAAGGTCATTCCCACATACCATTACAGCAATGGGTGTCATTCTACTAGTGGGCAGTATTCATTTCTGTTTCTTAGCTGAGGGAATCAGCATTGCCAAAGACCCTTTCCATGGTCATGTGGCCAACATGACTATACACCAAGATGCACAGAAAGCTGTTACCTTTCCACCAAAGTGGTACCTATTTATCTACCTGCTTTTGCAAGCTTTTGAACTGTTAGGTGGGCAGGAGTTTCGACAAGGACAGAAGCTCACCCCATCGCATGGTGCTTGGGTCTCGAACCTGGGCTGTCAGTTTTAATCACTGAGCCATCACGTCCCCTTCTACTAATGATATACTAACAGTATATTATAGTGCTATACTGGTATACTAGTGTAGCACTATACCATTCCTTTCCTGCATTAGAGGAACAGCATTTTGTACTGCTAGTTCAGCAGATCAGCAGATCAAATCTCACCGGCTCAAGGTTGACTCAGCCTTCTATCCTTCTGAGGTGGGTAAAATGAGGACCCAGATTGTTGGGGGCAATATGCTATTTAGTATACTGTCGATTGTTGTAAGCCGCCCAGAGTCCTCAGAGAGTGGGCGGCATAGAAATATGATTAATAACATAAATAAAATAATAAAAATACAAACCACAGATCCGGTTTAGCCACCAGCCTCGCTATCACGCTGTCAAAAGACTAGGAGAAAATATGGAACAATTTATTGAACTCTATTAAGCTGCAAAGAATGTATTATAAAAATTACCAAGCAGGAAGTAGCCGTTGTATTGAGCTCTTGCTGAATAGATGCAACTCAAGCACTTTTAGAGATGTGTGATGTGGCACTTATGAGTAGTGATTCTCTCAACCCCATTTGGGAATAGGATGCCTTAACTTCAGGACTGGAGAAATGAGGAACTCCTGCACCCTGAATACATTTCTCCCTCTGTACTTTCTGACATTGTCCTGTCACTTCACTTCACTTAAACACGGTGTTTATCAAATCCTGAGGTTCACATGCAGGTTCCTAAACCATGGATAGCAGTGCGTGTATACAAATGTCTTTAATTCTGACATTGGGCCGGTGTTGAGGAATCAGAAGACTATTGGTTGTTTTTTGTTTGATGTGGTTACAGATTGTTTTATGCTCCTGCTGTGAGTCTCAAGAGACAGTCAAGTTCAAGGATCCCCAGTGTTGTGGTCCACCCACAGCCTGCGGAGCTGGCAGCGGAGTCAGACAGCGATGAGGAAGAACATGGGCCAGTCCTGGAGGCTGGGGAAGGCCCGGATGAGGGCTCTGCATCAGAGGCAGAGATGGGGACAGGGCCATCGGGGAGTGAGGTGAGGATTTTGGAGCCTCCAGAGGCTGACAGTAGAGAGGCAAGGGAACATGAAGAGCCTGTTCGTAGTGCACGTATGAGAAGAGCTGCCAGAAGGCAAGAGCAGATAAAGCAGAGAGGACGACTCAGGAGTAGGGCCAAGAGATGATTGGCCCCTCCCATAAGGCTTAAAAGACCAGCAACGGCTCTTGAGCTCTTTGTCGGAAAACAACATTGAGAAAATTGCTTCTTGTTTCACTGTATTCATTTCTTATTGGCGTCTTCTGCTTCTGAACTTTTGCCAAGAAAAGCCTTTGACAGTTTGCTTAATTATTCCAAGGTCAGTGATAAACTGAGGAATGGAGTTTTGAAGAATTTGCTTTAATTTAGTTTGGACTATGCTGAGAATGAGTTAATTCTCAGCTGTTCTAATAAAGTCTGTTTGTTTTCCAACTGCTTGCATTTAATACTAACTACTTGGGCCTGGGTCATAACACCCAGCTCCAAAGTTGTTAAGTAAATCACTGAAGTTGTTAATACACTTACACTGTCCAGTTGGCGAATCCAGAAAAAGAAACTCCTGGGACATTATTTTACCAAGAGTATAAACTTTACTGAATAAATCTACTGTCAGGTTCCGGAATGGCACAGAGAAAAAAAACCTCCAAACCACAATGGACTTTGATGTGAGAGTTCTTTATCATGTGCTTTGGCACGCTCCGACAATCACCCGTGAAAAGTGAAT
This sequence comes from Arizona elegans, assembly GCA_022577455.1. Taxonomy (NCBI): domain Eukaryota; kingdom Metazoa; phylum Chordata; class Lepidosauria; order Squamata; family Colubridae; genus Arizona; species Arizona elegans. The sequence continues at coordinate 78,779,112 of JAKOOJ010000007.1, forward strand.
CATTGTCAGGGCTATTCGCGCTGTGCTTCCCACCACCTTTTGAAGTTTCCTGCTTCACCCTGTTGCTCCACCCACAGCCCAACTTCCACCTTCCAACCCCCCCTCCAGCCGACAATCAGTCCTGCTTTGTTCTTCCCAGCAGCCAGTCCCTGCTGCGGCTTTGGTTCCTGCCAGTGAAAGGCCCTGAACATCAGCTGGTCCTTAGTCCGCCTCTCAGCTGTGAGGTGGCAGCAAAAATGGTGGCACCCCTTGCAGCAGCCACAGCACCAGTTTTTGGAGGCCGTAGTGGCGAGGGTGACGTTTTGGCTGTAACGGGAAGGTACCAGGGCCCCGGGGACTGCAGCAGTCTTAATCGAGGCCAGGACAGCAGTGGGCATGATGGCGGCTGCAGTGGTGGCATGCTCTGAGAGGCTAGGCTGGCGGGCTGGTGGTCCCCCCCCTCCAGAATGGCAGCCCTGGCACTTCGGGGCTGACATCTACATTGGTACGTAAGAAGCAAAACCAGTTCTGGGCTTCCTGCACAAACACACGAATAATTCATTCCCCCTTTCCCCATGGGCCACCCACAGTCCATCATGTCCACCAATCAGTTCTGTCCATTTTGTTTTGGGAACCACACTGTGACATCTACTCTGGGTGTCCTTGGGGCAGGGGGAAGCAATGTCTCTGCTTGAATGCCATTCCCCCCACCCTTGCATTCCAATCCACCACCACCCTATTCTTTGTCAAGTTGAGCTAGTGAAGCGGAATACAGGTGAAATGTTCGAGTCAATCTTGACACACGTTTTTTAAGTGAATTGATTTGGTTTCTCAGAAGGTTGCAAAAGGTGATTGCATGACCCTAGGATACTGCAACCGTCATGCCAGGTGCCAAATGTTCAAATGATGATCATGTGATCACGGGGATGCTACAATGGATGTAAGTGTGAAAAATGGTCCTCAGTCACTTTTTTTTCAGTGCTGTTGTAAGTTCAAATGGTCACTAAATGAATGGTTGTACAGTAGTGGCCAAAATTGTGGAAACCTTTTGGGAAAAGTGTATTTTTTGAGATTTGATGGCTAACAACACCACTTTTTTTTTTTTTTTGGAGTTTCAAGATAATCATATTCCACTGCTGGAATGGCCTGGGAATAGCCCAAATATTAACCCAATTGAAAATCTATTGAGCTGACTAAAGAAATCTGTTAGTCAGAAGTTGCCCAGCAATAAAACCCAGTTAATACAAGCAATCATTCAATCTTGGTTTCACATTATAACAGCTGCAGAATTAAAAGACTTGGTTTCACTCCATGGGAAGACATTGTAAGGCCGTAATTCATGCTAAAGGTTACCCAACTATTAACTGACATGGTGATCATTTTTGTATATCTCGTTTTTTTCTACGTGTTTCACTTTTCTTCTTTATACTGTGACTGCTATTCTAATAGAAAATCCTTCATAAAAGTTATTGCATTACATTCTTGATTAAATTATATTTCCATTGATATATAATTTTATGGTACTACTTCCCAAAAAAGTGGTGTTATTAGCTAGTTTTAGAAAATACACTTTTCCCAAAAGGTTTCCACAATTTTGGCCACTACTTTAAGTTGAATCCTCCTTGTAGTAATGGTGACTATTACTCAAATGATGGATTTGATTACAGACCAAAGGGAGATTTAACATAGAAAAAAACCTGCTGTTGTTGTTATTATAGAAAATCTTTTCAGAAAGCCTGTTTAGAAGCTCTCCTTCTTTCCCAGATAAGGTGAACCCTTTTCTTTCAATCTACTGAATCTTTCAATTTACTGAAATCCTCCCCTCCCCGTGAAATGGGTAGCAATGCCATCTTATTCAAAAGTTTTTTTTTTAAAAAAAAAATGAATTGGGAAAGGATCATCCCTGTCTTTGCCAGGGGCAGAGGAGACATTTTCTCCATCTAACCCTTCCGTGAACTTGGGGGAAAGTGCTGTTATAAATCTCTGGCCTATAAGCCAGCTGCATGATGGAGAAAATGTCTAATTAAGACCAAAAACAATTTCCTATCTTTAGGGGAAAAGAAGGAAAGCCTATATAATAAGAAAAAATGGAGTCCATAGTCCTGCCCCAGGGGGGAAGATAAAACCACTTCTACTTTAAATGTTTATATTGCCCATTGCTATGATATCTAGGGAGAGAGAGAGAGAGAGAGAGAGAGAGAGAGAGAGAGAGAGAGAGGGAGGGAGGGAGGGAGGGAGGGAGGGAGGGAGGGAGAGAGGGAGGGAGGCTCGGAAAGCAATTAATAATGGATCAAAGTCAAGTACATCTGGAGTATAGTTCTGCAGGGGGTCTGTCCTGATTTCTGTGGTATTCAAGATTTTTAGGCAGGGGAAAAACTTGAAGCATGTTAAAATTTTTGGATGCTTCCAAATTAGGAGGGTTGCAAGTCCTGTGGAGGATTGGGCTGATTTTTTTTAAAAAATCCCTGTTGCTTTTGAATTTGTTAAGAGGTTAGGATGAAAATGAGGACTCAGCCCAAATTCTATTCCAATCATTTTTGTGGTTTTTTTTTTTTCCTTGACGGGAATGAGTAGAGAATTCAGCAACATTTTTGGAACGGATCAAAGGCATTTAAATTTGCAAAGTTACAATTCTAAAACAGATTAGTGTCAGCCTTCCTAGTAGACTAGACAGGAAACATGACAAGATGAGCTAATTCTACTTTATTGTAGGGCTACACTAACAGAATCTTACAAGTCTGGAAGTACAAATCTTCCACCGTCTCTTTTTCCCATCTGATAAATTAGAATAGATCCTTTGTAACTTTCTTTCCCTACCTGTTATTCAGCTGTGGGCTCCTCTGCCTTTTATCTGATTTTTCCCTAGGCAGCTTCTCTTTCCTTTATATTATTTTGTTTTTCTCTCTTAAAGACCAACAATGTTCAAATAGTTAGAAGCTAACATTTTCTTATTCAGGAATGTTCGTTGTTGGGCAGATCCAGGTAACCTAATTATTAGGACTCATTTTAGAATATCACAGTACCATTTGTCTGTTGTTGTGACTCAGACCCCTGAGCCCATCTTATCAGAGGGAGAAAGCTCCGAAAGTGAAGGAGAGGAGTTGGCCAGGCCTCCCTCTCCAGGACCCTCCTCTCTGGCAATGCCTCAGGTGTCCCCCGAAAGAGAAGAGATTGGCCAGGAGCCAGGTGTCACCGAGCAGTCACAGTCGGACAGTGAAGAAGATAAGTCTTGGCTGGATCCATGCCAGCATCAGAGAGACAAGCGCACGCAGCAGAAAAGGAGGCATGCCAGAGATTAAGCTGAGTCACTGGACCACACCCCACAGGGGATAAAAGGGGGTGTGGTGGCCATTCAGGCTCTGTGATGGACAAAACTAAACAACTAGTGAGTCACATTGTATCTCTGAAACTACGTTATCTGCCTGCCTTGGATTTAATATGGACTGGACTTGACAATTCTGTGGCTTTGTGTATTTGTTTTGATTCTCGGTGAGTAAAGTTTTTGGCAAGCAGCTACTGGGTTGCTGCCAATCCTGTTATCGAAGGAATTTATTGTCTGCAAGGTTTATTTAACTCCTGGCTGACTGTTTGTGTGCGTGTGTGAGATGGGGACAGAACATCTGTTTAGAATATCACAGTACCATAACCAGGGGTGCAGTAGTGGGATTCAAATCCCGTTGCTACTGGTTCGCTAATGGGTGTGCGTGTGCACATGCGTGCCACTTCTGTGCATGTGCAGAGACATCCGGGCAGGTGGGCAGAGCCTCCCACCGCTACCGGTTCGCCCAACTGGGGCAAGCTGGTAGCAACCCACCACTGCAGAGGTGTCAAACTCAAGGCCTGCAGGCTGGATTCGGCCCACAGGGTGCTTAGATCTGGCCCAAAGGGCCACCCTGGACAGAGCAAAGGATCGGCCTGCGGTGCCTCTGTCAGTAAAAACAGAGCTAAGGAGGTCGACATGTGGTTCTCCCAGGCTCCATTTTTGGTCGTGATGGATTCCTGCAGCCCTCTGCCATCAAAAATGGAGCTTGAGTGGGGCTACGTGACCGTGCCAGAAATGGTGCTTGGGAACCCGTTTTCACTGGCAGAGCACTTGGACCACCACAGGCACCCCTGACACGAGTGATGTTGAGCTGGCCACATCCACCTGGCCATGCCTTCCTGCTCCCACCCTCCGAGGTCAAACACAATCCTAATGCAGCCCTAATTGAAATTGAGTTTGACAACTCTGGTATAGGGTTTCCTGCTTGAGCAGAGGGTTGGACTAGAAGACCTCCTAAGTCTCTTCCAACACTGTTGCTCAGTTATTGTTACTCTGGATTCTTTTCCGCTGGCCATGCTCACTAGAGCCATGCTGACTAGAAGTTGGTCTCAAACCTTGGAAGACATCAGTTGTTCAATACTCCTTTTTGTAGTGATGTGCTTGATAACACAAGTACAGTATGAACCATACTTTTACTTCTTTTTGAAACCCCATCTCCATCTCTCTGTTCCTCTCCCACTTTTTCTTCTTTAAAACATGGTCCTTGTTTAACCTGAGCTCTTAGGACATTATGTTTCCCCAAAATTTTGGTACTATTGTTTCAGCATTTCCAAAAGTTGGTCTTCACTTAGTTGTTGGTTTGTCCTTACCCACCGCTTAGACCTTGCCTTGCCCAGTTTTTTGAATAAACTCATTTAAAGAGACCCTGCCATTGGCCTGCACATAACTTTTCCTTGTTCTAAACCCCTTGCAAGTTACTTCTGAGGACCAGTAGACCACATTCTCCATAACAGTGTGTACTTTCCAAAACCCACTTCTCACACCATCTTATCTCTGAGCTTTCTTGAATATCAAATAACAATAGCACTTAGACTTATATACCGCTTTACACAGTTGTGGGTTGCTCCTGGTTTTGTCTGGTTCTTGTGAACTGGTAGTAAAAGTGGTGGGAGGCTCCGCTCACCCACCCAGATGTCATAATGGATGATCTGTGCATAAGCACGTGCGCGCTACCATTGCGAACCGGTAGTAAAAGTAAGTAGAACCCATCCCTGGGTTTACAGTGCTTTACAGCCCTCTCTAAGCAGTTTACAGAGTCAGCATATTGCCCTCAACAATCTGGGTCCTCATTTTACCCACCTCGGAAGGATGGAAGGCTGAGTCAACCTTGAGCCTGGTGAGATTTGGTCTGCCAAATTGCAGGCAGCCGGCAGTCAGCAGAAATACTAACCAGTACTGCATTCTAACCACTGTGGCTCATTTAAAAAAAAATGGGCTTTTATTTATTTATTTTTTTATGGTATTTTTATTGTTAAAGAATAACAAAGAGAAAAAAAAAACAATACAAAAATCAATAGTAAAGAAAGAAAAAAATTTTCCCCCAACGTGCTATACAAATGGAAAGGAAGTTTTAGGAAATTATAGTCTTCAATTCTTCCAAAAATCTCTTTGATAGGGTACTGGCGCCGATTCATTCAATCTCCCAAGTGCAAAGTCCACAAATGGTTGCCAAGTGTTCCAAAAAACATTCTCTTTGTATATACCACTTCTAATTTTAATATCACAAGTCAATTTATCATTTAATACAAATTTCCATGTTTCATTATACCATTCTTCTAATTTTAAGTCAGCATTTAATTTCCAATATCTAGCAATTATAATTCTCCCCATTATAACCAAAATCCTCACTAATTCTCTTTCTCCAGTTGTTAATGTTGTTTCATTCAATATTAATAATAATACGGTTTCCGATTTCAATTTGACCCTCCTCTTAATCATTTCAAATATTTCATTTTCTATCCTAGACCAAAAAAGTTCAACCCCATTACATTTACACCACATATGAACATATGTCCCAAGTTCCACTTTACATCTCCAACACGGGACCGCCTACTACCACCAATAGCCTCCCACCGGCCAGTACGCTCCCATAGAGAGGGGCTCCTCCGGGTGCCGTCGGCCAAACAATGTCGACTGGCGGCCCCTAGGGGGAGAGCCTTCTCTGTGGGGGCACCTACGATCTGGAACGAGCTCCCCCCGGAGATACGGAGGATCCCGGATCTGCGCACCTTCCGCCGTGCGCTTAAAAGGTTTTTATTCCATCAAGCTGGCCTGGCCTAAATCTTCTCCTTTTTAAAATTTTAAAATTTAAAATTTAAATTTTAAACATGAATTTGATATTATGGGATATTTTTAAAATTTAGCCAAACTGTTTAATCTGTTTTAACCTATTTTAAATTTTGTATTTTCTGTGTTTTTATCTTTTGGCTGTTCACCGCCCTGAGTCCTTCGGGAGAAGGGCGGTATAGAAATCTAATAAAACATAAAACATAAAACATTTTATCCACTTTATTATCCATTTGAAAAAGTCGTATTGGGGTCAGATACCACTTCCAAATAACTTTATAATTATGTTCCTTAATCCTTATTGATAAAAGAACTGGGTATTGAAATTTCTAATCAAAATTGGAATATGAACTGGGTTAGCAGAATAATGAGGACATTATCAAAAAATGGGCTTTTAACCCCCATAAACCACCTAGCCCAGAGGTGGGTTTCAGCAGGTTCTGACCAGTTCTGGAGAACCGGTAGTAGAAATTTTAAATAGTTCAGAGAACCAGTAGTAAAAATTCAGACTGGCCCTGCCCCTCATCTATTCTCTGCCTCCCAAGTCCCAGCTGATCAGGAGGAAATGGAGATTTTACAGTATCATTCCCGTGTCACGCCCACCAAGCCATGCCCACCAAGCTATGCCACGCCCACCAAGCCACACCCACAGAACCGGTAGTAAAAAAATTTGAAATCCATCACTGACCTAGCCTGTATCTGAAGCACATTCACACTCAGACAAAGGTTCATTCACCCTGCCCGTCCCCTACCAAAAAATGTTATTTCGTAGTAGAAAGTTCACAAACTTCAGGCTTAGCATCCTATAGGAATATTTACTGTGGCAGAAATTCTTAGTTTATGTTGTTGTTCTTCCCAAGTCAAACAACACTATGGTAAGAACTCCACAGGCCCTCAGCATAACAGAGTGGGAATTTCCGCAGAGCCACAACAGATCCTTTCCTGCTTTCTACTTGGAGAAAACTGAAACTATAATCAGGAAAAACAAAAAAAAAAACAGAAGTCAAACTGTTGTAAGTTCTTTGCCCCTAGGAATCGTCTCGGCATTTCTACTTACTTACAGTAAGAAACCATCATCCAATTCCTGGCTTTTTTTTTTTTAATCAAATTTGTAATTTGGATTTAGACATGCGTTCTTGAAAATCTGGGCTGTACAATATTCATATATCCTTGTAATTCCTCCTCCTCCTCCCCTTCCTTTTCAGCTGCTGGCAATAATTGAGCTTTTCATGACAGCAGTGGAGAAATATTATTTCGATAAATATTAGACCCCATTTTCTCTTCTTATTAAACTTTGTTGGCAGATCAGGCTAACATGCTGTCATTGGTCTCTGTTAATTAGAGCATGTTCTGCTGAAAACCAGCAGCTCCAAATATGCCAAAGCAGAGCATGGTCTCCCTACCAAGATGTCTTGTGTGATAAGTGGTGCATTGCCACAAAGAGTGTGCATTGCTTACATTTTTAGAGCTATTAAGCCAGGATAATTATGGAACAATCTAGGCAATGTTCAATAGTCCATGCAGATGCCTGACAGGGCATGTTTTCTCTTAATTAGGAATTTGAATGCCTAATGCTTGCATATTAATGGAAATAATTGGATAGATGTTTTACATTTTCTTCACTTTTGCTGACAACCAAGCAAGGGATTGCATGAATCAATGCATCTACAGAAACCAGCTTCTGTTGTTTGCGCATCCTGGGCTGTCTAATGCGGTTAAGTGGGTCTTTGGGGGGAAACCGATGCTCCACCTTGCATTTTAAATTGATCTACCAATCGTTTTGTGCCTAAGAATGCATTGTTCCTTCCGGATTACATTGCTGATTTGATAAATGGCATTAATTATTTTCAGGTGGGATAGAGTGCGCTGCTGCTAGCCAATCAGGCAGGGTCTTTCCTCCATGCGCCAATGTATTCCCTTTCCAACCTTTCTTATTTCCCCTTCCCCAAACAGTGAGCCAGCATCCAACAACCGCTGAGAAAATATTGGACTGTTTGGAGGATTGCACTCTTCTTAGGGCTCTTCTCCCTAAAAACAATTTTACACACACACACACACATACACACACACCATACTATTATGTTTCAGGGAAAGTCATGTTATATAAAGCACAGGAAAGAAGTTAAGAAAGAGGAGCATGAAAAATAAAGGCATGAAGTGAGAAAAAGAATACATCTATGTGGTCACTTTATCATAACCCTCTGATAGAATACCTAAAAAGCATGTTTCTGGTTTAAACTCGATTTTTTTGTTCAATTATCATTTCCAGCCAGTTATGTATATTTAGTGTTACATATACTGACGGCAGCCAGGATCACATATGCTAAATATTGGAAAAATATGAACACCCTATCAGACGAGGTTGTAATTAGAAAAAATGGGACTGTGCTGAAATGGACAGATTAGCTTTAACTTTAGAAATTAAAGACAAAGAAGATTCAGAATACTATCGGATATGGAATAAATTTTATGAATGGACAGAGAAAAGAGGTAGAAAGTAGAGAAAGTGAGATTATGAATGTTGATATTGTTAATATTGAAAATAAAGAGGTATATAACTATAAACATAGTAATTGATAAAAATGTAAATAAGCTAATGTAAGAAGAAACCTAGTTTAAACTTTTTGGTTATATTATTATTACTGCTATTATATTATTACTGTCGCTATTCGTATGTGTGCTAATATTTACTACCAACTTCCTTTGGCTTTGTTCTATTTGTAAATGATACTCTGACAATACACTGTTTTTCAAAAAATGTTTATGAATGAAAATTTATATATATAACCATGTTTCCCTGAAAATAAGACCCTGTTTTATATTTTTTTGAATCCTGAAATAAGCACTTGGCCTTATTGCCATGCGCTCAAAGCCCGATTGGTCTTATTATCAGGGGGTGTCTTATTTTGGGGAAAACAGGGTATATATGTAAAAAAAGAATACATCTAAATCTTGTTTACAGCACATTGGTCTGTCCTTGCAAACCAATTCTTGCTTCTACCATTCTACCTATTTCACAGGTTACTTATGATTCATTGTATGATTTGTTTCATGCATTCTATGGGTTGTTGTTATTGTTGTTTTGAGTATCTCCTCTTTGTCCAAACATGACTTTCTCAGTATTCTTGTCCATCTGCTCACTAATTTGCTGAGTGAAATATTCAAGAATAGCTGGAGATGTTTTTGTGTTTATGAGGTGATGAACGGGGAAGTATGGGTGGGTATCATGGATATAACGGATGGAGGAGGAGCAGGTAGAGGAGGGGAGGGCAAGGAGGAGAAGGAGGAAGAAGAGAGTGGAGGAGGAAGCAAGAAGAAGTGGGAGGAAGGATGTGGGACAGGTGATGAACCAAGCTTATTTCATGTCCTCCATGGAGCCACATTCTCATTAAATTCTCATTAATATGATCCCATGACAGTTTCAACCAGAACAGTTATTCATTCTCACATATATACAGGAGGTAGATCAGATTCAAACGTTGCTGGAGGAAGGTTTCAGAAATGGATATTTATTTCATAGATATTTAGAATATAAATTCTTTGGCTTTTCTTACTTTTAGTAGCAGAGATAATAACTTATTTCCATACCCCATTTTAGGAGTGCACAAAACCCTCCAGACATTGTATGGAAATCAGATGGTACTAGGTAAAAGTGGCCCACTGAGTTTAATATTATTATGCTGATAGTTGTTCTTTTTTCCTGAGCACTAAATTGCTTTCTTTTTCTTAAAGTGGGCACAAGGAAGGTCCAATTCAAATTTAATTTTAACACGGAGAATGTTAAAATTTAAACAAAGGAAAATTAAAACGTCTTATTTTGCTTATGTCTCCTGCTAGGAAGGGAGGACCATTAGATAAATTTGGGAAGTAGAAAACTTCAGTGTACAGTATCCTTATATATTAATTATTTGTGGTGTGATATACCTAATTATTCATATAATTTAGCTTTAATTAACATAATGCCAATTAAAAACAGACATGTCAACCTTTCCAACCTTAGTGGCTCACTTTCCTTAGCTTAAATATGACTATTCTCCATCACATCCAAATGTGATGACTATTTCATCACATTTCCCATTCATTCCATAAACCAAATATGAATTTATTCCAATTTACATGGCCAAAGCAACAGCATCCTTTCCCTTCTAAAGAACCATCATGGCAATGGCCAGAAACTGATACCATTAATTTGTAACAGCTTCATTGTTTGAAGGAGGTTCTGTTCAGTTAAAGAAAAAGGTCAGAGAATGGTTGATGTTTTGGGTTTTGGGGAAGTGGGACTTAGTAAAAGAAAGCTGAAGAGAAAAGCAGGATGTTTTTAGTTTGTTGTTGTTGTTGTTAGTTGCGAAGTCGTGTCCAACCCATCGTGACCCCATGGACAATGTCCCTCCAGGCCTTCCTGTCCTCTACCATCCTCTGGAGTCCATTTAAGCTCACGCTTACTGCTTCAGTGACTCCATCCAGCCACCTCGTTCTCTGTCGTCCCCTTTTTCTTTTGCCCTCAATCTTTCCCAGCATTAGGCTCTTCTCCAGTGAATCTTTCCTTCTCATTAGGTGGCCAAAGTATTTGAGTTTCATCTTCAGGATCTGGCTTTCTAAAGAGCAGTCAGGGTTGATCTCCTCTAGGACTGACAAGTTTGATTGCCTTGCAGTCCAAAGGACTCGTAGGAGTCTTCTCCAGCACCATAGTTCAAAGGCCTCAATTATTTATTTATTTATTTGTTTATTTGTTTGTTTGTTTATGTATTAGTTTGATTTATATGCCGCCCTTCTCCGGAGACTCAGGGCGGCTTACAATGCTTTTAAGCAATAGCCTTCATACTTTTGTATATACCTGCTTAGTAGGGCTTTTGCCCCTCCCCCCCAAGCAATGTTCTATTTTATACAAAGTCAGCTTATTGCCCCCACAAACCGGGGGGCACTCAGCCTTCCTTATAGTCCAACTTTCACAGCCATACATTGCAACTGGGAAAACCATAGCCTTGACTATACACACTTTTGTTGGCAGGGTGATGTCTCTGCTTTTTAGTATACTGACTAACTTTTCCATAGCTTTCCTCCCCAGGAGCAAACGTCTTTTAATTCTTGGCTGTAATCCCCATGTGTGGTGATCTTGGAGCCCAGGAAAATAAAATCTCCATTTCTTCCCCATCTATTTGCCAAGAATTTAGAGGGCTGGGAGCCATGATCTTAGTTTTCTTAATATTGAGTTTCAAGCCAACTTTTGCACTCTCCTCCTTCACCCGCATCAGAAGGCTCTTTAGTTCCTCTTCACTTTCTGCCATTAGAGTTGTATCATCTGCATATCTTAGGTTGTTGATATTTCTCCTGGCAGTCTTAATTCCAATTTGTGATTCATCTAGCCCCGCCTTTCTCATGATGTGCTCTGCATATAAGTTAATGTAAGTTTTTTGTTTAGTCAATTCAAAATTCAGTGTTCTTCAGCTAAATCGATTGGTCAGAGATACACTAATGTAGGAACTCATTTTGATTAATCGGTAGTTTATTCTGTAAAATCTTCAGATCGAAAAGCATGTTGCTTTTGGAATAGGAAAGACTTCCCACGAAGTATTCATTTTAAAACAGTAGTTTAAAGCACAAGTTGGTTTATTAACAGCACTGGAGGCAAAGACAAGTCTAAAAGTCTAATCCAAGACCTTAGTGCTTTCCGCCGTGCCCTTAAAACCCACTTTTTCCAGCAAGCTGGGCTGGCTTAAGAAGAAATTTTAAATGTTTTAATTGGTTTGTATTTTTAATATTTTAATATTTTTAATATTAGTTTTAATATTTGTATTTCATGTTTTTTAATTCTGGCTGTACACCGCCCTGAGTCCTCAGGGAGAAGGGCGGTATATAAATTTATAAATAAATAAATAAATAAATAAATAAATAAATAAATAAATAAATAAATAAATAAATAAATAAATAAATAAATGTAGGGTTACATTTTCTCTTTGTAGATTTATGCAAATGACAATATGCATGTAAATGCAGATTATTTTATTGGATGTAAGACAGGGCTGTCAAACTCCTGGTCAGCAGGCCGGATGTGTCATATACTGGCCACACCCACATCCGGTTTAGCGAAGGGGAAAAAAGTACCGATACATCACATGATGCCGCCATGATAATTTGAGTTTGTCACCCCTGATGTAAGAAAGCATGTGTTAGTGAGGACATTAGTCTATACCTATGAAGTAATAGGGCAGGATTTCAAAGACAATGGGTTTTTGAAAGAAAAAAAAGAGGTGGTATTTCATCAACAGAATTCTTTTCACAGAATTACTTCCTTTTCCAAGAGTTCTCCCAGGATTCAGTCTATATTCCTTGGTCTTCTAAATGTCCTATAGCTGAGCTAGATATATAATTTCCTTGGGAAATCGCTTTTATAATGAGGTGGTTGCAAATCTGACAATATGTAGATGAACCACTGCTTTATTTTTTTTTTTCTTGGGAAGATGGATTTGAGTTAAGGGCTTCCACCTTGGCCCCAAGAATTCTCCTTAACTTATTTTTTAAAATTAAAAGTTTTGATTTAAAGAGAAGATGAAAACTAACCAACTCTAGTGCAGAATAAAGAAAAGAAGGGGGGAAAGTGTAGAAATAAGAGATAAAAAGAAATAGAAAAGCTTAAAACAAATAGGTATAGGTATAGGTATACCTATTAGGTATAATTAGGTATAATTAGAAAGTTATCGCTTACTCTATAGCAGGGGTGTCAAACTCGCGTTGTTATGGTGGTGTCATGTGACGTATTGTGACTTTTTCCCCCTTCGCTAAACCAGGTGTGGCCAGTGTGTGATGCATCCAGCCAGTGAGGCTGCACGTTTGACACCCCTATTCTATACTTACAAAAAGCTCACTTTTTTGCTTTTTTTCCTAATCAAAACCACAATTTCAAAGTGCATTTTGCTATTTCATATTTTAAAAAAAGGCTACAAGGGGTTTCCAGTCAGCCATAAATCTAGAGATTGTCTTTTCTCTAATCAACGATATCAATTTAGCCATCTCTGTAAGTTGCAGCATCTTCACCAGTCATACTTCTATTGTAAGAATTCTCCTTTGTTGTCAATCCCGCCCTGCCAAGTCCTTGTTGGCTCCTTTATGACAAGTTCTTATGAGAAGTAATTTACATAATATACATTATCCTGGGAATCCTTCTGATTTAGTTTCACTTGCAAATTTCACTTGCAAATTTAGTTTCACTTGTAAATTGCCTAAATTAAAGACCCACTTTTTTTCCTCTCAGTACTAGTTGGGGAAGGAAAAAAAAGCATTATACCTGCGTTTGGTCATTTTATGAGGACGTTACTTTGATTTTAAATAGTATTCTGAATCCAGGAAAACACAACCACTTGTGTAAAGAAGTAAATTGGGGAAGCATATGTGTACCCCTAGATAATGCATTTGTGGATGTGGTGGCTCAGTGGCTAAGATGCTGAGCTTGTCGATCAAAAAGTCGGCAGTTCAGCAGTTCGAATCCCTAGTGCCGCGTAATGGAATGAGCTCCCGTTACTTGTTCCAGCTTCTGCCAACAAGCAGTTCGAAAGCACGTAAAAAATGCAAGTAGAAAAATAGGGACTATCTTTGGTGAGAAGGTAACAGCGTTCCGTGCACCTTTGGCATTTAGTCATGCTGGCCACATGACCACGGAGACGTCTTCGGACAGCGCTGGCTCTTCGGCTTTGAAACGGAGATGAGTGCCGCCCCCTAGAGTCGGGAACGACTAGCACATATGTGCGAGGGTAACCTTTACCTTTACCTAGATTGCCTTAATGCACTTAAAGAGGTTGTTTGTATTTGCTTTCCTCACAAAATTGATTGGAATAAAGTATCAGCTTGCCAAAAAGAAGAAGTTGAAAACCCTTCAGATTATTTTGAGTGATTTATTGAAGTTGTCAACCAACATTCAGGCATCAACAAGCCTCTTCAAAAATGTTCCTTATCAGGTTTTGATTGCCTTTCCAAATGGCCTCCTCCCCTGCCTTAAAGAGAAGGCCTGAGTTTGGTGAGGAGATGGGAGATGTTATAGATAACCTGATTATCTTCACAAATACATGTTTGCAGCAATGAGGAGAAAAGGAAAAAAAAGGAAGAAAAATGATTACCTTTTCCAATTGTCTCAGCTTGATCAATCACAGGAAATGTCTTTGTTTACAGGAAGGTGTTGTGACAGAAACATCTGGAGTTCCTACCAAAGTGGAAAATATGAACTCTGAGCATTTTAATTGAGGGAACATGGAACGCTGGTGATATGCTTTTGGAAATAATTTTGCTCCTTAGCCTATGAAGACTAATGGTTTGTGTCCTTTGCAAAACAGAAGAACAGCTGGACTTGCAACAAGCTTAAGGATGCCTCAGAACAGAACAGAACAGAACAGAACAGAATAACAGAGTTGGAACAGACCTTGGAAGTCTTCTAATCCAACCTCTTGCTCTAGCAGGAAACCCTGTACAATTTCAGACAAATGGCTGTCCAATTTCTTCTTAAAAACCTCCAGTGATGAAGTATCTACAACTTCTGAAGGCCAGCCATTCTACTGATGGATGTTCAGTGTCCTTCATATTGTCTTTTGGGAAAACAGAAAAAAAACCAACCCAAAATAACAGTTGGAAGAGACTTTGGAGGTCTTCTAATCCAACCCCCTGTTTAGATTCTAAATTTTTTTACTACTGGTTCTGTGGGCATGGCTTATTTTTGGGCGTGGCTTGATGGTCATGTGACAATTATTTAGGATTTAGCAGAGGTACTGGTCTAGCAGAGTTTAACTGCTTACCGATTTACCCATTTATTTTTTGCAGGCACTGGTCTACCCATTTATTTTTGCAGGCACTGGTCTACTCATTTGTTTTCTTTTACCACTGATCGGCTGTAGGGAAGCCCTTTGAAGCCCCGCGGCAAGAGTTTAAACAGTTTTTTTCCCTCTAGCCATCAGCTGGGACTCAAAAGGCAGCAATAGATTGGGGGTGGGGCCAAATAAAAGGTAAGAATAACGCAGGGGGTGGGTGGGGGAGCGAGTGGCCAGAACCGGTTCGATGATGTCATATCATCACCGCTACCGGCTCGGGAGAACCGGGCCGAACCAGGAGGAACCCACCACTGCTACTTAGGCAGGAAACCCTACACCACTTCAGACAAATGGTTGTCAAATTTTGCCACTTATGTGAGTCATTGATGATCAACCTGTGCGTACAATGAATAGAACTGATTATATATTTTTAAAACTGATACCGGAGCCTCTTCCACTACTTTAACAAATACTTTCTCTAAACTACAGCTTTAGAGGCCTTTAAACTACAGCTCACGGACTAAAAGAAATCCTTATATTTCTACCCTATTAATAGCCCCATTCACAATAGATCATTCATTTTTGCTGGGTGCTAACTGATATTTCAATGTTTTGGATCTGATCTTTTGTGGAAGTTAGGTACTACTATTTGTTGGATTGACTGTTTCTAGACATGCGATGATGGACAATCAGGCACTGCATCTTCTGACTCTAAGTACTATGGAATAATTAGGTTCTTTAAGGGCTTATAAATTATTATAGTGATACTATCCAGGGATGGGCTTCAAAAATTTTAGCAAGCGGTTCTCTGTCCGGTTGCTGGGCGGGTGTGGCCATGGTGGGTGTGGCCTAGTTGGCCTCCTGCACCACAGCAGGGGGTCTGTTTTTGCCCACTCCTGGCTCTGGAGGCTTTCCTCGAGACTCCAAGAGGGCGAAAACAGCCTCCCCAGGCTCCGGAGACCCTCTGGAGGCCTTCCCGAACTTCCGGTAGGCCTGTTTTTCATCCTCCCCGAGCCTCCTACACTCACCTGCATCCAAAACGGGCTGCGTGGGGACTCCCGGGAGGGGAAGGACAGGGTGGGGTGGGTGGGGCCAGCCAGGAGTGGGGTTTGGAGGTTCTCTGAACTGCACAGAATCTTAGCTAGAGGTTCTCCCGAACCCCTGAGAACTCCCAGCAGCCCATCCCTGATATTATCACTTTATCCTGCACGATGAGACCACAGTTGGGATACTGCATTCAGATCTGGTCACCATGACACAAAAAAAATGTTGAGACTTGAGAAAGAGAGCAGAGAAGAGAAGAGCAACAACGATGATGAGGGGTCTGGAGGCTAAACCATACTATGAACGATTGAAGGTACTAGGTATCTCTAGTCTAATGAAGAGAAGGCTCCGGGGAGACAAGATGGCAGACTTCTAGTACTTGAAGGGGTGTCACAGAGAAGAGAGTGTCAACTTATTCTTCAAAGCACCCTGAGGGCAGGACAAGAAGCAATGGGTGGAAACTCATTAAAGAGATATCCAATCCTAAAATTAGGGAGAAATCTCCTGACAGTGAGAACAATTAATCCGTGGAACAGGTTACCTCTGAAAGTTGTGGGTGCTCCATTACTGGAGATTTTTAAGAATCACTGGAGATTTTCAAATGTACAGCCATTTGACCAGAATTGCATAGGTCTCCTGATTGAGCAGGGGGTTGGACCAGAAGGTCCCTTCCAATATTATTATTCTATATTCAGGGTTAAGATTAAACTGACTGTGGTTTGATTTCTTCAATGTTCCATTTAGGGTCACATTGAAACCTAATGCTCTTTTACCAAAAGCCTCACAATATATTCTGTGACAAAGTATAAGGGACTTTGTCCTGCCATTCAGTCTTTGAAGCAACAGAGAGCTTTGATTTCAACTCTTAGTCCATTCAACCTTCCAATCGTGTCCCCACATCTACCCTAGAGGGACAAACCATCCTATGTTGCCATGCGCATGATCTGTGGAAAATCACTCAAATCATCCAACCTATTCAAATCCTCCTCCTATTTTTTTTTTACCTAAGTTTCATTTAACGATACTAATTTTATTGTAGTTGTTTTGTGTTGATTTCTTGTCCATACCAATTTAATTCTGTCTTGTAGTACTTGTTTACTTTCACTTTTGATGAAGAACAATTAACATGGATTTAGTCTCTGCAGGGATATTCAAAATCATCCATTCGTTATAAATTCTTCTTGAGGAAGATTTTAGCAAACAATTTTCCAGGTGGGTCTACTTTAATACAACACATTGAGGATACTTCATTGGGCAGCCCGTACTATGCCTTTTTTTTTTTTTAGATCATTGTTTCTCAACCTCAACAACTTTGAGATATGTGGACGTCAACTCCCATGGTGGCTGGGAAATTTGGGGAGCAGAAATCCACACATCATAAAGTTGCTGAGGCTGAGAAACATTAATTTAGACCCAAAAACTATATTGTTACATTTAAGGAATCCTTGGTTCTTTCCTTGCTGACATTTCATTACCCAAGTGGGTAACATCATCAGTGCTAGAAGGCAGTGAGCAAAACCCCACTCCTTTCTATTTATTTATTATTATTTATTTATTTATTAATCAAATTTCTATACCGCCCTACTCCCGAAGGACTCAGGGCGGTGAACAGCCAAGATAAAATACAGATAATACAAATATTAAAAAATCCCTTAAAATTATTAAATATTTCGGGTGAAACACAGATTAAAACACCCAATTTATAAAATCACGAATTAAAAAAAAAATTAAAAATTTAAAAGATGGGAGTTAGGCCAGGCCAGCTTGCTGAAATAGAAAAGTTTTGAGAGCACGGCGAAACGTGCGCAGGTCCGGGATCTTCCGTATCTCTTGGGGGAGCTCGTTCCAGATGGCAGGTGCCCCCACAGAGAAGGCTCTCCCCCTGGGGGCCGCCAGTCGACACTGCTTGGCCGACGGCACCCTGAGGAGCCCCTCTCTATGGGAGCGTACTGGTCGGTGAGAGGCTATTGGTAGCAGAAGGCGGTCTCATAGATACCCCGGTCCGATGCCATGGAGCGCTCTAAAGGTGGTAACCAAAACCTTGAAATGCACCCGGAAGACCACCGGGAGCCAGTGCAGCTCTCGCAGGAGGGGGGTCACATGGGAGCGCCACGTCGCTCCCATAACCACCCGGGCGGCCGCATTCTGGACCAGCTGGAGCCTCCGGGTGCTCCTAAAGGACTGATGATGTTATCTAGTTGGGTAATGAAATGTCAGCCAGAAAACAACCAAGCTCAGAGAGTACCAAGGGCCGCATAATCCAATCCTGAGCTAGATATAGTCTCTTCTATCGGTACTACAATTAACTCACACACAGTCTCCAAAGACAAACTTAAACTGCAAGCAGGAAGTAACTTCTCTGTACATATTATCTCTCCAAAGAGTAAGCATTTGTCTTCCCAATGTATTGAAGCCATATCTCTCCGTACCTTTGCCCAAATGTAAGGAAATTAAGCATTTGGGGGAGTCTTATTGATTTTTGCCTACTATGGATTCCATTTGATGTTACATGGGGCTGTCCTTGAGGACCACTCAGAGGCTTCAGCTGGTGCAGAATGCAGCCGCGCGGGTTGTGATGGGAGAATCCCGATACTTCCATATTACACCTCTCCTGCGTGGTTTGCATTGGCTACCGGTTACCCTCCGGGTGAGATTCAAGGTGGTGGTGTTGACCTATAAAGCCCTACATGGCTTAGGACCAGGATATTTGGCGGACCACCTACAGCCAGCAACAACATCCCATCGCCCGGTTCGTGCCCATAGAGAGGGCCTACTCAGGGTGCCGTCGGCTAGACAGTGGCAGCTGGCGGTCCCCAGGGGTAGAGCCTTCTTGGTCGGGGCGCCCACCCTCTGGAATCAACTCCCCTTGGAGCTCCGACTAGCGCCTGACCTTCGCATCTTCCGCCAGGAATTAAAAACTTGGCTTTTCAAATTCCTTGACCTGGTCTGATGACGGGGTTTTAAGGGTTTTAATGGGTTAATTTTAAATTTTTTTAGATTTTAGTTTTTATTTTTATTGTGGCTTGTGTTTTATTGTTGTGAGCCGCCCTGAGTCCATTGTGAGATAGGGCGGCATATAAGCCGAATAAAATAAAATAAAATAAAATAAAATAAAATAAAATAAAATAAAATAAAATAAAATAAAATAAAATAAAATAAAATAAAATAAAATAAAATAAAATAAAATAAAATAATAAAATAAAATAAAATAAAATAAAATAAAATAAAATAAAATAAAATAAAATAAAATAATAAAATAAAATAAAATAAAATAAAATAAAATAAAATAAAATAAAATAATAAAATAAAATAAAATAAAATAAAATAAAATAAAATAAAATAAAATAAAATAAAATAAAATAAAATAAAATAAAATAAAATAAAATAAAATAAAATAAAATAATAAAATAAAATAATAAAATAAAGTAAAATAAAATAATAAAATAAAATAAAATAAAATAAAATAAAATAATAAAATAAAATAAAATAAAATAATAAAATAATAAAATAAAATAAAATAAAATAATAAAATAAAATAAAATAAAATAAAATAAAATAAAATAAAATAAAATAAAATAAAATAAAATAAAATAAAAATAAAATAAAATAAAATAAAATAAAATAAAATAAAATAAAATAAAATAATAAAATAAAATAAAATAAAATAAAATAAAATAAAATAAAATAAAATAAAATAAAAATAAAATAAAATAAAATAAAATAAAATAAATAAATACCCATTATGCCATTCTGCTTTTGACAGAATAAAGAGAAAGATTGCAGAGTCTAGAGCAGATAATGGGTGTCAAACAACAGCAGCTCTTACTCCACATCATGACACAAATCAATGTCCCCTAAGTTGTTTTTCTACAGCTTTGGATCCTGTAGCCAGAGGATTATTTGTTGGTGTTCATATTACTCATGGTAGACCAAACTTCTGTTTGGCACTGGCTTTTTGCTCTCATTGCGTATTCTCACTTGGCGCAGATGTGGGAAAAATTCAACACTTTCTCTATCGCACCCTGCTAAATTCAAGATGGCTCTATGATTGGCATCTCAATTCACTCTACTGATCTGTCCCCGTCCCCACACACACAAACACAGCCAGCCGAGGGTTAAGGAAACACTTTGGAACGCACCCAGGTCTTATCTCCCACTTGGCAGCGATAGACAAACTGTCTGCCAAGTGACTTTATTTTCACAAACAGAAAGATAAGATACTAACGTACAAAAAAGTCCAAGCAGAAATAATATTCCTCCCAGCAGTTCCAGACGAGGCTTTAGTGACTATCCAAGGTTTACTTTTGTTCGTCACAGGGATCACTGGCCACCACCCTCTATTATATAGTCTCTGGGGTGTGGTCCAGTGACTCAGTTCTAATCCCTAGCACGCCTCCTAAACTGCTGCAATCGTTTATCACGCCTTCGGAGGCGTGCGTCCAGGAATGATGTTTCTTCGTCACTCTGAGACGAACCAGCTGTCTCCCTGCTAATCTCCTCTCCCTCGGCCAGCACCTGAGACAATGCCAGAGGGGAGGGGCCTGGAGAGGGAGGCCTGGCTGACTCCTCTTCCTGATGCTCGGAGCTTTCTTCCTCCGATGGGACAGGCTCAGTGGGCGGGGCCACAACATCTACAGTGTTATCTCCTATGTCCATGATGACAAACCTATGGCCCACGTGCCCAAAGTGGCAAACAGAGCCATGTTGCCTGGCACGTGGGGCATCGCCCATTCCTCTTCTGGGTTTCTGGCATGCATTCGTACCCGATGATCAGCTGGCCTTTCGGCATGTGCCAGTGCCAGAAACTGGAAGAGCTGGTCTTCTGTTTTCCTGCGGGAGCATGCGCACCGGGCAACTGATCATCATGTGCGCGTGTGCACCAGAAACCCGGAACAGTCGCTGGCTGAAACTAGAAATTCAGTAGCTGAAACCGGAAGTTCATTTTTTTTGGGGGGGGGGTGCATGCGCCCTGGGCAGCTCCGCTTCCTCTTTGTGGCCCAGATGCACACTCCCTTTTTGGCACTCGGTGCTGAAAAGAGCCTGGTAGCACAGTGGTCTAAAGCACCCTGTTATTAAGACCAGCTGTCTGCAATTAAAGTAAGTTCGAATCTTGCCAGGCTCAAGGTTGACTCAGCCTTCCATCCTTTCTAAGGTAGGTAAATTGAGGACCCAGTTTGTGGGGGCAATAAGCTGACTTTGTATAAAAAATATACAAAAGAATGAAGGCTATTGCTTAACGCATTGTAAGCCGCCCTGAGTCTCCGGAGAAGGGCGGAGTATAAATCAATTTAAAAAAAAAAAAAAAAGGTTCACCATCACTGTTCTATGTTCTGCTATGGTGCCTATCTCTGGATGAGGAGATCCAGGATTACTTGAAAGTTGCCTAATTCAGATTTTATCCTATTTGTTGATGGGTCATATTATGCCTCCCATGGCCTGTTGGTTACAGCTATTGTTTTTCTGCAATGGGCATAAAGTCCTTTGCTGGATTAGATTATCCTCCTCTTGGTCCTTTCAAGCTGTTGATCTTCTCCATCAAGTCCGTGAAGAAGCCTGTGATAAACACTTCATTTATAAAATCTCACATAATGCTGTTAGCACTGTGTATGACTAAATACAATTATGGAAGGCTAGGGCATTTCTTACATCAGCTCAATGTCCCATTCAGTATGGGCCTTTAATTGCTAGAATTTCATATTCCATTCACCTTCCTACTGGAATTGCTGTAGTACAAATTAAGGTTCATTCTCCGTTAGCAAAAGGCAATGTAGATGTAGGTGGGTTTATGAACTTAATCCAGAATGTATGTATGTACATAAACTGTTTCAACTCCTACCCTCAAAACGATGCTATAGAGCACTGCACACCAGAACAACTAGACACAAGGACAGTTTTTTTCCCGAACGCCATCACTCTGCTAAACAAATAATTCCCTCAACACTGTCAAACTATTCACTAAGACTGCACTACTATTAATCTTCTCATCTTCTCATCGTTCCCACCACCCATCTCCTCCCACTTATGACTGTATGACTGTAACCTTGTTGCTGGTATCCTTAAGATTTATATTGATATTGTTTCCTGAGTGCTTATTTGTACGCTATGACTATCATTAAGTGTTGTATCTTATGATTCTTGATGAACGTATCTTTTCTTTTATGTACACTGAGAGCATATGCACCAAGACAAATTCCTTGTGTGTCCAATCACACTTGGCCAATAAAGAATTCTATTCTATTCTATTCTATTCTATTCTATTCTATTCTATTCTATTCTATTCTATTCTAGTGTCAATTTACAACCATTTTTAGTGACCATCTGAAGTTACAATGGCAACTGAAAAAAAATGACTTAGAACCATTGCAACGTCCCCATGGTTATGTGATCAAAATCCGGACACTTGGCAACTGGCATGTATTTATGATTGTTGCAGTGTTATGGGCTCACGTAATCATCTTTTGTGACCTTTTGACAAACAAAGACATCTTAACAGTGACAGTGATTCACTGTGGCAAGAAAGGTCATAAAATGGAGCAAAACTCACTTAACAACTGTCTTGCTCAGCAATGGAAATGTTGGACTCAATTGTGATCGTAAATCAAGGACTAGATATATTTATAAAATGCTAGAATTCTGTAGCTCCTGGCAATTTACAATTGTAAAAACGTAACGCTACAAAGTCTACAAAGCATAAGAACGCTTGCTTGATTTTCATTTTTTAGCTTTTAATATAGTATTTCTCTACTATATCCAGGGGTTCTAATTTTTTTTTACTACCAGTTCTGTGGGCGTGGCTTATTTTGTGGGTGTGGCTTGGAGGTCATGTGACTAGGCGGGTGTGGCTAGCTGGTCGGGGTCATTTCTGGAAGGTCCTCGCACTTACGACCAGTCCTCGCACTTACGACCCGACTCATTTGTTTGCTTTTAACACTGATCAGCTGTAGGACGGCCCTTTGAAGCCCCCCTGGCAAGAGTTTAAACAGGTTTTTTCCCTCTAGTCATCAGCTGGGACTCAGGAGGCAGCAATAGATTGGGGGTGGGACCAAATAAAAGGTAAGAATAACGTGGGGGGTGGGGGGTGGGGGGGAGAACCGGTTCGGTGACATCATATTGTCACTGCTACCGGCTCAGCCGAACCTGACCGAACCGGGAGGAACCCACCACCGACTATATCACATATTCTTCAGCTAGTCCATTTCTCTGAATTTTGCAGTGCAGTTCTTTGCTCAAAAAGTGTATACCACTGGAGGAAGGGTGTATCAAGATGCAAATATTAAGGAATAATAGGCTTATTGGTGGATTATGTGTCATCAAATCAGTGTTGACTGTAGCGATTACATGGATTGATTTTCTTCGAGATGATTTATTCCCAGCCTGGTCTTTCTCAATGGTGAACCCATTATTGCTTTACTGGACTGAAGTCTAACCAGGGGTGGGCTTCAAAAATTTTAGCAAGGGGTTCTCTGCCTAGTTGCTGGGTGGGTGTGGCCATGGTGGGCGTAGCCTAGTCTGTCTCCTGCAGCATGGCAGGTGGCGTTTTTGCCCTCCCTGGACTCCAGACTGTGGTGGGATTCAAGTAATTTAACAACCGGTTCTCTGCCCTAATGATTTCTTCCGACAGTTTGCCAAACTGCTCAGAAAGTTAACAACCGGTTCTCCCGCAGTGGTGCGAACTGGCTGAATCCCACCACTGACTCCAGAGGCTTTCTTCGAGCCTCCGGGAGGGCGAAAACAGCCTCCGCAGGCTCCGGAGGCCCGTTTTTTTCCCTTCCCGAGCCTCTGTGCTTACCTGCATCCAAAATGGACCATGTGGGGACTCCTGGCAGGGGTGGGCGGGGCGGGGCCAGCCAGGAGTGGGATTTGAGGGTTCTCCAAACTGCACAGAATCTTAGCTAGAGATTCTCCCGAACCCCTGCGAACCCTCAGCAGCCCACTCCTGAGTCTATCCACCTTGCTACTGGCAGTCCTCTTTTAAGAGAATATTCAATGTAGGTATATACTCAGGTTAAATGCACTTATTAGAGAAATAAGGAACAATTATATTTGAGATCTGTGGTAAAAATATCTACAATTTTTTTAAGGCTGATGCTGAAACTGGCTGGAATGCAGTCATAATATGTCTGGAAGTGACATGCGGTAATTATAGGTGGATTTATCCTTCCAATGTTTGCTTTGCAGTGAATTAGTCTGTCAGGCTAAATAGGAAGTAGTCATTTAAATGCAAACCACTCTAAACTTTTAAACTAGTACCTTCACTTTGTAAATAATAGATAGATAGATAGATAGATAGATAGATAGATAGATAGATAGATATTTGTCTTCTTAAGTTTTTGCGGGTGTGCATATGCAAAAAATTAAAATCTCAGGTGTTTCCCCACGTCATTATAAATAAATTGGTTAAAATATTTAAAATCCTGGTTAAAATCCCAGCTTTAGAAGATTTTTCCTACGTAACCAAGGTTTTTCTGCAGCCCTAGCTCAGTAGAATCACATCCACTCAATTCTGGGCTTTTTTCTTTTCTGGCAGCCAGCAAGTTCCAGCTGCCAGTTGAGAGACTTATATAGATCTATTTCCAGCTCGTTAGCCTTCATCAGTAAGCCACACCCACATCTCATGTATCTTCCCTGTAAAGGGATAGTATCTATTTTCTTACTTGCTAGCCTTATAAGTCCTCATCAGTTAGCCACACCTTGATCTCATGTATCCTCCCTGTAAAGGTACAATATTTGTTTTTCTTTCTTTTTCATAGGTTTTATGTGTGTTTCTCTTTAGCCAGATTCTACTTACGTAAACCATAAGGTGACCAGATTTTAAGATTGGTAAAGAGGGACACCATTGTGGGCGTGGCTTATTTTGTGGGCATGGCTAGCTGGTCATGTGACTGGGTGGCCGTGGCTACCTGGTCATGTGACCGGGTGGCCATGGCTATGTGTATAGGGACTACTCAGAGGGCTGAAAAAAGTCATTTCTGACAAGTCCTCACACTTTTGACTGGTCCTCACACTTATGACCATCCTCACATTTATGCCCATGCAGCATTCTTAAAACCATGTCACTCATTTCACAACTGCTTCTCTTCACCATGGTGATAAGACTGGGCAAAAAACGTAAAATGTGAGGACAGTCGTAAGTTTGAGGACTGGACAAAAGTGCGAGGACCAGTCAAAAATAACTTTTTCAGCCCTCTGAGTAGTCCATATGCATAAAAGGATACAGCAATAGAGAGGGATGAAGGAAGGGAAGGGAAATTAGAGTAGGAGGGAGGGTAAGAGGGGGAGGAAGAGAGGAGGAGGAGAAAGGAAGAGGAAGTAGGGAGGAGAAGAAGAGGGGGGAAGAGAAAGTAAGAAGGAAAGAAAAGAGAGAAGTGGTAGGTTTGAGGAGAAAGATTGCTGTACAATAAAAAAGATGAAAGGGAAGAAAGCCAACCCCAAACAAATATAAAGATATTAAGATAAAGAATGAATGGTTAAACTTTAAAGAATAAAAGAGAACAAATATGAATAAATAGCAATAATTAGAAACACACAAACATACAATGTATTTTCTTTGAACAGAATATTTGGCTGGTTCACAAATTTAAACAGTGTTTAGTCATTTCAATTAAATTTACAATTTCTATATTTCCTTTTTGCCATATTTATTCCTCATCTATTTTTTTAAAAAAACCAATATTACCCTTCATCCTCATCTTTAATCTTAATCAAATTCAATGTTTCCCTTCTATTCTATATTATACCCCTTCCCATTGTCATCTATTTTTATATCCATCCCCACATTGTTTAACTATGTAATTATGTAATACAGTTGTTTAATACAAATTCAACATTTTAATATAAATCAATTAGTTATAAAACTATCTTTTTTGTATATTAATCAATATGAACATGAATATTCCAATTATTTCCATGCAATCCAATTTCTTACAAATCAATTAATTATATTTACCAATAATAATAAACCAAATAATTTCCCCCATATATTCCTCTGAACCATAACTTAACCATTTCTGCTTTCAACACAATAAACAATTAATAGTATCTCAATTATTACAATTCCCTAGTTAAATACAGCTTTTTTTTCTTTTGTGTTTTAAAATCTTGAACTCTCCTCCTAAATTTCCCATTGTTTGCAGTTTTTCACCTACCTTTTTTGGGGAGGAAAAATAAAAATAAAAATAAATCTCTCTCTGCCTCATTTTGTCACGTTGCACCAAAGATCCTGGTTTCGGTTTTGTTTCTGCAGTTTAGCTAGGGGAAAAAAAACTGCTTCAGGAACTCTTTACACTGATTGCCTGTAGGGTGGCCCTTTGAAGCCCCAGGCAAGAGTTTAAACAGTTTTTTTTTCTTCTAGCCATCAGCTGGGGCTCAAGAGGCAGCGGGACTCAGGAGGCAGAATGAAAAATCGGGACTTTTTTGAAACGCCGCGGGACACGGGACAAATTGCTAAAAATCAGGACTGTCCCGCCAAAAGCGGGACGTCTGGTCACCTTAGTAAACCAAGATGTTATGCAGCCCTAGTTCAGTGAAATCACAATTCACTAGTTTCTGGGCTTTCCCCCCCCCCCCTCTTCTGGTAGCCAGCAGGCCTTATAAGGCCGAAATAGATCTATCATAGTCTCCCAATGGGCAGCAAAGGGTCTGCTGGCTGCCAGAAGAGAAAAAAAAGCCCAGAAACTAGTGAATTATGATTTCACTGAACTAGGTGCCTACAACAAGCATGGGAGAACTCAGCAACATCTGTAGAAAAATAATATGGGTCCTGAAATCTATTTTTGCATCTCCCGAGATCCTTGGAGTACATCAGTTTGTGTAGGGGAAATTCTACAAAGTAGTCATGTCAAAGGTCAAAAGTTTAAATCAGAGTTGTCCAACCTTGGCGACTTTAAGACTTGTGGACTTTAACATCAGAATTCCCCAGCCAGACATGGTCTTAAAGTTGCCAAGGTTGACACCCTTGATTTAAACCCAAATTGCTGGCATTTGGAAATAACAGCCACAGCAATCTCCCACCTCCCAAAGAAATGTTTAAAATAATATCCAAGTATATATTATCTTCCCCGTGACCTCTTGGAGCTCTCTGGGAAAATAATAATTTTACAAAGTGTATCCTCTACTTATGGAAAGGCTGGGTCCTCTGATCCTTGATGGATTAATTAATCACAGTTCTCAAGAAATTAGGGAAGAGTGTTCTTCATACCAGTGAATGCTCATTTGAGTTCCAATAAAGCTAACCTAAGAGTTTTGATACCTGTAGAACATTTGCTCAGCAGGAAAGGTTTGCAAAAGGAAAGCATTTATTTCAGGAAGCCCAAATTATTTTGATAGAATAGAATAGAATAGAATAGAATAGAATAGAATAGAATAGAATAGAATAGAATAGAATAGAATAGAATAGAATAGAATTCTTTATTGGCCAAGTGTGATTGGACACACAAGGAATTTGTCTTGGTGCATACGCTCTCGATGTACATAAAAGAAAAGATGCATTCATCAAGAATCATAAGGTACAACACTTCCAACACTTAATGGTAGTCATAGGGAACAAATAAGCAATCAAATCATATTAGGAAACAGTCAATATAAATCGTAAGAATACCAGCAACAAGATTACAGTCATACAGTCATAAGTGGGAGGAGATGGGTGATGGGAACGATGAGTAGATTAATAGTAATACAGACTTAGCAACTAGTTTGACAGTGTTGAGGGAATTATTTGTTTAGCAGAGTAATGGCGTTCTGGAAAAAATTGTTCTTGTGTCTAGTTGTTCTGGTGTGCAGTGCTCTATAGCATCATTAGGTGTTTCAAGAGGCCTAGAGGACTGACTTTTTAAATGGAAGGGAGAATTCAGAACTCAAAAGTGATATGAAAATTAGTCCAGAATCCACTTATTTCGGCAGGTAATACTTATC
The DNA here is from genome assembly GCA_022577455.1 of Arizona elegans. Lineage (NCBI taxonomy): Eukaryota > Metazoa > Chordata > Lepidosauria > Squamata > Colubridae > Arizona > Arizona elegans. The sequence goes on from JAKOOJ010000007.1 coordinate 78,806,943, forward strand.
CTTCCCACTTTTTCAAATAATAATAATAATAATAATAATTTTAATGGTAGATATACCCTTAACTTTGCATTTTATTTTTCATCTCCACTCAAACAGCAACTCCCACTTAAGTGGAAATTTATGCAAATAATTGTTTGTCGGAATCAATCATAATTACACATATTACAAGCTGCAGCTGTTTCTAATTGTGGTTTTTCCCAAGGTTTTTCCCTCCTACCTTCCACCTTTATGCACATAAAATCTATTCTGATGGAAATGGCTTGAAAGGTTTTTTTTTTAATTCTCTTGCAGTCAACCAAAATGGTAGCTTAGCTGCCGATTGTTGTTGAAAAAGCCTTTGGAAACAACAACAACAACAACAGAAAACAGGATGTTACTAATGTTTTAGCTCATTAAAGCAGCTGCATGAAAAATGGACTTCATTTAACCAGTGGATCGTAACAAATCCACTTCTTTATGTCCTCATAAATACGATAATTGTTACCTTGATAATACGAACCAGTGATAGATAAATTAGAACAGGATTTTAAAATAGCCTTCTGTTTTTTTTCAAAATTGTATGTTTTAATCTGCTGAGTTCTCCAAATTTCTCCAGAGAAAGGGGAAAAAAAATTCTATGTCTATTTCTCAAAGACAGGATCTACACCTGAGTGAAAAGTGGCAAAGGATGAGAATTTGTTTAAGTCACTTTTCTGGGGTTTTAATAGTGGCGTTAGATTATTGTCCAATGAAAGACAAGACACCCTTCAAAAATCTCCCCTGGGAACAGCTGCCACTATGATAATATATTCATAATAACAATAACACAATGAGGCAAGAGGAATAGACTGCACATTTCCTTCCTTCCTTTCTTCTCAAAATACAACATGAACAATTAGAGGTAGGACAGAGATGCTTGCAAGTTACTCTCTTCTGCACCGTGATTTAGGAATGGTGTAACATACTGTAACTCGTCTAGCTAAGGAATAACCTGTTCTCCATCTCTAACCAATTGACAAAGAGCTAGAGTTTTTAAACTACTATTTCCCTACCACACCCATCCCCAATTACACATGCATCTAGTTTGTATTTCAGTTGTGCGGAATACTCTACAATTGTGTCTATGACACATGTCACACAGAGGCAGTGGTGGGATTCAAATAATTTAACAACTGGTTCTCTACCCTAATGACCGGCTGGGTGGGCATGGCCATGGTGGGCATAGCCAGCTGATGTGACAGACAGCACCTAGCCTCCTGCAACCCCCGGGAGCAAAAATGGGGTGTGGGAGGGCACCACGCCCCCCCCACCATGCCCATTTTGGGCTTAATAGGCCTCCCTGCACTTACCTGGGACCCAAAATGGGGACTCCTGGAAGGGGCAGGCCAGGGAAGGGTGGGACCAGCCAGCAATTTAACTACCGGTTCACACGAACCGGCTGAAACCCACCACTGCACAGAGGTCCGGGAACAGTGGTGGGTTTCAAAATTTTTTACTACCGGTTCTGTGGGTGTGGCTTGGTGGGCATGGCTTGGTGGCATGGCAGGGGAAGGATGCTGTAAAATCTCCATTCCCACCACACTCCAGGGGAAGGATACTGCAAAATCTCCATTCCCTCCCCAATCCAGGGGAAGGTTATTGTAAAATCCCCATTCAGCTGGCACTTGGGAGGGAGAAAATAGATGGGGGCGAGGCCAGTCAGAATTTTTACTACCGATTCTCTGAACTACTCAAAATTTCCGCTACTGGTTCTCCAGAACTGGTCAGAACCTGCTGAAACCCACCTATGTCTGGGGACCATCTCAAATGCTCTTTTTTCTCTTTTTGATCCAGTCTCATATCAGCGGAAAAACAGTTTAAAGCTGCTATTGTTCCCTTTCAGAATTAAAAGGTCCACGATTGCCTCTCTGCCACTCTCCAATTTCCTGAACACGTTCAACATTGGCTGATCACCTTCTATCCCCGCTATTTATTTCCTGTGGCTTTAATTCCGGACTGGACCCTTGTGCCACTTATGTCATGCCGAGTTATAAAGCAAAATCCTAGCTATCTCCAAGAATATGTATGCTCCTGTTCAGCATTTGAATTTGCCTGAAATGCAACTCAGCATTAACCCAGTTGTAACTTATTCTGATATGTTTGCTCAGGTGTATAATCACTGCTTAGTGCAATTCCATTTCCCCATTTACTGTGGGATTAAAGAAAATCAATACTATAACATTAAAAAAAAAATTAACCGCTTATCTAATAAAACACGTATTTTAAGAACCCTGTTTCTCATTACATATTTCAAAACATATGTTACTATCAAATATACATTCTAAAGACATTTCAGCACCTGTTTTGAGCCAAGAACTCCATCATCAAATTCAGAGCACTGTGAAATTTGAAGGTTAATTGTTTAAGTTCCAATATGCATGCAAAGTCAGACTCTGTGGATCATGTCAATCCGTGCAAAAATCCATGTACACATGCGTTCCTCAAAGATCCTGTAGATGAAATAGGAAAAGAATAAGAATGCAAATAATGTTGTCCAATGGTGTCTCACTATGAGCTGTCATACCTTGCAACATATTTTAGCCACAAATAAGGTTTCTATGAATATCCACTAGGGTTTTTTTTATAGCATAGTTGGTTAATTTTTCATAATGCATAATTGTCATGCTATGTACCGTGCAGGGGTGGGTTCTACATTTTTTTACTACCGGTTCTGTGGGCGTGGCTTATTTTGTGGGTGTGGCTTGGAGGTCATGTGACTAGGTGGGCGTGGCTAGCTGGTCAGAGTCATTTCTGGAAGGTCCTCGCACTTACGACCAGTCCTCGCACTTACGACTGACTCATTTGTTTGCTTTTAACACTGATCAGCTGTAGGACGGCCCTTTGAAGCCCCGCAACGAGAGTTTAAACATTTTTTTTCTCTCTAGTCATCAACTGGGACTCAGGAGGATGCAATAGATTGGGGGTGGGACCAAATAAAAGGTAAGAATAACGTGGGAGGGCGGGGTGGAGAACTGGTTCGGTGACGTCATATCGTCACCGCTACCGGCTCGGCCGAACCGGACCAAACAGGGAGGAACCCACCACTGGTACTGTGTTTCTCTGAAAATAAGACCCTGTCTTTTATATATTTCTTTTTCTTTTTCCCTTTTTCTTTTCTGTTTTGTTTGAAAAGGCCTTCGGGCTATTCAATAAACTATACTATACTATATTTTTTTTGCCACCAAAAAAGGCACCCGGTCTTATTTTCGGGGGACGTGTCATCCACTGACTCATTTCACTTGCGTGCCTCACCCCTGGCCTCCTTTTCACTGTCAGAGGCCTTCAGGAACTTTTTTGGCTGGCAAGGTTTTCCTGAAGGCCTCTATAGCCAATAATAGAGCTCTGGATCGATCCGAAGCTCTGTTATTGGCTACAGAGACCTTGCCAGCTGCAGAAGAAATGGGTCAACATGTGCGAGGCCTGGCTGCAACTGTCCAAAGGTAAGTAATAGGGCAGCTCCACTCCCCCCATCCCCACCCTAGCTTAATTTTTACCAATACACCCTGGAGTGGGCAGGGTCTTAATTAGGGCTTATTTTGGGGGTAGGGCTTATATTGGGTGCACATGGAAAAATTAAGCTAGGACTTACTTTGGTTGTATTTTCAGGGAAACACGGTAGCAATAGTAATAACATTTAGGTTTATATGCCATTCCTAAGCTCTTTACTCTCTGTGCAGTTTACAATGTCAGCATATTGCCCCCAACAAGCTGGGTCCTCATTTTACTGACCCTTGGAAAGATGAAAGGTTGAGTCAATCTTGAGCCCCTCCAGAATCGAACTCCAGTTTGTGGGCAGAGTTTGCATGCAATACTGTACTTTAACCACTGCACCACCAGGACTACATACTTCTTCAGTCACATCATACTATTTTGTTATAGTGTAAATATCGTAAGAAAGTCATGCTACTTTCACCCTTTATTCCATCACAGAAAGGAGCCTTGGTAGTACAGTGGTTTAATGCACCCTGTTATTAACACAGCTGCCTGCAATTTCTGCAGGTTCGAATCTTACCAGGCTCAAGGTTGACTCAGCTTTCCATCCTTTCTAAGGTAGGTTAAATGTAAGGTGACCAGACGTCCCGCTTTTGGCGGGACAGTCCTGCTTTTGAGCAATTTGTCCCGCGTCCCGCAGCGTTTTAAAAAAGTCCCGATTTTTCATTCTGCCTCCTGGTTCCCGGCTGCCTCCTGAATCCCCGCTGATGGCTAGAGGGAAAAAACCTGTTTAAACTCTTGCCGCGGGGCTTCAAAGGGCCGCCCTACGTTAATTAGCTCGGCTTCCCCCTCTCAGCTGATTTGCACAGGGCTCTGCTCTTGCTAAATTGCTCAGTTTTTTTTTCCTCTTTGTGCAAACCAAGCTCAAAACGAAACTGAAAATAAAACAGGCTGTTGGCTTTGCGGTTTGCTTGCAACGTTGGAAAATTAGGCAGCAGATTTATTTTCCTTTTCCTCACCAAAAAAGGTAAGTGCAAACAATGGAAAATTATTTAGGGCAAAAGAGGAGAGTTCAAGATTTTAAAACACAAAAGAAAAAAAAGCTCTTTTTAACTAGGGAATTGTAATAATTGAGATATTATTAATTGTATACTGTGTTGAAAGCAGAAATGGTTAAGTTGTGGTTTGGAGGAATATATGGGGGAAATTATTTGGTTTATTATTATTGGTAAGTATAATTAATTGATTTGTAAGAAATTGGATTGCATGGAAATAATTGGAATATTCATGTTCATATTGATTAATATACAAAAAAGATAGTTATATAACTAATTGATTTATATTAAAATGTTGAATTTGTATTAAACAACTGTATTACATAATTACATAATTAACCAATGTGAGGATGGATATAAAAATAGATGACAATGGGAAGGGGTATAAAATAGAATAGAAGGGAAAAATTGAATTTGATTAAGATTAGAGATGAGGATGAAGGGTAAAATTGTTTTTTTAAAAAAATAGATGAGGAATAAATATGGCAAAAAGGAAATATAGAAATTGTAAATTTAATTGAAATGACTAAACACTGTTTAAATTTGTGAACCAGCCAAATATTCTGTTCAAAGAAAATACATTGTATGTATGTGTGTTTCTAATTATTGCTATTTATTCATATTTGTTCTCTTTTATTCTTTAAAGTTTAACAATTCATTCTTTATCTTAATATCTTTATATTTGTTTGGGGTTGGCTTTCTTCCCTTTCATCTTTTTTATTGTACAGCAATCTTTCTCCTCAAACCTACCACCTCTCTTTTCTTTCCTTCTTACTTTCTCTTCCCCCCCCCTCTTCTTCTCCTCCCTACTTCCTCTTCCTTTCTCCTTCTCCTCCTCTCTTCCTCCCTCTCTTAACCGTCACTCCTACTCTAATTTCCCTTCCCTTCCTTCATCCCTCTCTATTACTGTATCCTTTTATGCACATGGACTACTCAGAGGGCTGAAAAAGTTATTTTTGACTGGTCCTTGCACTTTTGACCAGTCCTCGAACTTACGACTGTCCTCACATTTTACGTTTTTGCCCTATCTTGTCGTCATGGTGAAGAGAAGCAGTTGTGAAATGAGTGACATGGTTGTTAAGAATGCTGCACGGGCATAAATGTGAGGATGGTCATAAGTGTGAGGACCAGTCAAAAGTGTGAGGACCTGTCAGAAATGACTTTTCAGCCCTCTGAGTAGTCCCTATACACACAGCCATGGCCACCCGGTCACATGACCAGCTAGCCACGCCCACCCAGTCACATGGCCTCCAAGCCACGCCCACACAATAAGCCACGCCCACAATGGTGTCCCTCTTACCAATGTTAAAATCTGTTCACCTTACCCTATACACATAGCCATGGCCACCCGGTCACATGACCAGCTAGCCACGCCCACCCAGTCACATGACCAGCTAGCCATGCCCACAAAATAAGCCACGCCCACAATGTCCCTCTTTACCAATCTGGTCACCTTAGTTAAATGAGGACCCAGTTGTGGGGGCAATAAGCTGACTTTGTATAAAAATATACAAAAGTATGAAGGCTATTGCTTAACGCATTGTAAGCCACCCTGAGTCTCCGGAGAAGGGCGGCGTATAAATCAAATTAAAAAAAAAATAGAACTGAGAGAAATATTCTTGGGGCACTGTTCCTGAGGCCATTAGAAACATTTCTTTCTCTTTTGGGATATTGAAAATAAACTGCTGATCTTAAAGGAAGAAATTCAACATTGAATTCCCCTGCCTCAAAACTCCCAAAACTGGTTCTTTCAAAGACAGCATGCTAGAGATTGGCCCATAAAGAAAACAAGAGCTTTCTGAATCCAGTGGATCCTACACTAAAGCAACTGTCGCCATTTCTCTTCTGCGATGCAAAGGAATATTTTTAAACAACTACTTTGGGGGTTGCTCTTTTCAAAAATTTTCTTTCAAAATTTTATTGAAAGTTTTAGAAAGAACACAACACAAACTAATACAAAGTGGAAAAGAAAATCACGATAACAAAGTGTAGATTTTCTTAAAGGAGGATGGGCGATGTAATAACTTTAGACTTTAATTTGCCAGCATTTCACTACCACAGGATCCAATAATTAGCTGTGTTATGGAGTTTCCTAAAACTACCATATTTTTCAGAGTATAAGACGCACTTCCCCGCCCCCAAAAGGGGATGGCAATTTGGGTGCATCTTATACACCAAATATAGCCCCGCCCACCCACTGGCCCCCACCCTTTGGTCTCTGCCTCCAAGCAATTTACCTCCTTGCAGCAAGCAGCAAGAAGAAATAGCCCATTTCAGCTTCAGTGTAGCCTAATTAGCACAAGTTGATTGTCTGTTGGATCAGCCTTCTGACTCTCAGCTGTTTCAGGCTGCAGGGATTGCCATTGCCTATTGCTGTGTGGGCCTCTGCTGCTTGCTGCAAGGAGGTAAATTGCTGGGAGCAGATTTTTTTTTTTTCCTTGTGCTAATCAAGCTATGCTGAAAACGAAAATGAAAGTAAAGCAGGCTGTTTGCTGTTTGCTGCAACGAGGCAAAATTGCTGGGAGGCAGAAACAGATTTCTTTTTTTTTGTTTTCCTCACCAAAAAAAGGTAGGTGCGTCTTATAGTCCAGAGCGTCTCATACTCCAAAAAATACGGTATTTGTACTGTGAAGCAAGGATCTTAAACTCAAAACCAAACATTGCTGCTTGCTCTACTGAAGGGCATGTCAAATGTGGGGCAAAAAAACCCAAATGTACAAGTATGGAACAGGTGGTACCTGGCTCAACAGAAGTGCTGTGAGAGGGATCTTGGAGTCCTAGTAGACAATCACTTCAATAAGAGCCAGCAGTGTGCTGCAACTGCCAAAAAAGCCAATGCAGTCCTAGGCTGAATTAATAGAGGGAGAGAATCAAGGTCATGTGAAGTGTTAATATAACTTCATAATGCCTTGGTAAGACCATACTTGGAATATTGCATTCAGTTTTGGTTGCCACGATATAAGAAAGATGTTGAGACTCTAGAAAGAGTGCAGAGAAGAGCAAGAAAGATGATTAGGGGACTGAAGCTTAAAATATATGAAGAATGGTTGAAGGAATTGGCTATGTCTAGTTTAATGGGGGAAAAAAGGACTGAGGGTGACATGATGACAGTCTTTCAATATCTGAGGGGCTGCCACAAAGAAGAGAGGGTCAACCTATTCTCCAAAATACCTGAGGGCAGGACAAGAAGAAATGGAGGGAAACTAATCAAGGAAAGAAGCAACTTAGAACTAAGGAGGAATTTCCTGATAGTTGGAATAATTAATCAGTGGAACAGCTTGCCTCCAGAAGTTGTGGGTGCCATAACACTGGAGGTTTTTAAGAAGAAGACAATTGTTTATCTGAAACAGTATAGGGTTTCCTGCTTGAACAGGGAGTTGGACTAGAAGATCTCCAAGGCAGAGATTACCTTCGCTACCGGTTCACAAATGTGAGTGTGTGAGCTCTGAATGCGCACAGCGTAAAAAACGGGACATGATGACGTCTGGGCAGGTGGGTGGAGCCTCCCACTGCTGCCGGTTTTCCCAAACCGGATATAACCATGAATACCATCACTGCTCTTCCCCATTGGAATATAAGCCAAAAACTAGCATTTCTGTTGAGGGCTGACTCTCCTCCCCTGGTAAGAGCGATCACTTGATATCTTAAAAGAATGACAGCAGTACAAGCCAGTTATATCAAAAAAAATTTATCGATTGTAAGGAAGATGAGCTCAGTTAGAGAGGAGCTATCCTATTTGGGTTATCTAGTCTTGGCAACTTAGCTATTGAAAATTGATATTGTAAAATTTTAATGTCATCTATCATATATTTTTAGATTGCTATTTTTGTAACCGTTTTACCTTTTTCTCTTTTTCTTTTCTGTTTTGTTTGAAAAGGCCTTCGGGCTATTCAATAAACTATACTATACTATACCATCACTGCTCCAAGGTCTCTTCCAACTCTATTATTCTGTTAAAAACACCTGGTAGTGCGGAAAAAAAGTGTGCGTCACCTGGGCAGATAAAATTGGTACCTCATTATATGGAGTAGTTGATCTTGCATGACGATATCGTTCCTTGACCTATATAGCTTTGAAAATCAAATTGTTCAAGCAGAAGAGAGCCTAACAATAAAACTAACTTCATCCTTCAGTTTAGGAAAAGCAGACGGGCTGCTAAGGGAGCAGGGACAGGCAAGAGACTCCTGAAATACATCAGATGTGCCTCGGTATTCCTCCTTCCGCAGTCTTTACAATCTGAGGGAAACTAGCTGCAGGAGCTTAGGGCTTTAGAAACTGCTGCAGGGACCAACGACCACGGCATTGGCTCCAGGTTTGCTCTTATGATCAACTATTCTTTTTATCTTCTCAGAAAGACCACCTCTACCTTTTGTTGAAAAGAGAGAGGGAGGCAGGGAAGGCGGGAGGAAAGGTGTTTGATTTCTAATAGGGAGGCAGAATGCCTCTGAAGGGCGGGCAGCAGCAGTCAGAGAAAGCAGATTGAGTTAAGCAGATTGGGGAACGGGGGGGGTGCGTTTTTGACACATTATTTAAAGAAGAAAGAGAAAAGAGAAAGGAAGAGAAAGGAAGGAAGGAGAGAAGAAAGAAAGAAAGAAAGAAAGAAAGAAAGAAAGAAAGAAAGAAAGAAAGAAAGAAAGAAAGAAAGAAAGAAAAATCTATTTTGTATTTAAATCTGTACAAACGCCCCACTCTCTTCCTTTCACACATTTTTTTTCCTCTCCTTTTGCTGTCCCTTCTTTGCTTGTCCCTCGAGAGATAACCACATGGGTACGATACAAAGAAATCTAGTCACAAAGAGGCTTGTCCTGCTGGCTTCCCGCAGGACCAATTAATAGTATTCCAAATCTTGTGGGCAGACAGATAAAAAGGAGAGAGAGAGAGAAAGATAGCGAAAGAGAGAATAAGAAAGAGAGAGAGAGAGAATAAGAAAGAGAGAGAGAGAGAGAGAGAAGATGAATACTCAACCATAACAAGAAGGCATTTTCTAGATACTGCTCAAAACTTCTTCAGGTATTCTTATCCAAATTATATAAGATTGGACTTTCCTGCTTGCCTGCTCTCTCTTCCCCCATTGCCCACACAGCCGTAATGTGATTAGAGAGAGAAATCATACTTGAAAATAAGTACTTTTTGTTGCTTAAGCAAACCAATGACAACTAAATTTGTGGTTTGAGAAGAGGAAATGGTGACGAAGATGCTCCATAACAACCTTGTCATAAAACTGCTGCTTTGCAGTTCAAGGTTCTCCCTTATCATCACATCTCTCTCCACTCCAACCTCCTGTTTCTCACTCTTTGTGAATCCACTTTGAAATCAAGGGTTGAAAAGTAAAACACAAAAGTCTTTTTTCCTTGAATTTCTCTCATTCTCTCTGTCTCTCTCTTTCTCTACTGCCTGCCCCCCCCCTTCAAAGTCCTAACAAAAAAACAGATGGGACAATGCTGGGCCATGTTAAGAGTTTTCAATGGATCAAATACTTGGGCCATTGCTCTTTTATTCCCCACTCCTCTATAATGCATTGCAAGAAATTGAATCCTATCTTGGCCTTTTCAACAACCTTACTCGATAAAAATAAAAATATTGATCTGTCTGTCTGTCTCCTTCCCTCCCTCCCTCTTTCTCTCAATCTAGCTATCTATCACCTATCCATCTCTCAATCTATTATGTCTTTTATGACTATCATTTACCTATCTGTCTCTCTGTCTGTCTGTCTAATCTATCTATCTATCTATCTATCTATCTATCTATCTATCTATCTATCTATCTATCATCTATCTGTCTATCTATCATCTATCTATCTATCGTCTATCTATCTATCTATCATCTATCTATCTATCTATCATCTATCTATCTATCATCTATCTATCTATCATCTATCTATCATCTATCTATCTATCTATCAATCTATCTATCATCTATCTATCTATCTATCTATCTATCTATCTATCTATCTATCTATCTATCATCTCTGTCTATCTAATATATCATCTATCTATCTATCTATCATCTATCTATCTGTCTATCTATCATCTATCTATCTATCTATCTATCTATCTATCTATCTATCTATCATCTCTGTCTATCTAATATATCATCTATCATCTGTCTATCTGTCTGTCTATCATCTATCTATCTATCTGTCTGTCTCTCTGTCTCTACATCCCTACCTAGACAGGGAATCAAAATCTGCTTTCACATTTTCTTCCCTTCTTATTTTATCAGTTAGAGATAGAAAGAGTTTTATTCTTTTTTAAAAAGAGAGACAGAGAGAGAAGAAATCCAGAGAGTTTGATAAAAAGAATAATTTACAGCCTTATCCTCACTTTCCTTCTCATTGGATCAAAACCCTCCTTGCTCCCCCCCTCCCGATTTGGTTGTCGTATTTTGTTTTTCTAATTAAATGAAGCCAGATGCACAGCAAACATGAGTTGTGCGTGAAATATGCCCAGCTGTTGCGTCAAAAGATTTGAGGTACAACTCTCCAGGCACACTGCCTCTCACCTGTTTAGGGTCAGGAGGGCAAATTAGCAAGTGTGCCAGATGCCAGGATCTGCTTGGGTTGTTTCTACCTGCGTCACCACCGGAGATGACAGAGAGCAAAGAATGACCATTGAGTGATGGATCCTTGGAGCAGGAGGAGCAAATTCCATATACAAAGGAATCGGTTAAAAAATAAATAAAAATAAACAGGCATTTCTTTTTGTTTTAAATGGAGATAATTAGTCCGTCAATCTATCAGAAATCGTGTTGCTCGAAAAGCAAGTGGACTTTTTGTTTCTTTGGTTTTATTTGAAGAAAAAGTGGTGAGGTAAATGAACCATTGATCTACACCAAGAACTGTCTTTTTCTAACCACTCCCTGCAGAAGCGATATTCAGCTGGTTCGGATCAGTTTGCCTAAACCGGTAGCGGAAATCATGGGTGGGTCCATTCACCTACCCCGGCTCTATGTCATCCTATTTAGGCATGTTTTTGAGGCCGGGTGCATGCGTGGAAGGCACGCGTGCCAGCAAAGCACCTGCGTGGAAGGCCGGGCGCATGTATGGACAGGGCGCATGTTCACATTTGTGAACCGGTAGGGAAAGTAAGTGACTCCCTGCCCCTTTTACCTCTATTGGTGCACCCGCAACTTACTATCTGCTCCTGTTCTGCCCCAGCTATGGACCCCAAAGAACGCAGCGCACACAAAGTCCGTTCAAACCTTAGTTTACTAAATAAACCAGTTTTTTACAACAACGGCTGTTAATTAACTGCATTAACAGCTGCCAAGAATTCAAAGAATAATACTGAAAGCTTACTGTGGTTGGCAGAATGCCCAGAAGCAATTTGCAGGAAGCTGATAAGATAAGCAAGGCAAGACACGAAGGTATGTGAACAAAGTTGTTTCCTGCAAATTGCTTCAGTTGGCGTTCCTCCTTAAATAGGCTAAGGGAGTAGCCAATTAGCCCCAAGCCTTACTCTTGAGGAGACCTCCTCCTGAGGAGCAACTCCTGCCTTTTGGCAGCTCTGCGCGCCCATGCATCGAGAAGAGTCTTCTCCTCTTTGTCCTCTTCACTTAAGGGAGCTTCTGGAGGTTCTGAAGGCCCTGACTGAATCCCCGCCTCTGGCACCACATCTTCTCCAGCCTCCTCACTGTCTGACTTGGGTGCCAGCTGCACAGGCTGCAGGCGCAGCACCACACCAGCCTCCTCGCTGTCAGAATCAGCTACTAGCTGCACAGGCCGCTGACGGGCCACAACAGCTCCAAATTTGCTCTTCTAGTGGAAAATAAGAGCTGATACTTAGATGCTAGATCGGTGTTAAGAGATGTGTGGACTTCAACACCAAGAATTCCACAACCATGCATACTGGCTGGGAAATTCTGAGAGTTGAAGTCCACTCCACACATCTTCAAGTTACTAAGGATGAGTAACACTGTGCTAGATTCTCCAAGCAGTTGAATTCTAGAGGAAACAGATCTATAGCTCCTATATGATTTATATTTTGGATTAAATTATGATTTTATTGTACTTGTTTCTTAAATTGTTCGCCGCCCTGAGTCCTTCGGGAGAATGGCGGCATATAAATACATGTAATAAATAAATAAATAAATATTGACCACCGGAATGCAGAACAGGACCAGTGTCTTCCCATTTGGGAGCCGTGAGATACATCTCGTAGTCAGAGATGTATCAGAGATCTTTTCTGTAGAATTTAAGCTCTCCATGTAGAATTGAATCATAGGTACCAATAAAGGTGAATATTTATAGCTCAGAATTGAAACGAAGGGTCTTCGGTGCTCTCTGAGCTTGGTTTCTTGCAGCCCTTTGTCTGCATGAATGATTATGGAATTCTTGAAGTCTACACATCTTTAAGGTTGAGAAAAACTGATCTAGCATCTAAGTACCAGCTCGTGTTTTCATTACCCAATCCTGATGATGTTACCTGGTTTGGAAAATGAAATGTCTGCAAAGAAAACAACCAAGCTCAGAGAACACCAAGGACCCCTTGAATATATAGGTCCTTGAATTTTAGGTAATTTTATGCGGGGCGTTAGCTTTAAGAACTATTCAAGCCTTGATGCCCAGCATTGCTTTAGGAAGAAATGTATAGAGCAGTTCCAAAACTGTTATTTGAAGATGTTTCACTTCTCATCTAAGAACCTTCTTCAGAAGTGAAGAAGCTTCTAGGATGAGAAGCGAAACATCTTCAAAGAAAAACAAAGAAAGTCCAGTTGCCTCTTGAAAAAGCACCTTTGAGACAACCATGGCCTGGATGACTGAGAACCTCTATAGATATATCGAGCAGTGTTATTTAAATGACATTTAGATTTCTCTTGACCCCCCCCTCCTCCCATTTAGAATGTGGTCCCCTGGCATAGCCCTTGAAGGCTAAGGAGAGTTTCAGAGTTTTAAAAAAGTCACAGTTTGTTCCAGGGGTGGGTTCTAAATTTTTTTACTACCGGTTCTATGGGCGTGGCTTATTTTGTGGGCATGGTTTACAGGGCGGGGGGGGGGGTGATGTGACTGGGTGGGCGTGGCCAACTTTATTTTATTTCATTTTTAAAAGCATTTTTCCTTAAGAGGTTGCAGAAAACAATGCTTTGAAAAGCCTCTGCCAATCAGGCAACTCAGCTGAGCTTGTCAGAGGCTTTTCAAAGCATTTTTTTACCACCTCTTCGGCTGAAGAGGTTGCAGAAAAAATGCTTTGAAAAGCCTCTGACGATCCCAGCTGAGCCGCGGGATCATCAGGGGCTATTTTTTTTATTTTTAAAAGCATTTTTTCGTCAGAAGAGGTTGTAGAAAAATGCTTTTAAAAGTAAAAAAAAAAAAGCTTCTGATGAGGTGGGGGGGTAAGCGAGCAGCGATTGGGCCAGGGACCAATTTGGGGGCGTGGCCAGCCAATGTTATTACCGGTTCTCGGAACTACTACAAATTTTTACTACCTGTTCTTGCGAACCGGTGCAAACCGGGAGCAACCCACCACTGGTTTGTTCACACAAATAATTTATGGGAGGTAACACTAGCAATCTCATTCAGATTGATCCACTAGTTCAAAGATGAATAGAAGTTTCTTGATTGGGATTACTGAACTACAAAATATTGGGTTAATTGGAGACATCTGGTTGGACCCCTCTGGAAAACAGATTATGGTCCAGTTAATTCTTGAGCAAGTAAAGTTTTTTTCCCCCTCAAATTTTCAAATGATGTAGGCTTAGGAATGACAATATCAAACCAAACCAGTTTCATAACTGTGGTGCCCAAGTTGAACAATTATTTGGATTTTATTATTTGGATTAAATTATGATTTTATTGTACTTGTTTCTTAACTTGTGTTCGCTGCCCTGAGTCCTTCAAGAGAATGGCGGCATATAAATACATGTAATAAATAATAAATAAATAAACAATGGGATTTGTTCCCCACTCCCCATACCAGGTCTTGTAGCAGAATTATACAACCATGAAGTTCAAGGGAAGGGCTGAGATGTTCTCAAACATTTGTCACTTGAGACAATTTTATAATGGTACAGTCTGCCTTGTAAATAAAGAAGGGGGTGGAGAAGATACGGTGGGTGCCCTCAGCATTTTTTGAACGGGACAGAAGGAACACAGAAATACGATTTTTTTTAATAATATGTGCAGTGCACAGATTCCTTCCCGTCTCTTCACTTCTGAGATGTTTAACTGGCGATTCAACATGGTAGTAGGGTGCTATTCCTTTTTCTTCATTAAGTGTTTCCTCGCACACGAGCCTTCACGCAACCCCTTTGTTTCGATGAAGAAAGTCGTGCCTTCCGTCAAATGCCCCCTCTTCCTTTGGCACCGTTTCATTTCTGCTCTCTTTTTAACTGGGAAGACAAATTTCTCCCTGAACCATGTGGCAATCATCTAACACTCTGAAGCATGAAATTCCATCATCATTATTCTTGCATGAGTGAGCGTACAGATGTTATTTGGCCATAAAGTTTATCCAGCCCTTTAAAAATATACAGCCTCCAGCATATGACTTGGTGACCTCTTGCAACAGTTTGTTCCACAGGTTTCCTACCCTTGGTGGCAACTTTTTCTACTTATTACTTATAAACGCAGCTCTCCGAAAGAGAGGCTGGCATGCAAATGTCAGGCATAGGAACTAGGGTAGATTTCAAGTCTCCCGGAGCTGGAAAAATGCAGAAGGGCATACAGCCTAATTCTTTTTTTTTTTCTTCTTAAAGTACTCCTGTGTTCTTCTCTGGAAGAATTTAGCCCATGTTATTTTATTTTATGGTTGCCGATGTCCATCAACAAAATAAAGAAAAATGCATCGCATACAACCACAAGTGATTGACAAGCGCCTCATTAAGATTCATAGAATCATAGCGTAATGCAAGGTTGGGTTTCACTTACCTTTACTACCGGTTTACCGCACGTGCTCATTGTCCACGCATCCGCCCGGCCTTATTTATTTATTTATTTATTTATTTATTTATTTATTTATTATTCAAATTTCTATACCGCCCTTCTCCTTTCGGATCCAGGGTGGTGAACAGCCAAGATAAAAACATCTATACAAACATCAGTTAAAAAATAAAGTTAAAATAATTTATAAATTTGGCCCATAATTTAAAACTTGTCAATTAAAATCAATATTAAAATATTAAAACTAACCCTAAAATCAAGACAGACCGGCTAACTGAAAAAAATAAGTTTTTAGGGCCCGACGAAAAATCCAAAGGTCGGAGATCACTCGTATCTCTGGGGGTAGATTGTTCCATAGGGTAGGTGCCACCACAGAGAAGGCTCTCCTCCTGGGGGTCGTCAGCCAGCATTGTCTGGCCGACGGCACCCTGAGGAGGCCCTCTCTGTGGGAGCGAACCGGCCGGTGGGAGGCTATTGGTGGCAGAAGGCGGTCCCGTAAGTACCCTGGCCCTAAGCCATGGAGTGCTTTAAAGGTGATCACCAACACCTTGAAGCGCACCCGGAAGTCCACCGGAAGCCAATGCAGCCACACATGCGCTTTGTTTCAAAGCTGCTAGAGCAGGGGTGAAATCCAGCAGGTTCTGACAGGTTCTGGAGAACCAGTAGCGGAAATTTTGAGTAGTTCGGAGAACCGGCAAATACTACCTCTGACTGGTCCCAGAGTGGAGTGGGAATGGAGATTTTGCAGTATCCTTCCCCTGCCACTCCCACCAAGCCACACCAAGCCACGCTCACAGAACCAGTAGTAAAAATTTGGATTTCACCACTGCTTTGCTCGCTCGAAAGTGTGACTAAGTAGCATGACTTGGAGCCGGGGCAGGCGAGTGGGCGGGCCGCTACCAGTTCGACTGAACTGGTGCAAACCGGATGAATACCAGCCGGTTCACCTGAACCGGCTAAATAGGACTAGAAGGGACCTTGGAGGTCTTCTCCTTCAACCCCCTGCTCAGGGCAGGCGATCTTATGTCATCCCAAATAAATGGTTGTCCGATCTTTTCTTTAAAACTTCCAGCAATGGAGTACCCACAACCCCAGGAGGCAAGCTGTTTTATTGGTTAATTGTTCTCAATGTCAGTCAATGTCAATAAGTTTCTCCTTAATTCCAGATTGGATCTCTCTTTCACGAACTTCCACCCATTGCTTCTTATCCTTCCCTCAGGAGCTTTGGAGAATGAGTCAACCTCTCTTGGTGACAGTCCCTCATGTACTGGAAGACAGCTATCATGTTACCCCTAATAGTCAATGGAGGTTCTCAGTCATCCAGGTCATGGTTGTCCCAAAGGTGCTTTTTCAGGAGCCAACTGGACTTTCTTGCTTTTTCTTTTGAAGACATTTCGCTTCTCATCCAAGAAGCTTCTTCAGCTCTGACTGGATGGTTGGGAATGGAAATATTTATATTCCTTGAAGACAGCTGGTCATTTGCTGGTCATTTTAGAGAATCATTGAGGCCACTTGGAGGTTTCTCCTCATGTCCTCAGAGTCACATGAATAGTGCAGATGGGTGTAGAGCCTTCTTGGCTGCAGGATGTTTTCTCCCCGTGTCTCTTCACTGTTGAAGACAGACGCAGGGATCATGGGTCTATGTTGTCTGTATCTCAAACTGAAGATCTGTTCCCGAAATGACAGTCATTGGTATGAGTAGAAAAAACTTACTAGTAATTCCATCCTTATTCCAGAAATATCTAATGTTTTACACCCAAGGACACAACAAAGACCTTTCTTTTAAAAAAAATGCTGTTAAGTAATCATATTATCTCCAGAGATCAATGTCATACTTTTCCCTTAGTGCTTTACCACTTCCCAGGGAGATTCAAGCTGTCAGATTCAGAGCATCCAAATCCCTTTACAATTTAGTGCTAGGATTTTTATTGGGAGACCCCAAAGTCTTCTCTTGATCCGAGATCATCTGAAATGATCTTAATATTTTATACTGCCATCGTAGACTTTTTCTAAAAATCTGTTTCATAACCTAAATGACTCTGGGTGCCCTGAAGTTTTTAGCCGTATTATTTCTCTCTTCCCTTTTCTTCTAAATGTCTTCTATTTCTACTTCCAGATGCTACTCTAAATCATTTCTTCCCAACCTTGATGCCAAGGTAGAAGCTGCTCTGAACTCCACACAGCATCCTCTTTTAATTATCTCCTGAATGCACTCTGCATATTCAGCTCTTTTCATCTTTCCTCAGATGTAAATTCCTCATGGTCCTCTGGCCACGTCTGTTTCTTTTTCTCTGAACCCCGTCCAAATTGTCAATATTTTTCCTGATAATTAGGCGTCCAGAACCACCAACTATTTCTCCCATCCAAGCATGCTTAAGTGTGCTTACAAGTCTTTGCTGAGTCACAGATAAAATGTATGTATGTTGGGATGTTATTTCTGCTGCCTAGGTTGCAGTATGGAACACCATATATATAGGATGTTCCATTTTTCTGCCAGCCCATATATGTGTAAGATCCCACAGGGAAGATAGTAACTACAATACAGAATCATACATTTAGTAGAGATTATGTAGTCTTCATTCTTTGCCATTCTGATCTTGGATGTGGTCTTCAGAACTCATCAAAGCATTGCTTTTGCCATTAATAAGCCCAATTTACTCGATAATTAGACCCTTAAGATTATACCAAAATATAGTGTTGTGCAGTATCTGGATAGCACAATCAAGTGTACAAAGAGGGACTCATGAACTCCTTTTCACAGAATCATCAAGGCAATTGTGGTTACTTCCCAGTCCCAGTGCCATACAAGAACTGTCAAGCCTACGCACGATGACACAGTGATGTCCAAACGAGTCCAGTTCTTCATTTGCACCTAATAGACAGAATCTTACCAGGCTAAAGCTATAATCTTCTAATCTGATAGATATACCTCAGTAGATGTTTGGGTGTGGTTCAGAGGTGGTATTTCAGCAGGTTCTGACTGGTTCTGGAGAACTGGTAGCGGAAATTTTGAGTACTTTGGAGAACTGGTAAATACCACCTCTGACTGGCCCTGCCCGCCATCTATTCTCTGCCTCCCGAATCCCAGCTGATCGGGAGGAAATGGGGATTTTGCAGTAACCTTCCGCTGGAGTGCGGTGGGAATGAAGATTTTACCATATCCTTCCCCTACCACGCCCACCAAGCCACGCCCACCAAACCACACCCACAGAACCAGTAAAATTTTGAAACTCGCCACTGATGTGGTTACCATGAACCTTTTCCTCTCTCTCCAATCCAGTTCAGGACTGTGTAGTCTCTTGTCTTGGGCCCTTCTCTGGAATGTGCTGTCTCCTTCCTGGAAAACAATGCTGCACATTCCCACCATTTCTTCTCCAACTGCACATTATATCACAAGCAAGACAGATTGTGGTGACCCATATCATCTATAGCAGATGATACAATTACCAGTATCTGACCACAGCTTCACCGGCTCCTTTTTTACTTTCCATTATCTTCTCTAGGATCATGGCAACTTGTTCTGTCCCCAACCACACGCACACACACCAACAGACGCTCAAGAGTTAAAGACCAAACAAGCCAGCAAAATCCTTTTCCTTATGATAACGTAACTTGGCAACAACCTAGTGGCTGCCTGCCAAGAGTTTATTATTTATGAAGAGGAGAGATAACTTCTCCCCACTTCTGATACATCAAAAGAAACAGCTCAATAATTACAATCAAGTCCAGAGATAATCCAGCAAAGTCTTATAGCAAAAGTCCGGCAATGCAGAATGGCGTGGAAGCTTTCAGCTTTGTTCGTCACAAGGTTTGACTGGCCACCACACTCCCTTTTATATCCTGTGGGGTGTGGTCCAGTGACTCAGCCTAATCTCGGGCACACCCTTTCTTCTGTTGCGCGTGCTTATCTCTGCGATGTGGGTCCAGCCAAGACTTATTACCCTCATCACTGTCCATCTGTGGCTGCGTGGACGTGCTTGGCCCTGGCCCTATCTCTTGCTCTTTGGCGGACACCGAAGGCATTACCAGAGAGGAGGGTCCTGGAGAGGGAGGCCTTGCCAACTCCTCTCCTTCACTCTCGGAGTCCTTTCCTGTCGATG
Source organism: Arizona elegans (assembly GCA_022577455.1). Lineage (NCBI taxonomy): Eukaryota > Metazoa > Chordata > Lepidosauria > Squamata > Colubridae > Arizona > Arizona elegans. The sequence continues at coordinate 78,826,424 of JAKOOJ010000007.1, forward strand.
ACACAGGCTCAGGTAACGGAGCCACAACACAACTATGGGGGAAGCGCTTATCTCATTCATTGACTCTATGAATTAATAAGCATGGCAACATTACAGTGAAGCATTGAATCCACATCCAAAGCAACCATGTGGCTACCGATGTTCATGTGGTGGAATGAATCCTGGAGGAAGCCTAGCAATGCTCATGCCAAAGTTACTAGGCCTTAATGTGTTCACAGGAAGGGAATATGAAAACCTTTGTCCAATGACGCATGGCTACTTGTTTAGTTGCCTTACTCTGATCTAGGAAAAGGCCCTATAATAATGGCCTCCTTATATGCCTTAATTGCGACTGTTTTACTGAAGAAATGGTAATTTTCAAATTTGAGAAGTGATGATTCCATCTGTAGCTCCTAATTATCTAATCAAATGATGAATGCCATTAGATTTATCATCTAGCTGCTGTTCTCTTTAGCAGCTCCTTAAATTATCCACTAAACTAAACCATACTGCGTGCATGATACATGGCATCATCAACTAACCAACCAGTCTGAGTTTTCCCAATTTGCTAAACTACCAAAACTTTTTTTTTTAAAGCAAACTAACCAAATTCTACATAGTGAAAAATGCAGCCTCTAGTCTTTAATTGACATGGCTCAATATAGTTGAAAATTAATAGGATAAATCATCTCTATCAATGGCGATTTGTTGGGGTATCTGGACGTAACTCTAAGGGTAAGATGGAATTTCAGTCCATCCTTTGTTTTCCCAGCCAAGTACAGGTAGTCCTCGACTTACGACCCCAATCAACCCCCAAATTTATGTTGCTAAGTGAAACAGCTGTTAAATGAACTTTGCTCCGTTTTACGACCTTTCTTGCCACAGTTCTTAAGTGAATCACTGCAGTTGTTAAGTTAATAACACGGTTGTTAAATGAATCTGGCTTCCTCATTGACTTTGCTTGTCAGAAGGTCACAAAAGAGGATCACATGACCTCGCGACACTGCAACTATCGTAGATACATGCCCGTTGCCAAGCATCCTAATTTTGATCATTGTTCAGGGTGATGTTGCAATGGTTGAAAGTGCGAAAAATGGCCATGGTCATTTTTTTACAGTGCTGTTGTAACTTTTTCAGTGCTGTTGTAACTGCCGTTGTAACTTTGAACAGTCACTAAACGAATGGTTGTAAGTTGAGGACTACCTGTACTGAACCTCCATTCTGAATAATTTGTTGGAATTTTAATGTAGCCTGTATGATATCCTGTCTATGATCTTCCGCTGATTCCAAGTAAGTAGGTCCATTACATTAGAGTAAATCTTAGAATCGTTTCATTGATTCAAATTTTAGAGTGATGAAAGTGTCGTGACCCAGGCCCTAGTACTTAGTATTAAATACAAACAGTTCGAAAACAAACAGACTTTATAAGAACAGCTGAGAATTAACTCATTCTCAGCATAGTCCAAACTAAATTAAAGCAAATTCTTCAAAACACCATTCCTCAGTTTATCACCGACCTTGGGATAATTAGGCAAACTGCCAAAGGCTTTTCTTGGCAAAAGTTCAGAAGCAGAAGACGCCAACAAGAAATGAATACAGTTAAACAAGAAGCAATTCTCTCAATGTTGTTTTCTGACAAAGAGGACAAGAGCCGTTGCTGGTCTTTTAAGCCTTATGGGAGGGGCCAATCATCTCTTGGCCCTACAGTCGTCCTCTCTGTTTTATCTGCTCCTGCCTTCTGGCAGCTCTTCTCATACTGCTCTCTACTGTCAGCCTCTGGAGGCTCCGAAGTCCGCACATCACTCCCCGATGGCCTTGGCCCCATCTCTGCCTCCTCATCTGGGCCTTCCCCAGCCTCCAGGACAGGCCCATGTTCTTCCTCAGCCTCATCGCTATCCGACTCCGCTGCCAGCTCTGCAGACTGCTGGCGGACCACAACAGAAGGATCTGCATTTGGGGTAGCTAGATACTAGATACTTTAGACCAGGAGTGTCAAACTGGCAGCCCACAGGTGGGATGGGTCACGCGCAGGCCACACCCACCTTAGGAAAAAGGGGCAAAACATCACAAAACAACACGTGATGGCAACGTGATGCGGCAAATTTGACACCCAATACACATTGGATGTATTGATCTTTCAAGAGTGCTCCTTGAATGTAATGATTTATGATTTTATACATCAAGCATACTTTATTTGTGGGAAGGAGTCCTTTTTATTCTGCTGCATGTGGCCTTGTCCCCTCCGATAGATAGATAGATAGATAGATAGATAGATAGATAGATAGATAGATAGATGGATGGACGGACAGATAGAATGAATGAATTCTTTATTGGCTAAGTGTGATTGGACACACAAGGAATTTGTCTTTGGTGCATATGCCAGTTCTACAGTTCTATCATGATGGAGTCTTCCCAGCATCTCCTGCTTTCCAAGGATGGTGGTCCCAAAGGATGGTGATCAATTCTTTATTTCCTTCCCTCCTCCTCCTCCTCCTGTTCCACCAATATTTCAAACCACTTGTTTATTTCTTCAGTGACTCTTATCTTTCCGTTCCTTCAAGTCAGATAAAACACGAAGCTGTCTCTATAGGAGCTTGACCAACTCAAGAGCTTGAAAGCCTCCTTTTACTTTCATTAAGGACCAAGTATCTGATAAACTTCTCAAACATGCCAATAGCAGGAAGGCTGAGTGTTTTCACAGGCTTATAGTTTTAAGTCTGCCTAACAACTCGTGTTTCTTCATTGCTAATTCGATCACTCTAGCATTTCACTAAAATTCGAAGGCCATTGTCGCACAATCTACTAATCTCCAGTTGTTTCCTCCCCACCTTTTTTCTCCCCATTTTGAGGTGATTGCCGAGTTTCTTGATTGTGATATCTGAAGATATAAATTCACTTTGTAGCTGCTACAAATTTCAACCATTGTCTGCTAAGTGCATACAGCCAGAAGCCACAGTGCCACACATACTGTTACTCTCTGTATTATCATCAGTATGGAGACTCATGGCATCCATATTCATTTCTTTTGATCATTGACTCTCAAGTTGTCAAGAAGTGTTGGAAGTTCTTGCCTAAAAGTTAAGGTCCAATTTAAAAAAAAAAACAAAAAACATAAGCCAAAAAAAAAAAAACCCCTTCTGGAATTTTGCCTATGGCAAAATTTGAAGGCTGGTTGGAGGTCATTTCTTAGATGAAGCAATTGGAGATTGAAGATAGCACACATAAAAAGTTTTAATAATGCAGGGAAAATGTCCTGAGGGGTGAGTTTCAGCATGAATGGACTAGATCTTTGCCCCTTGTGGCTTACTGAGCTATCAAGAAGAAGCCAGGAATCCAAATATAAGACATCGCAAGTGCTTCTTTGGGAGAGAACGAGCTGTACCCCTCTTCAAAATGCCATCCCTTGATCCATCCATTATGGAAAACTTCTGTTCATCACCAACATTCCCCTGTTGGGAAAGCTTATGTTGAGGATAATAGGGCAGCAAATACAAACCAGTCAGTGGTGGGTTCCTCCCGGTTCCTCCCGGTTCCACTGAGCCGGTATGACGATATGACGTCACCGAACCGGTTCTCTTTGTTCGGGAGCTGGGCCCTTCCACCAGCCCCCGCGTTATTCTTATCTTTTATTTGGCCCCGTCCCCAATCTATTTGAGCCTCCCGAGTCCCAGCTGATCGGCTAGAAGGAAAAAAAACTGTTTAAACTCTTGCCGCAGGGCTTCAAAGCGCCGCCCTACAGCTGATCAGTGTTAAAAGGCAGTGTGGTGGTAGACCAGTGCACTCCAAAAACAAATGGGTAGACCGGTGCCTCCAAAAACAAATGGGTAGACCGGTACAGCTCTGCAAGCAGTTAAAAGCCGGGTAGACCAGGACCTCTGCTAAATCCTAAAGAATTGTCACATGACCATCAAGCCATGCCCACAAAATAAGCCATGCCCATAGAACCGGTAGTAAAAAAATTTAGAACCCACACCTGCTCCAGAACCTGTCAGAACCTGCTGGATTTCACCCCAGGCTGAATGTAACCTAATCCAAAGAGATTCCAGGGAGTTCTACCTATGTCAGACATGTTGAAATCCTTGGTTATTAAGATGTCATTGCAGTGGCTAACATCTGCCTTTGGTGTGACTATAGAAACACCCCTGAAACCAATCTAGATAAAGCAGATTTTCTAAATCTCTCTCAGTATAGTTTGGGTCAAGTCCTATTGGTTACTCTTGCATTTGCAGTGGGACCAAAAGGGATTCAATTGTCTTGTTCTGGTCATGCTTGATCTTTCAGCAGGGCCAAGCCATTGCGAAAATGCGAGTGCGCGCATGTGTGCTGCTCATTAAGAGCCTGTTCATTCTCAGTCTGTTCATTCACAGATGAGTCCCAAATCATTGTAAAGAGTCCGACAGAAGTCTGCCACAGTTCTTCTGATAAGGCTGATAAGCACCCACCTTTATTTCCCTTGACACGCTGCCGAGACTTAATTGGCAATTAACTTTGCAAGGCCACACAGAACATAGAGTCAGCACAGAGCTGCAGTCTTGAAACCGGCCAGCATGAACAACAGTTGTTTCCTGCAAAGGCCCATGTGCCTTTGCTCCTCCTTTATGTCTTATGGGAGGGGTCAATCATCTCCAAGCCCTACTCCCGAGTCGACCCTTTTGTTTTAACTGTTCTTGCCTTCTGGCAGCTTTGTGCATGCGCGCACTGGGAACAGGCTCCCCCTGTTCCTCTGCCTCACTGATGTCTAACTCTGGAGGCTCCGGAGGCAGCACATACCTCCCAGATGGCGCTGGCCCCATCTCTGCCTCCAACGCAGAGCCTTCGCCCGATCCTTCTCCGAATCCAGGATTGGCCCATGTGTCAGCCTTGGAAGCCATATTAGACCGGAAGCTTCAATGCTGCCATCTCCTCGTGTGTGGGAAAGTAGGAGGGGGGATTTAGGAGAGGAGAATTAGTAGACATAATAGCATTCTTCCTATCGGCCAAGGTCAGGGGCTGAGTCGAGGTGGAACAGACGTTGATTGGAGCATGTGACCAACTGGGGAGAAATGGGATGGTTTTGGGAATTACTGAAGGAAAGCCCGGGCTTTTCAGATTCGGGATTTCCCAGATGTGCCAGTTTGCCTATTCTAGTAAAGAGGACTTTGGAAAATGCTTGCTTCCGTGTCTTTACTTGGAAAGGGTTTTTTTTCTGAACACTGACACCATGTTCCACCCCAGCCTCCTCACTGTCCGACTCTGCTGCCAGCTCCACAGACCGCTGCCAAATCACAACAGCTAGCCACATTACCATGGAGATGTCTTCGGACAGCGCTGACTCTTGAAACAGAGATGAGCACTGCCCCCTTGAGTTGGGAACGACTAGCACATATGTGCGAGGGGAACCTTTACCTTTACCTTAACTTTTGTATATCTCGTTTTTTCTATATGTTTCACTTTTCTTCTTTATACTGTAACTGCTATTCTAATAGCAAATCCTTCATAAAAGTTGCTGCATTACATTCTTGATTAAATTATCTTTCCATTGATATATAATTTTATGGTACTACTCCAAAACAAAGTGGTATTATTAGCTAGTTTTAGAAAATGCACGTTTCCCAAAAGGTTTCCACAATTTTGGCCACTATTGTAGGAGGACATCAAACTCTTACACACAGAAAGACACGCACACAAACAAACACACAATTTTTATTAAGACTTTTGATTTGCTTGTATTAGATTTTACTAGTAAAAATCAAAGAAAGAAGAAAGACTAGAATTGAGAGAAGGAGCAAAAAGTGAAAAAAAAAAGAGAGAAGAAGAAAAGTAACACTATAATAAATACAGGTAATCCTTGATTTACAACAGTTCATTTAATGACCAAAGTTACAATGGCACTGGAAAAAATGACATGACCAGTTTTCACACATTTGTAAGATATGTTGGAGATGCTGGACATTTAGCAGAATTCTGCTTCTGCTCTGAATGCAAAGAACACTCCAGGTGAATGAAGGCAAATCCACTCACCTGAACCACGAGGTGATAGAGTCTGAAGCATGCAGCAATGCCATAAAATACTCTCATGCACACTCAAAATCTGGTAACGCCGCGTCTCCTTTATCTGTGCACCCTGTAACTATCACGTAAGAACAAACAGTTGGCTCACGGCATGGCTCATGTGGGATGTATGAAGAGATACTGTGCTACGATGAGATTGCACATTAAAAAGATTTAATTACTTTTGCAGAAATATACCGCTGAACATTTACTACTATGAGATAGTGCTGAGCATTAGTGTAAATAATTAAAGCTAAACTGTGTTTGTCAAATAAATGAACAAAGTTTATTTTTTTCTGCTGCTGGGAGCTTTGCTTTTTAATTGTGCCTGTTTATTTGTTTCCCTAATTCACACATTTCCAGAATATATATTAGGTATTTTCTAAACGTATGCCAGTTGAAAGACTCAGCTGTGGAAAGAAAGAAAGGGCTTATCGGTCAGGAGATCCGATGCCAGGATCAATAGGTAGAATGTTCAGTTAATTAATCCCTCATTTCTTTTAGAGTCTTCTTATTTTTCATCACATTTTTAGGCAGGAGGGCTCTCTTCCAGATTTGAAAGCTGCTAATTTTAGGAAGATGTCTGGATCATAATTTACATCACAGGTGGGAAGTGAGCTTCTGCAGGTTTTACTGGATTCCTACCTCCACCAACCCCACCAAACATGAAGTTACAGCCCAATAACATCTGGAAGGCTCTGGGTCCTGCTTCTTAGACCGTAGAGGAGAAGGGAGTCCAAGTAAACTAAGCTACTTTAATTAAGCCATCTATTCTGAATTGTCAAACTTTTCTAGTATCCCACCAGCAGCAAAACAATTTTTGCAATAAACTCCACGGAGCAAACTCAGGTTATTATTTCCTTTTTCACGCTCTTTTAATACTGCCCAGTTTACTTTGGATGCTCTGTTCTATCCATAGTGCAATTCTCTACACGTCTCTTAAATTCAATAGAAGTTACAAGCAGAATAAATAGGGATCGCAATTTTGGTGATATCTTGGCTTGGTTTTCTCTAGCACCAGTGCTAATCAAATATTTAGAAAAGGAAATGACTCGGTGCTTTTTGGACTGTACCATACAAGGAGGACACTGCTGTTCTATTCTGCTGACCCAACCTTCTGCAGCCTTCTGGAGTAACCATCTACAAGGTTGAGCCAACATGAGATGATCAGGGATGTTCCTGCCAAATGGAAAGCAGCCGTCTGTTACTTCCTCCCAGTTGTTACTTCCAGACACAACAACAATGAATGAAAAAAAATGTAATCATCCAATTGGGGTAACTGCTCCTATTGATAGAATTGGTGAGAGTCTTATCTATCCTGCTTTCTTTTGACCCATTGATCTCTCCCAGGTATGGTTGTGGAGATGAAAGTAGAATGAAGAGATGAGGATTCCTAGAACGGCCCTTCTTGTATGACTCTCTAGGACTTTGTTCCCTTTGTTTTGACCTCAACTAACTTTTTTCTAATCATCATCCAAAAAGGGACAAAAGGATCAACCAGGAAGATAAATAAGTAATACATACAGCATACAATCTTTTGCTATATGTATTATTTTTCTGCTGCTGGGAACCTTGCTTTTTAATTGTGCCTGCTTATTTGGTCTCTAATTTACACATTTTCAGTATGTATTATGGAAAAGGAGGTTAATCCCTGGTTGATCCTTTTGTCCCTAGTTGGATGATACCTTGGATTAGAAAAAAGTTAGTTTAGCTCAAAACAAAGCAAAAATCTGGAACTCTACCATTTATCTTTCTTATTTTCTAAAAAGTAAAAATGTGTATATGTTCAACTAGCATGATATTTATGAAGGATGGACCCCTGTGGCCTGGTGATCTTGGCTGTCCTCTCTTTTTTTATGAAAAAACATTCCTAAAATGAATTATAACCCTTAAAACGTTCTACCCACTTACTTAAGGTTAGAGTTTCTCCTTAAGATAACAAAAGAACCTGATGTGTAATTTTCAAAAGCAACTTTAGATTATGGATACTAATATGATAATAACAATCCTGAAAGATTTTTTTTTTAAATAAGTATTTTTATTGTACATTTTTCTTTATAATACATCACATTTCCAGTTTTGCAACGACAGTGTACTGGCTGTATCCAGTCCTTTTTAAGTATACATAGTTTTATACACCCTGATTATAACCAAAATTCTCTTAATCATACATTTATAGTCTCTTTTAAATGCATAATGTTGTACGTCATAGTTTTAAGCATTATTTTCATAATTGTACCATAACATTCTATATATTTATCTCTCTCCTTTCCCCTCTCTACTTCCTTCTCCTTCCTTCTGCTCCCTTTTCCTCTTCTCCTCTCCCCTCTTCTCTCTCCTCTTCTCCACTTCCCTCTCCTTCCCCCTCTCCTACTCCTCTCCTGTCATCTATTTCCTTCTCTCCTTTCCCTTTTCTTCCGTCTCCTTCCTTCTCCTCTTCCCTTGGCTTTTCTCCCCTCCTCTCCCCTCCTCCACCCCACCCCACTCCACTCCACTTCCCTCTCTCCCTTCATCTCTCCACTCCACTCCACTCCACTTCCCTTTCCTTTTATCTTTTTCCTTTCCTTATTATATATAAATTTCCATTTCCCTACAAGGTACAATGTATTTTCCAGGTACCGTCTCCTTCAAATGTAACTCTACATTTTCTTGGAATTGCATTGGAAGAAAACAAACTTACATACATAATATTGTGCATCATAATTTTATCCATTATTTCTACAGTTATCCCGAAAATTTTATTCACAGCCAATAGCAAATAAGAAAATGTGAAAGAGGAACAAAGAACAGTCATTCTTTCACTCTTTTTCTCTGTACAAGGGACAGTCCATAAAGCAAACACGGTCCAGACATTAGGTGAAGAAAATAGTACTGTTTGGCACCGCAGATGGGGTTAATGAGCAAATGACTCAGAAAACGAGACACACACATCTACAAGCAAACCCACACACGTTAATGAATATATCAGAGAGAAGAGACAACCTGTAATTTGAGTACTTAAGATGTCTAACCCAGAATCTTCCGACTCTTTGAAGAAATACAGGCAAAGAATATTGCATATATTTGTGAGTGTGTACGTATGGCATTTTAATTACCAAGTAACCTAATTTCTCTTTAGCCTCCCTTATAAAAATAATAATAATAATAAAAATCAACGAAAAGTACCAGATTTATGTAATCCATAATGTTAACAATATGTTTGCTTCTAGGACGACAATTTGTATGCAAATGAAACAACAGAGTTACAGCTTCTGCTCTCTTGTAACCCCAGCTATGTGGTTTACTGGAGCTTTGGCAGTAAAGTGGGATGCTTTTGTAAGAATTGGCAACGTTTTTAGAGAAGTAATTTGGACTCGGATTAAAATGACCTTCTGCACCATCAAGGGCAGGAGAAGAGGAGGTAATTGTGCAATCAGGGACGAGGGAAAAAAGAAAAAGAAAGTGTGGAAAAGCATAATTTAGCGTACGGCCTTCCTGTTCATTATGTGAAAAAGATAGCAGTGTATTCAAGTGACTGTTTTGCAAAAAAAGGAAAAGAAAGAAGATATGAGCAGATAATTTGGAGCCCATCATTTTAATTATAACGGACATCTCAAGATGACAGCTTGAAGAGCCCAGAGATTCCTGGTCCAACTCACGTTCACTGGCAGCTTTTCCTATCTTGGTTGTCTCTGTCTGCGTCATTCAAATTCACTGCTATGATTCCAGATTCTCCTCCGTTATTTTATAGATCTCCTCTAGCACAGAGAGCTAGATCAAGCGAAGGTGGTCCAGCACAGGGGTGGGCTTCAAAAATTTTAGCAAGGGGTTCTCTGCCCGGTTGCTGGGTGGGTGTGGCCCAGTCAGTCTCCTGCACCACAGTGGGGAGGGCATTTTTGCCTTTTCCAGACTTTGGAGGCTTTCCTTGAGCCTCCGGGAAGGCAAAAATGGCCTTCCTAGGCTCTGGAGGCCCTCTGGAGCCCTCTGGAGGCCGCAAACGGGCCCATTTCTGACCTTCCCGAACTACCGGTAGGCCCGTTTTTTGCCCTCCCTGAGTCTCCGCACGCACCCTGCACTTATCTGCATCCAAAACGGGCCACGTGGGGACTTCTTGGAGGGGCAGAGTGGACGAGGCCAGCTAGGAGTGGGATTTGGGGGTTCTCCGAACTGCACAGAATCTTAGCTAGAGGTTCTCCCAAACCCCTACGAACTCTCAACAGCCCACCCCTGGTCCAGCATGGTGTGCCATACAGCACCTTTAAGAGATGGATTCAAGAGCTCACAAGACCAAGCAGGATTTCTCCTTAAAAATGGAAATTTAAGGTGGGCTGCTCTTGAGACTGCAGATAGTGTACAGCATCAAGACCAATGTCTAATGATAGTCCAATCTTGAGTGTGTGTGTGTGTGTGTGTTGGTGTTGGTGTGTTGGTGTGTATGCCTTCACTCAGTCTCAGACTAGTCCCTGCAGTTTTCTTGGCAAGGTTTCAGAAGTGGTTTGCTATTACCTTCTTCCTAGGGCTGAGAAAAGGGGACAGACTGGCCCAAGGTCTCCCAACTGACTTTGTGCCTAAGGTGGGAGTGGAATTCATCAGCTCCTGGTTTGCTAGCCTGGTGTGTTAACCATTACACTAAGTTGGCTCTTGGTCTACTTCTATTTTAAAATAGTTGGAGAACTACTAATTCCAAGTCATTGAATAAGCATCGTGATCAAATAGGGATTTAAATCTGGCTCTCTCAGGTCTTCATCCAATTCTTAGTCACTAAACCACATTGGATCTTACAGGTGACTTGAGATGATCTTATGTAATGTGCAGGCATTGCCATTAATGAATTGGTTTTCCATGAGGTGGTTTGGATTCACTCCATGAAATCAAAGATTTGCTTTTTTTTCAGTCTGCCTAAATGAAAGCACTTTGAGCACTTAGCTTCATTTTATTCTTAGCAAGAGCCGCTTTCCTTCACAAAGAAACCGCTTCATTTAAGATTTTAGCAAACTAACAGTGATGGAATGTAGTCTGGAGTTGCAGGAAAGAGTCAGAGGAGTAAGAAAAAGCAAAGCTTAGAGTGTTTGGTAAGCAGGAAGAGGGTAAGGGCAATTCACATCCCTAGCAATTCACAGGGTACATCGATAGTTATGTGGATAATTGCTTTAATCTGGCAAGATTCTGTCTTTGGCTAACAATAAGAAAGAAACTGCTCAGAAGAAACTCCACGTGTCATTCTTTGGGCCTGACAGTAACCAGGCCCTCAAGGGGATGTATGGGGTTATTAAGTGATGGACCCTGGACACCCTGCTAATCTACTGTGTTTTTCCAAAAAGACGACCCACCTTCAAAAGAAGCCCTATCACAGTTTTGAGCGCATGCGATCAAATTAAGCCCCACCCACAAAATTAGCCCTAATTAAGACCCCGCCCACCCCAGGGTGCAGAGGGTGGGATGAGGCAGACAGCTAAAAAAGAAGGTAGGGTGGGGATGGGATGGTGGTGGAGCTGCCCTACTTACTAGGCCTCACACACCCCGACACCTGCCTCGCCTTCTTCTGGGGCTGCTTCTTCTGCGGCCGCTTGCCGTCACTCGCACGCATCACCCTAGCCTCCATTTAATCTTTAGATGCCTGCCGGAAGGCATCTGAAGACAAAATGGAGGCCAGGGCGATGCGTTCAAGTGGTGGCAACTGGCCGCAGAAGAAGTGGGCCAGCAGCAGGGCGGGGTTGTCGGTGCTACCTGTGGGATGAGTCAATAATTAGAACCCTCCAAAAACAAGGCCTAGCCATTTTTTCAGGGGTCAAAAGAAAATAAGACCCGGCCTTCTTTTTGTAGAAACAAGGTATCAAGTGGTTAAGATGTCAGACTGGGCCGGGGGCTTAATCCTTGGCTACAGAGCACATTCAATGAGTTTGAGTCAGTCACTCTCTCATCCCAGAACATACACAGGATTACTGTTATGATGATAAAAATGGAAAGGAAAACTCTTCTTCCTCTTAAATTAACTTGACTAGAGTTAAAGTGGAGGTGTGGATATTCAAGATGGCAGCTATAACTATGTAATCAAAGTCTTACCTGGAAGGTCCACACAGGAAAGTCCAATTAAACTAAGTTATTGCTAATCATGTCTATGCACAGGAATCTTCTCAACTCATGGTCATCACCTGCTTGGAGTTAGATAAGGATCAAAACAATTCAAGGGGGGGAGTTAGACTCAATCCATTTGTAACTGTGTATGGATTCTAGGCTGATCCCCTTTTTAATTCCATCCCCAGTTTTTGCCACTCCTTATCTTAAAAGGTAAAGGTTCCCCTCGCACATATGTGCTAGTTGTTCCCAACTCTAGGGGGCACTGCTCATCTCCGTTTCAAAGCCACAGAGCCAGCGCTGTCCAAAGACATCTCCGTGGTCATGTGGCCGGCATGACTAAACGCCAAAGGCACACGGAACACTATTACCTTCCCACCAAAGGTGGTCCCTGTTTTTCTACTTGCGTTTTTTTACGTGCTTTCGAACTACTAGGTTGGCAGAAGCTGGGACAAGAAACGGGTGCTCACCCCATTATGTGGCGCTAGGGATTCAAACCACTGAACTGACAACCTTTCTGATCGACAAGTTCAGTGACTTAGCCACTGAGCCATAGCGTCCCTCTCCTTATCTTACACTACCATAATTTTTACATGCATTTTTTGTATTGTCATAGCTTACACATCTTAACTTTTGGTTCCTGCTGCAGGTGCCCCTGACTTTCATAGAAATAGGGTATAAATACCCAATCAATGAAACAGATGGGCAGAGGGGAAATCACTAAATAATTTCAAAAATCTTCAACACTTGATAATGTTAAATAAAATTGGCATCTGTGCTTAAGAAACACCCTTTGTGCTCTCTGAGATGTTTGCTATTTTATTTCGTCTTCCACTGAAGTCCTTGCTGGAATCACCCGTATGTAAAGCAAATATAGCAAAGTTATGATACAGCAAATCAGCAATGATGATGATTAAATTCATTTATTCCTGCAGCCCTGCCAAATTTTTTTGCTGACACCTAGTGGCCGATAGATGCACCTACCCTGGCATGAAATACGTAAGAATAACTTAATAAAAGATACATGTGCATAGAACTTTAGCAGTTAAGTCGCATTTGAGCAACAGCTCTATATTGCTTGGCTCATCGTTTTGGGCCATTTTCAGAGAAACCTAAACAAGACATAAATATGATGCTAAAATGGAGCGGAGTTATCAGCCCCATCCTCTACAAACTTTGTTTTTATTTGCTAAAATCTAGTTCCACCTAAGGTCATATCTTAAAATAATTAAAGCTGCACTAGCTTTCATTGGCTAATTTTGGAAGAAAATATATTCAAAATACAGGAAATAAACTGTAGAAATTATGAATGTTGACTTCAGAAGAGTGCTCCTGGATTAAACCATAAGGCTTTTAGTCTATCATTCTGTTCCCACCAGGCATAATCACATGATTTTGGAAACCCCCCAGGTATTTCTCAATCTGAGCCAATTTAACAGGTGTGGACTTCAGCTCCCAGAATTCTTCAGCCAGTTGGAAATTAAAGCCCATCCCTCTTAAATTTGCTCAGGTTGAGAAACGCTGCCCCTAAGAGACACAGGCAATACTAGATCATTGTAAGAGCAAACCTGCAAAGAAGAAACTAGCCTAGGAAATAGATCTAGATGAAAGGATAATCGTAGAATTGGGTGGCACATTAAGACTAGATGTAGAAGAAGAACAGACCAATTTGAAAGATGGATTTAAAAGTCTCGTCAGTTTGCAGTCGTTGCGTTGCCACAAGACAGAGATGTAAAACTCGATTTCATTGAGGGTCGCATCAGGGTTTTATCTGCTCTCGGGGAGCCAGGATGGGCATGGCTGGGATGGGCATGGCCAGCTCGACGTCACTCATGTTGGAGACTCCTGTAGTGGCCAGAGCACTCTGCCAGCGAAAAGGGGCTCCCGAGCTCCATTTTTGACTGCAACAGCTTTCTGCAACCCTCTGCCAGTGAAAACGGAGCTCAGGAGGGCCACCCGCGGCCCTCATGAGATCCGTTTTCTAATGTGACAGCTTCCTGCAACACTCTGCCAGCAAAAACAGAGCTCAGGCCCTCCCAAGCTCCATTTTCATGGCAGAGGCACCGTGGGCCGGTCCTTTGCTGTTTCCAGGTCGGCCCTGCAGGCCAGATCTAAGCACCCCATGAGCCGGATCTGGCTTGCAGGCCTTGAGTTTGACACCCCTGCCACAAGAGATTCAAGTCCAACCCTCTTGGACTTCCATTGACTCTTGTCTAGCATCAGTTTAGCTTTGGCCGTTAGTTGAATAGATTCTTGTATATAGGTAGTAATAATAAATGAAGACATTTTCAGGATAATGTTGCAGGATCCAATCTGAGTCGGTCATTGAGACCAGAGGTTTGTTCTTCCAAGCTTGGATGGGCTCCATCATGAGTCTGAAAGCTGGTCGCAGTGACTGACTCAGATTGGATCCTGCAGCAGTAATAATAAACTCTTCTATACTTTTTCTGCACTTTGAAAGGATATGCGGTGGCTCAGTGGCTAAGACACTGAGCTTGTCAATCGAAAGGTCGGCAGTTCAGCGGTTCGAATCCCTAGCACTGTGTAACAGGGTGAGCTCCCGTTACTTGTCCCAGCTTCTGCCAACCTAGCAGTACGAAAGCACATAAAAAATGCAAGTAGAAAAATAGGGACCACCTTTGGTGGGAAGGTAACAGCGTTCCGTGCACCTTTGGCATTTAGTCATGCCGGCCACATGACCACGGAGACTCTTCGGACAGCGCTGGCTCTTCGGCTTTGAAACAGAGATAAGCACCGCCCCCTAGAGTCGGGAATAACTAGCACATATGTGCGAGGGGAACCTTTACCTTTTTACCTTTATACTTTGAAATCCAGAAATGCTCCTAGTTCTTGGAGCTGGTATGAGCTATGATTGGTGATCGGATAATTTTTTATTTTATTTTTTTAATTTTTGATTTATATGCTGCCCTTCTCCGGAGACTCAGGGTGGCTTACAATGTGCTCAGCAATAGCCTTCATCCTTTTGTATATTTATACAAAGTCAGCTTATTGCCCCCACAACTGGGTCCTCAATTTACCTACCTTAAAAAGGATGGAAGGCTGAGTCAACCTTGAGCCTTGGCAAGATTCGAACCTGCAGTAATTGCAGGCAGCTGGTCTTAATAACCAGCTTAATAACAGGGTGCCTTAGACCACTGTACTACCAAGGCTCTTTTGCCACCCTTCAAAATACCACAAAGCTGCATATTATTATTTATCCCTGTAATATAACGTTTTCTCTCTAGGTAGCCAACAATTAACATATCATGGTATTTGTAACAGGTACCATCTTCTCCAGATTCGGGATTAAGTACATTTTAGCACAACTTCCAAATTCCAAGGCAATTTCCTTAGGAAGAAAATTTCACACGCCATCGGCTGCGAGAACTAGACCCTGGATATTGAGTTAACTATATTAATATTCTCATCAGCTCAAATCCGGGAGTCATTATTCACTCCATACCCTGGTACAGCTCCTGCGGAAGTCAAGGTGCTTTGATTAAAGACCACAAGGCTAGCCCAATGCTTTTATCATAACATTAGTCATTTTTCCCCCCTTTAGAGGGTCGGATCCTGCATCAAGAGTTGTGTGGGCTCTTCCGAGGCTAGCAGAAAAGTCCAATATCTGCAAAATTGGATTGTAAAAATGCAGATCAGCCTTTCCAGTTAAATGAAATAGTACAGTCATTAAGCTCCTTGGGTTTTCACCATAGAGATCTGCTGTTCAGGAGTTGGATTAAGAATACCAGCTGTTTTAAAGAATCAGAGATACCGATGTCCTCTTTCTGAATAGCCCACCACGCAGGTTTCTTCTTAGCAGACTCCTCTGCATAAAGATGGTGAGTTTTCCCGCCCCCCAAATGGAGGCAAATCCCTAACAATTTTGGCCAGATTGAGTGGAATGAAAATAGCCTTCCATTCTCTATTTCTACCTGAAGAACCCTGTATTTTATGCATTGTCCGCTTTCACCGGCAAATGCTGTTATATGTCACTGATAACTTGAAAGGGGACAAAATATAGAATCCAGTCATACTTTGATTTGATTTGTTTTGTTTATTATTATGGAGAATTTTACATGCAGCAGATGTCAAATCAGAGGTGGAGGTGGGGGGGAGAGGAGGAGGAGGAGAGGAAGAGGAAGAGGAGGAAGAGGAAGAAGAAGAGGAAGTAGAAGAGGAAGAAGAAGAAGAAGAAGAAGAAGAAGAAGAAGAAGAAGAAGAAGAAGAAGAAGAAGAAGAAGAAGAAGAAGAAGAAGAAGAAGAAGAAGAGGAGGAGGAGGAGGAGGAGGAGGAGGAGGAGGAGGAGGAGGAGGAGGAGGAGGAGAAGGAGGAGGAGGAGGAGGAGGAGGAGGAGGAGAGCCTGGTGGTGCAGTGGACTAAGTGCTGTTAAAGTAGCACTTAGTTGCCAACTGCCTGCAATTACTGCAAGTTCAAATCTTACGAGGCTCAAGGTTGACTCAGCCTTCCATCCTTTCGAGGTAGGTAAAACCGGATTGTGGGGGCAATAAGATGACTTTGTATAAAAAGAACACTGCTTGGAGGGGGTGGGGGGCGAAAGCCCTACTAAGCAGGTATATACAAAAGTATGAAGGCTATTGCTTAATGCATTGTAAGCCACCCTGAGTCTCCGGAGAAGGGTGGCATATAAATCGAACTAATAAATAAATAGAAGGAGGAGGAGGAGGAGGAGGAGGAGGAGGAGGAGGAGGAGGAGGAGGAGGAGGAGGAGGAGGAGGAGGAGGAGGAGGAGGAAAAGGATTCAAGAAAAGAAAAATAAATGAAATTATGAAATACAATGACTTCTGAACTCCTTTTCTAATCAAGGAAACATTAAGAACAATCCCATCAACACTGAAAGGGCAAGCCACTTGCATATAAAACAGGAGCAAACCCCACTCTCTTCTAGCACTGATGATGTTACCTAGGTGGGTGATAAAATGTCTGTAAGAAAGCAACCAGTTTCAGAGAGCACCAAGGACCCCTTAGTTCAACTCTGAGCTATAAATATCCTCTTCTATTGATACAATTTATATCCACTATGATTAACTCCTCCTATAAAATACTACCCTTCACCCAGTCACTCATTTCCCTCTTCACGTCATTTCATATAAGAAACTTCCTTCATCGCCATGTTGTCTCAGAATAATTATTTAAGGAGAACATTGGAATGTACATCTTATTTATCTTTGGGATGTGCACTTCATTTCACTTTCCTGGGTAAACTATTTTCAAGATCTGTGAACCATGAAGTGTAAGACAGACAACTAATCATAAAATAAAACAGAAGGAGACGTAGTTACTGAGCCTTGATAAAAGTGTAAACGCTCAAATAAAGGATTCTAATGCTGTGCTATATAAAAAAAAATGCCAATGCCATATCAAGAGTGATCGTGAAACTTTAGAGCACCGAGTGTCTGGCCCACAACCCGGAAGAGGAGCTGCCCAGGGTGCATGCGCGCACCCGAAAATGAACTTCCAGTTTCAACTATTGAACTTCCGGTTTCAGCCAGCTACTCTTCTGGGTTACTGACGCTCGTGTGCCTGCAACGATCAGCTGGTCGGCGTGCATGTTCACACAGGAAAACAGAAAACCAGCTCTTCTAGTTTCTGGTACTGCCTCATTCAAAAAGGTCAGCTGATCATCGCATGCGCACGCGTGCCAGAAACCCGGAAGAGGAACGGGCAATGCCGCTCGTGCCAGGTGACATGGCCCCATGTGCAGTGGTGGCTTTCAAAATTTTTTACTACCACTTCTGTGGGTGAGGCTTGGTGGGCGTGGCAGGGGAAGGATACTGTAAAAATCTCCATTTCCTCCCGATCAGCTGGGACTCGGGAGGCAGAGAATAGATGAGAATAGGTAGAGAATAGAAAAAGAGCCTTGATGGTACAGTGGTTTAATGCACCCTGTTATTAACACAGCTGCCTGCAATTTCTGCTGGTTCGAATCTCTCCAAGGCTCAAGGTTGACTCAGCCTTCCATCCTTTCTAAGGTAGGTGAAATGAGGACCCAGTTTGTGGGGGCAATAAGCTGACTTTGTATAAAATATACAAAAGAATGAAAGCTATTGCTTAACGCATTGTAAGCCGCCCTGAGTCTCCGGAGAAGGGCGGCATATAAATCAAATTTAAAAAAAAAAAAAAGATGGGGGGCGGGGCCAATCAGAATTTTTACTACCGGTTCTCCGAACTACTCAAAATTTCCGCTACCGGTTCTCCAGAACTGGTCAGAACCTGCTGAAACCCACCTCTGCCCACGTGCCACTTCGGGCACGTGTGCCAAAAGTTCGCCATCACAGCCATATCATAAAAGTCTTACAGCATCGATAGTCTTTTTTACTTCATCCAATCCAGCTGTATAATTTCCCTTTGAAGTTACACATCTACCATTTCTCATCTATTTTAATACCATTCTATACTTTCCAGCAACCTAAACTTCTAAGAATTTCAGAGGGATTATGGGGGTAATCTGTTTTTTCAGGCATATTAGAACGAAGAATGGGCTCTGAGAATGTGCATCTTCACATTTGGCAAGACTTTACATCAGGGCTCCGTTATGTCTCTAAGGATAAAATGATGTTTGATTTGGCTGTTCGGATGTGAAAGACATTCTTTTCAGAATAAGAATCATTTTTGTTACAGAAAATGCTGATGTATATTTAAAGTTGAAATAATAAAAATAAAAATCTATACCCCTGCCCTTCCTGGGGGACTCTGCCTCAATTTAAAAAAATGTTTTTAATAGGAAGAAAGGACTCCAGAGGGTATAAAATGGGATCAGTAATCTTTCATGACCCTGGACTGATCCTTTAGTAAAATAGCATCTTCACTAACAACTCCTTGAAAAAGATCAGCCCAATCAAGCACTGAAGTCATCTGTGTTTAAAGATCAACCATTTTGCAACACTCAGCCAATAATTCTCATGGAAATGAGAAATACATTATGAGAAATACATTATGGACACCTAACATTAGAGCCATCATTAAACAGGCACAACAAAGTATGTTCTCCCTGTGTCAACTTCAGAAAGTTCAGGCTGCCCAAGCAGCTGCTGATACAGTTTCTACAGATGAATGATTGAATCTGTCTTTTTCTACTTCTATACCTGTCTGGTTTGGTACAACAACCAAGCAGGACAGATACAGGCTTCAACGAATAGTTAGGACTGCAGAAAAAAACAATTGCAACCAGCTTGCCTTCTATTGAGGACCTGCATATTGCATGACTCAGAAAGAGGACTGAGAAAATATCTGTAGACCCCTCACAACTTGGACATAAACTGTTTCAACTCCTTCCTTCAGGACAGCACTATAGAGCATTACACACCGTAACAACTAAACACAAAGACACTTTCCCCCCCATGCCATCACTCTGCTCAACAGTTAATTTCCACAGTTCTGTCTATTACTCATATAGTATGGCTGTATTACTTTTATCCTTCTCATCTGTTCCACTACCTTTTCTTATCAGTATAATTATTATGATTATTATCCTTTGTTGTTGTTGTTGTTGTTGTTATTATTATTATTATTATTATTATTATTATTATTATTATTATTATTTAATCTTTAGGGAGATTCACAGCCTTTGAGGCTGGTTAATAGCTCAGCAGCTCGAGTCCTAACCAAGGACCTAGGAACGGTTAAGGTATCGTCGAAGGATATAAGCTGTTCTGAGTAAGTAATAATAATAATAATAATAATTATTATTATTACTTATTTTGCATATACACTGAGAGCTTCTGCACAAATTCCTTATGTGTCTAATCACACTTGGCCAATAAAGTATTCTATTCTATTCTATTCTATTCTATTCTATTCTATTCTATTCTATTCTATTCTATTCTATTCTATTCTATTTATTATTTATTTATTATGAAAATTTATATGCCGCCCTTCTCCCGAAGGACTCGGGGCGGCTCACAATCATCAAGTAAAGTAAAAACCATAACAATAACAATAAATAAAGTTAAAAAATACAATTAAAATCCCACAATTAATTAAAAACTCCCAAACAAATCAGACAATTTGTTTAAAAAGCCATGTTTTCAGGTCTTTGCGGAAAGAACGGAGGTCAGGGGCTGGCCGGAGCCCAGTGGGTAACTCGTTCCAGAGGGTCGGTGCGGCCATAGAGAATGCCCTCATCCTGGGCGCCGTCAGCTGACATTGTCTGGAAGATGGCACCCGGAGGAGGGCAGTCCTATGTGAGCGCACTGGGCGGTGGAAGGCCAGTGGGAGATGCTTCTGCAAGTACCCCGGGCCCTTGCCATGAAGGGCTTCATAGGTAAGTACCAGCACCTTGAAGCGGACCCGAAGGACCACCGGCAACCAGTGCAGCTCGCGCAGGAGAGGTGTTACCCGGGAGTAACGGGAAGCTCCCGTAACAACCCGCGTGGCCACATTCTGGACCAGTTGGAGCCTCCGGGTGCACCCCAAGGGCAACCCCATGTAGAGAGTGTTGCAGTAGTTCTATTCTGTTCTGTTCTGTTCTATTCTGTTCTATTCTATTCTATTCTATTCTATTCTATTCTATTCTATTCTATTCTATTCTATTCTATTCTATTCTATTCTATTCTATTCTATTCTATTCTATTCTATTCTTTCCATTTCCATTTCCATTTCCATTTCCATTTCTATTCTCAATGACTATAAAACATTTAGAATATAAAGACAGACAGGTGGTTAAAAATAAATGCAATCCCAGTTTGTGTTTTCAAAGCCAGTGCAGGAAAGAGATGAGGAAGCTACAGTCCCTGCATCTTAAGGTCACTCAGAGTTTTTCCAAACAACTGGTGAATCTTCTCCACTTTTCTTCTCCTTTCCTTGGATATCACACAGTAAACAGCTCGCACTAACAAAGTCAAATATTAATAACAACAGACTACACATCCCAAATCCTCTCTCCCACACCAGCAAAACCCACAGAAATTTACACTGACCAGGGTAAATAGAAAATAAAAGTCAAGCCACTTAAAAGGCTGACATTTAGGGAGAGAACCAAATACCCTTTCAGTTTTCTAAATGGCCAAAGTTATCACATTTAACAGGAAATAAATCCCCATATAAGAGCACCGACTGATTGCCTGGATAACAACCAAAGGAAACTACTGTCCGAATCTCTTAGTAAAGCTAATGTAAGATGATTACTAGCAATAATAATTCCTGAGTTAGTTAATTTGTAAGCTGTGTTTTGCCCAGGGAAAATTCTTCAATGCTAAGGCCAAACAGTACAGGTAGTCCTTGACATACGACCACAATTGAGCCTAAAATTGATGTTGCTAAGTGAGACATTTGTTAAGTGAGTTTTGCTCCATTTTACGACTTTTCTTGCCACGGTTGTTCAGTGAATCATTGCAGTTGTTAAGTTAGCAACCTGGTCGTTAAGTGAATCTGGCTTCCCCATTGACTTTGCTTGTAAGAACTTTGCAGGTGACCCTGGGACACTGCAACCGTCGTAAATATGAGTCATCTGAATTTTGATCAAGTGACCATGGGGCTGCTGCAACGGTCGTAAGTGTGAAAAACGGCCATAGATCACTTTTGAGACCTTCTGACCAGCAAAGTCAATGGGGAAGCCAGATTCCCTTAACAACCGTGTTACTCATTTAACAACTACGGTGATTCACTTAACAACAGTGGCAAGAAAGGTCTAAAATGGGGGCAAAACTCACTTAACTGTCTTACTCAACCATAGAAATGTTGGGCTCAGTTGAGGTCGTAAGTCGAGGACTACCTGTACTTTTAATATTTTAATTATTGTTTAGTTATTTTATAACTTGTAAGTCACCCAGAGTCACCTTAGAAGGGAAAGAAGGAGCCTGGATAGCTCTGCAGACAAGGCACTGTAATTTAACACCAGATGTCTGCAATTAAAGTAAGTTCGAATCTTGCCAGGCTCAAGGTTGACTCAGCCTTCCATCCTTTCTAAGGTAGGTAAATTGAGGACCCAGTTTGTGGGGGCAATACGCTGACTTTGTATAAAATATATAAAAGTATGAAGGCTATTGCTTAACGCATTGTAAGCTGCCCTGAGTCTCCAGAGAAGGGCAGCATATAAATCAAATTTTTTTAAAAAATGAGAGGTATAAATTTTTAATAAATAAATAAGTAAAAATGAATCCCATCTTGAATTTTCTTTCTTTCTTCCAGACATTAGCTAACTCACCACTGAACCTTGGATAATCTTAGAAAATAAGCAGGGAGGATCAGATTGGGCTAGTATTTGGTTGAGAAATGTCCAGGAAACAGAACTGTAAACTAAATGCAAATTTGGAGAGTGTGAGGGCAGAGAAGGCAATTACGACCTACATTTATATTGTTTGCAAAAGAATTACAGGTGGTCCTCGTCTTATGACCGTAATGGAGTCTGCCCATCATGGACCTATGTCACGATGGTTGTAAAGTGAGCCACCCATATGACCAACCCAATATTTTTACCCATCTAACAGCAGGGCTCACTGCATTTCAAAATTTCCTAAGGACATTGCATCAGCCCAAGGTTCAACCAAACTTGATTCCGACAAACATGACCCCACATTGCCCCATGGGAGTCTGACTACAGTCAATAGAATACATGTTCTTGCACAGGAACAGGAAGCTCAAGGGCAAGGCCCAAGAGAAGGTATAAAACACCTTCTCTCTCAACTCCATGTGTTCAGCTGCCCAGGACTTCAAACCAATGTGGTCCTGTCTGTCAATAAACCATCTTTCCAATCGGCCTCCATGCTTCCAGTGTCTTTCTCCCCACTTGGAACTGAACCAGATGGACATTTCTTCCAACAAGATCATCAGCAAACGCCCATTCATTTCATTCCCCCATAGGGAAAACTTCCTGCGGGAAGTTGGATGGAGAAATGAGCATTAGTCCAAAGTCATCCAGTGACTTCTAAATTCAAGTTGCTCTCTCCGAACGTAGTTCAACATCTAAATCGCTGTATGGCACTGGCTCTCATTACACATTCCTAGGCTATTTTCTTGAAAGCTTGGAGGAGAATCACAAGTCTGTGTGTTCCCTAGGAACCCTTAGTTAACTGATAGAAATATAACAAACGTGAATTCAGGGAGGAAAACCCAGGGAAGTGGAGACTAATTAGCTCAAGTTCAGCTCTGCACTCAATTTGATGTCAAGTTGAAAAGCCAGATCAACACAAAGAGAAAAAATCTGTTCTGTGTTGTAAAGGGGGAGTGGTGAGGGGGGAGGGGGAGTTGGTATTTCCAAAACTGAGAGTATCAAAGGAACTCTAGTAAATATTCTGAGTGCAAAATAGTAGCAGGATAATCAGTTGCAAGGGAGGGGAAGGGGGTTGCTTGCAAACACTGAGCTATTAGTTACCCTGAGAACGATATGCGATAGATAACATGCCTAATGACAACACTTCATAGGTGAACTATTTTGGGACTATTTTGGGCTCAGTTGTGGTCATAAGTCGAGAATTACTTGTATTCATTCCCTTAATTAGAACCCCTAATTAAGCTAAGATTCCTAAACTAGGACACTCCTTTTTTTTAAAAAAAAAATTGCATTGTCTTAGAACAGGAGTGAGGAACTATGGCCCTGTTATGACCTGTGGACTTCAACTCCCAGAATTCCTGAGCCAGCCCTTGAAGCAGAGGTGAAATCCAGCCACTTCTGACAGGTTCTGGAGAACCGGTAGCGGATATTTTGAGCAGTTCAGAGAACTAGCAGCAGAAATTTTGAATCGTTTGGAGAACCAGCAAATACCACCTCTGGCTGGCCCCAGAGTGGGGGGGGGGGATGGAGATTTTGCAATATCCTTCCCCCAGGAGTAGGGTGGGAATGGGGATTTTGCAGTATCCTTCCCCTGCCATGCCCACCAAGCCACGCCCACCAAGCCATGCCCACAGAACCGGTAGTAAAAAAATTTGGATTTCATCACCACCTTGAAGTCCACAAGTCATAAAGGGGCCTCTGTTTTAGAACAACCTGTTCTGCCCCAGCTCCGGACCCCAAGGAGTGTGACACACACAGAGCTCCAAAAATTCTGTTTAATACAAACAAACCCCTTTCAAAATGCAGGCTTCTAGTGCAAATGTCCTTATCAGCCTGTTATGAATTACAGAGAATAAACAAAGTCCGACAAGGGTTGGCAACCAGCCCAGAAACCAAGATGTACAAGAAACTCACTCTCAAAATGCTCTGCGTAGTAATTAAACGCTGTTTCCAGCAGTGTGTGCTATCTGTGAGCGAACTTAAATAGGCTAAGGGAGTGGCCAATTAGCCCCAAGCCTTACTCTCGAGGAGACCTCCTCCTCCTGAGTAGCCACTCCTGCCTTTTGGCAGCCCTGCGTGCTCAAGCATTGAGAAGAGGCTCCTCCACTTCACTCTCTTCACTTGAAGGAGCCTCTGGAGGTTCTGAAGGCCCTGACTGAGTCTCTGCCTCTGGCACCACATCCTCTTCAGCCTCCTCACTGTCCGACTCGAGCGCCAGCTGCACAGGCTGCTGGCGCGACACCACACCAGCCTCCTCGTCATCGGGATCAGCCACAATCCGTGCAGGCCGCTGGCGGGCCACAACACAACCCTACATGAGTGTTTGGGATAAAAACAGGAAACTTAAAGCAGTTCCAACTGATTCATGTTATTAGGAAGGTTTATTTAGGGACTCAAAAAATCAAATTTGCAATCGGCTAGTCTTTAAACCGTTTATCTGCTTTTCTCAGCAGCTCAAAGAGAATAAAAGAATAAAGAAAATAAAGAAGGATAGAATAAAGGAAAGGAAAGGAAAGGAAAGGAAAGGAAAGGAAAGGAAAGGAAAGGAAAGGAAAGGAAAGGAAAGGAAAGGAAAGGATAGGGATGGAGAACTGTGGCTGATACGTTTTTTTCAAATCACCTCAAAACTTTTAAAGAATTAAACATTCCAAATAAAAATCTAGTAATCTGGTCCTAACCCCATCACCTCCCTCCATCAGAATAACAGAATACAGAGTTGGGAGGGGCCTCAGAGTTTTGAAGCAGGAGACCCTATATTAGTGATGGCTAACCTTTTCCTGACCGAGTGCCCAAAGCATGCGAGTGCATGCCCGAATGCATGTGAGTGCGCCCAAACCCCCAAAATGCAATGCGTTCATGGCCCCTGCGCATGCACCCCGCCCCTGAGCATGTGTTTGCCCCCCCACACCCCACGCCTCACATGTGCGCCCCCACGTGCCCTGCCCCCGCACTGTTCTGCCCCAGCTACGGACCCCAAAGAACGCAGCACACACAAAGTCCGTTCAAACCTTAGTTTACTAAATAAACCAGTTTTTTACAACAACGGCTGTTAATTAACTGCATTAACAGCTGCCAAGAATTCAAAGAATAATACTGAAAGCTTACTGTGGTTGGCAGAATGCCCAGAAGCAATTTGCAGGAAGCTGATAAGATAAGCAAGACAAGACATGAAGGTATGTGAAAGAAGTGGTTCCCTGCAAATTGTTTCAGTTGGCGTTCCTCCTTAAATAGGCTAAGGGAGTGGCCAATTAGCCCCAAGCCTTACTCTCGAGGAGATCTCCTCCTGAGGAGCCACTCCTGCCTTTTGGCAGCTCTGCACGCCCATGCATCGAGAAGAGGCTCCTCCTCTTCTTCCTTTTCACTTAAGGGAGCTTCTGGAGGTTCTGAAGGCCCTGGCTGAATCCCTGCCTCTGGCACCACATCTTCTCCAGCCTCCTCATTGTCTGACTCGAGTGCCAGCTGCACAGGCTGCTGGCGCAGCACCACACCAGCCTCCTCGCTGTCAGAATCAGCTACTAGTTGCACAGGCCGCTGACGGGCCACAACACACACATACACGTGCCCCCTGCATGCACCCTGTTCCCCGCATGTGTGTATGGGCCCCCCACACACACCTTGCCCCCCATGCATGCGTGACAGAGACCCAAAGACCTCCTGGCCAGTGGGAGGTGCACGCGTATGTGCAGCAGAGCTGAACTGGGGCAACAGCTCCTGTGCCATCAGAGAGGGCACTGCATGCCACCTCTGGCACATGTGCCATAAGTTTGCCATCATGGCCCTATACCATTCCAGATAAATGGCTGTCCAGTCTAATATTAAAAACCTCCAGTAATGGAGCACCCACAACTTCTGAAGGCAAGCTGTTACAACATGGGTGTCGAGCTCGTAGCATCACATTGCCATTACGTGACATTTCACAACATTTTCCCTGTTCATGGAGCTGGGGTGGGCATGGCCTGAGCATGACGCATCCGGCCGCAAGTTTGACACCCCTGTGTTACAAGTAGCTCTCGACTTATAACTGCAATTGGAACAAGAAATTTAAGAAGGCAGTTGTTAAGTGAATTGTGCCACCAATTTTGCCTCCAATGGTAACTAAGCAAATCACTGAAGTTGCTAAGGGAATCATGCAGTTGTTAAATGAATCTGCATTCCCCCTCCCCCCATTGATTTTGCTTGTTGGAATTCCTCTGGAAAGGTCACAAATGGCATAGGACCCGGGTACCTTCGAGACCGTCTTCTGCCACCAATAGCCTCCCACAGGCCAGTCCGCTCCCACAGAGAGGGTCTCCTCAGGGTGCCATCGCCCAAGTTATGTCGGCTGGTGACACCCAGGGGGAGGGCCTTCTCTGTGGGAGCCCCAGCCCTGTGGAATGAACTGCCCCCGGAAATTCGTAAGATTTCTGACCTCCAGGTATTTCGCTGCGCATTCAAGACCCTATTGTTCCGCCAGGCTGGGTTAGCAACATAATTTTAAATTGGATGTTTTAAATTTTTGGGGTTTTAAATTAAGCCAAATTATTTAATACTTTTAAATTATTTTAAATTGATGTTTATTCTGTTTTTAAATAGGCTGTACACCGCCCTGAGTCCTTCGGGAGAAGGGCGGTATAGAAATAAAATTATTATTATTATTATTATTATTAAATGGCGATCACCTGATTCCCCCCCCTCCCCAGGATGCTGCAACTGTCATAAATACATGCCAGTTGCCAAGCGCCTAAATTTTGATCACATGACCGTGGGGAATGCTGTGATGGTCGTAAGTCTGAGGACCAGTCATAAGTCACTTTTTTTTTCAGTGCTGCATTGTAACTTGAAACCGTCACTAAATGAATAGTTGCGAGTCGAGAACTACCTGTAATAATATAGTATTTAAATTGCCGCTTTATTTAAATTCCAGTCGAACACTTTCCCCTCCTTTCCAGAACTTCTAAGTAGCACATTTTTATTTTGACCTTCAGTATCCCAAACTACAAAAGGAAGGACTTTCTCAGACGCTCTTTGAATACACTGCACTGTTCTTTTAAGGAGCCATCTGCTGATTTTTATCCTCGGGGATCAATGGTTTCCTCAATTCCGTAATCTGACAAACTGAACGAAAAGCAAAGGAGTCCACATTTTTAGAGCAATATTTTCTAACCTGAATAAGATGACAATATATAGATATGCCCTCCCCTCCCTCCTCTAAACTCCCCAGTCAGAGAGAGAGAGAGAGAGAAAGCTTTAAAAAGTCTTTCAACTTAAGGCATTCTATTTAGAAGAAATGAGATGAAAATGCACAGTGGAGAAACTCTATTATTGTATCTTAGATTATGATAATACATGAAGGTCTCTAAACTTTGCAATTGGAAAAGGAAAATCTACAGAGCGCAAATATACCTTAAGCCCATATATATATGATTCTGTATATGTATATGTATAATATGTATATGTGTGTGTGTGTGTGTGTGTGTGTGTGTGTGTGTGTGTGTATATATATATATATATATATATATATATATATATATATATATATATATATATATATATACTGACAAAGAAATAAAAGGAGACTAGTATAGATCTCTCTCTATAGATATATGTTTTTCCTCTAGCCAGGTTTTTCCTATGTAACCAAGGTTTTTCTGCAGCCCTAACCAAAAACCTTGGTTACGTAGGAAAAACCTGGCTAGAGGAAAAACACACATAATTTGCATTTTCAAATCAGATTTCCACAGAGAGTTTTGTGGTGTGGAGGTTAAACAGGACAAACTACGGCCTGGTTTTCATTCTCTTCTGCAAGGACTGATGTCACTTTTATGTTTTTCTAGCTTTCCAGATTTGGTCTGTGTACCTGAGATGAGGTAAATATTGTTTTTCCGTTTATCCTTCGAACAATAAAAAGATTCAGGATTTTTTGGAATTAGGAAACTGGGCTAGAAGAATGGCCGCCTCAGGACTACTTCTAATGTAATGTTCATACAACGATATTTAATCAGAATTCTGGATACACCCGTTTGTTGCTGTTAGGATTGGCACATCTTTCAAAGGTCAAATGAGATGACTTGATGATCCAGAAAAACTATTTCTGTCACACCCTTCTGAATTCTGAGGATGTTTTGAATGTTTACTTCATTTTAACATATTTTTGGGGACACGTGTAAAAGACACTGAAAAACAATACAGGTAGCCCCCAAGTCACAACTATTCTTTTAGTGACTGAACAGTGAACAGTCAGAAGTTACAACAGCATTGACAAATGGGAATTATTTTATTATTATTAATTATGTTGCAGCATCCCAGCATCAAAATTCGTACACTTGGTAACTGGCGTGTATTTATGGTCATGTAATCCCGGTGGTCATGTGATCACATTTTGTGACCTTCTGACAAGCAAAGTCAATGAGGAAGCCAGACTGACTTAACAACCATGTTACTAACTTAATAACTGTAGTGATTCACTTAATAACTGGGGCAAAAAAGGTTGTAAAATGGGGCAAAACTCATTTAACAACTGTCTTAGTTAGCAATGAAAATCTGGGGCTCAACTGTGGTCATAAATTGAGGATTACTTGTAAGATTGACGCCCTGAACTCCTTTGGGTCCTTTTTCTAGAAGTACCTGAAGACTCTGCTTCATTTCCTGATTACTTCTCTCCCTTAATCAAAAAAATATATGGTATTTTGGATCTAGGAAGAGAGAATGGGAGGAGAAGAATATGTATGGCATTTTTTGCAGTTACTGAACATCAGTAAATGCTAACAAAACATTAGATATTTTGTTGACTGCATTGAGAGTTCAGAAAAAGTCAAATGAAAATGAAATGACCCTGTGGGAAATTACATTTTTATTGGGGAAAATGTTTCTGCCTTCACAGAACATTCTTGAACATTCTTGACCAGTTTAAGTCTCTTAGATTTAGAAAAGAAACTAAATGGGGCTAAAAGTCCTCAGGCCTCAGGAGAGATCTTGATATACTCTCTCACTATCCCATACATCTCTGTTTTCAGATTTTTAAGAGGAAATTCACAATTTAGTAAATCTATTGGGGATAGAATTGATGTGAAATTTCTCACAGGAGAACTTTATGTTCAAGCTGAAGGAAGAGTTGTAAAATTGAGGCTCTTTCTTATGAAAATAAGGTTAATTTTGAGGGGCCAACCATTGATAAATATTTGAGGATACCTTTGCTTACCAATCTCCCTCCCTCCCCCCCGCCCGTCTCCATCCATCCCTCCATCCCTCCATCCGTCTGTCCGTCTGTCTGTCTGTCTATCATGTATCTAATTTATGTTGTTGTTGTTGTTGTTAGTTGCGAAGTCGTGTCCGACCCATCGTGACCCCCACGGACAACGTTTCTCCAGGCCTTCCTGTCCTCTACCATCCTCTGGAGTCCATTTAAGCTCATGCCAACTGCTTCAGTGACTCCATCCAGCCACCTCATTCTCTGCCGTCCCCTTCTTCTTTTGCCCTCCATCGTTCCCAGCATTAGGCTCTTCTCCAGTGATTCCATCCTTCTCATTAGGTGGCCAAAGTATTTGAATTTCATCTTCAGGATCTGGCCTTCTAAAGAACAGTTAGGGTTGATCTCCTCTAGGGCTGACCGGTTGGATCTCCTTGCAGTCCAAGGGACTTCGCAGGAGTCTTCTCCATGACCATAGTTCAAAGGCCTCAATTCTTTGGCGCTCAGCTTTCCTTATAGGGTCCAACTTCCACAGCCATACATTGCAGTCTAATTTATATAGCTACCCATCTCACAAGCTAGTGATTCTGGGCACTGCAAAACAAAATACATCTGTATTTTAAGATCTTTAGTCCATTCTTCTTTTTTTCCTAGATGTTTCATGAACATTCAGGGGTGAGGAGAAGGCGGGGAATGGGACAGACAACGATTACTTGACATATAGCATAATATCACAGAGGTGGAGCATTGCAAAGCAGATTAAGATGGGTTTAATGTTGAAAGCAGGAATGTGTACCACAATGCAAATACCAGCTGTTTGGTACAGGAATCACGATGTCACCTCCATGTTTGAAGGGGCCAGAGCTTCTTATCGTGCTACTACAATGGAGCTTTCAATGTTTTCATGAAAGCTTAACATTTGGAGCAGTGGTGGGTTTCAAAATTTTTTACTACCGGTTCTGTGGGTGTGGCTTGACAGGTGTGCCATGGCTTGGTGGGCGTGGCAGGGGAAGGATACTGGAGAATCTCCCCACTCCAGGGAAAGGATACTGTAGAATCTCCATTCCCTCCCCACTCCAGGGGAAGGTTACTGCAAAATCCCAATTTCCTCCCAATCAGCTGGGAATTGGGACGCAGAGAATAGATGGGGGCGGGACCAGTGATAGATGGGGGCGGGGGTATTTTTACTACCGGTTCTCCAAACTACTCAAAATTTCCACTACCGGTTCTCCAGAACTGGTCAGAACTTGCTGAAACCCACCTCTGATTTGGAGACATCACCGGATATTCTTGCACTTTATTTATTTATTTATTTATTGGTTCGATTTATATGCCGCCCTTTTCCGGAGACTCAGGGCAGCTTACAATGCGTTAAGTAATAGCCTTCATACTTTTGTATATACCTGCTTAGTAGGGCATTCGCCTCCCCTCCCCCCCCCAGCGGTGTTCTTTTTTATACAAAGTCAGCTTATTGCCCCCACAAACCAGGTCCTCATTTTACCTACCTCGAAAGGATGGAAGGCCGAGTTAACCTTGAGCCTGGTGAGATTTGAACTTGCAGTAATTGCAGGCAGCTGGTGTTACTTAACAGTGCTTTAGTCCTGCTGTGCCACCAAGGCTCTTTCTTCTATATAAGGCAAGTCAAGGATTGTTGTATGTTAACATATTAATTTCCCCGCCCCAAAAAAAAGCCTGAAAATCTGGTCCTGCCACTTGATCTGGGGACAAAATGGGGGAATTCCACACTGGAGGTGGCTGCTAGGATTGATGGCCGACTCCATCTCTCCCCGTTGCTCTCTGGTCTCCACCCATTCCTCTTATTGGTCATCATATTCATGTATTCTCATTGTGTTCTTTTTTCATTGTTAATTTTATGGCTTCTATTATTTTATTTCTGTTTGGTTTACACCAGGGGTGAAATCTACTTACCTTCCTTACCGGTTCAGAAGTGCATGTACCACGCACACGTCACATGTGCACGCAGACCCTCTGTGTATGCACAAAACCTTCTGCGCATGCGCAGAGGGTAAAAAACACATTACTTCCTGGTTAAAACCAGGAAGTAATGACACCCGGGCGGGTAGGCGGACCCTCATGCCTCCATCGCTACCGGTTCTCTGAACCACTTGCCACAATCGCTACCGGATTGCCCGATTCAGTCCGAACCGGGAGCATTTCACCCCTGGTTTACACTGCTTTCATTTTCCTCCTTTTTATTATTGTAGGCCATGTAGAGTAGCCTCACGGTGAAATAGGCAGCAAATAAATTTAACAAATAATAAGCAAAGGTGGTACCAACAGTCATAGGCGCCTGAAGTGCAATCCCAAAGCAACTGGAGTACCACTTGAATGCCATCAGCATTGACAAATTCATTATCAGTCAATTGCAAAAGCCAGCTTTACTCAGAATGGCTTACATCTTGGAATGATATAGTATCTAACACCATTGAACATCCACCTCTGCCTATTCCAAGTCCTTGGGAGGGACTGGCTGATTGGCCAATATAACAATGTCTCATTTTTTCACTGTATCTCTCTATCTCAACATTATCTCTCCAATAGTTTTCACTCCAATAGTTGGAGTGAAATCCAGCAGGCTCTGACAGGTTCTGGAGAACTGGTAGCGGAAATTTTGAGTAGTTCGGCGAACTGGCAAATACCACCTCTGGCTGGGGTGGGGTGAGAATGGGGATTTTGCAGTATCCTTCCCCCAGGAGTGGGGAGGGAATGGAGATTTTGCAGTATCCTGCCATGTCCGCCAAGCCACACCATGCCCACCAAGCCACGCCCACAGAACCGGTAGTAAAAAAAAATTGGATTTCACCAGTGGTTTGCGGGTCTCCTTTGCTCTCTGTGCTTGCATTAGATCCCAAGGAATCATTGGAGAGCCCTATTCTTGAAAAACTGTTGGAGAATTTCTCATTCTCTTGGAGACTTTTGTGGATAATTTTGTTGGGGAATTGTAAAAAAAAAAAATCAGCTTTCAAGGGGTAGTATTAGGAGATGCTTTCTTTCCACTCGTTTAGAAAATTCTTTCATCTCTCCCATAACAATGCTATGTTTCATACTTATATAATTCAAGACGCATTCTGCTTGGAAGGACTGTGATGACAAACCTCCTATCAGCTTCTATATATATCACTTCTCTTCCATGCAGTTTGTAACTAAATGTTCCCTTTATTAGGAGCGCCAGTCAGTCAGACTGACTCTTTGCGCCTGGCAAAAAGTCAGTCAGTCTCTTTCTCTCTCTCTCTCCCTCTCCCTCTCCCTCCCTCTCCCTCTCCCTCTCCCTCCCTCTCCCTCTCCCTCCCTCCCTCCCTCCCTCCCTCTCCCTCTCTCTCTCTCTCTCTCACACACACACACACAGCAAGCTAACAAAGTGCCTGTGGCAAGTGAAGCTCACTCCCTTTCCCCCTGAAATGGCCCCAACACACCAGGAGTCTCTCCCTCTACCCACACTCGTAAAGGAAGTCCTGGAATGTGCCCTTGCTCTTATCCTGTAGCGCGCGCGCACACACACACACACACACACACACACACACTCAGAAGTGCACCTGACTCGCAACGCAGATTCCAAGAAAGAATTCTGATAACGTTCCTGACAGGATTCGGAAGTTCAGAATATCAGTGGCTGACCGACAGGAGATGAATAGTTGTCTGCCACACCTATTCATCTCCGCCTCCTGCCTTTTATCCCCAGAGCTAGGGTGGGGCTTAACTAGCAATGGTGGTTCTTCCGTCCCCAGGACTGGCCCATAGATTTCCACTGCTCTCCTCTCTTCTGCATTCTGTGCATTCGCATGTCAGGCACCAGACCCAGCTGTTCCTCCTCTTCCTCATCAGCCACCTCCGGACCTGGGGGCTGTTGCCTATCCATCTGGGGGCTGATGGACATCCCAGACTCTGCCTCTGTCTCAGGCAGCTCTATTCCCTCTTCCCCCTTGAAGCTCTCAGATTGCCTTGATGCTGGCCCCAACTCTGACTCCTCCTCTGATTTGTCAGCCGGAGGGGCCGGTGGCCAACAGGCCACAACATCCGGCCTATTGGCATGATGATATCCAAATAACTCTGGATAAATTTTCCATCACTTTCCCCCCTTGTATCAAGTCAAGCTAGCAATTCATTACTATTATTAACATTTTTGTCCACTGAATGGATTACGTCATTGCTTTTCCTCTACGGACCTTTGGTAGATGTGCAATGCTTCATATGTTATTGATTCTTATCCCTGACTGTAAATTTTTAAAGAGAAGCATAATGAATTATAAATAATAATACCTTCTTCATACATAAATAGGTCAATTTATTTGCGAAAGGGTCTATTCATTCCAGGCAGAAGTACATTCTGGTCAGCAAGGAGAAGTTGATGAAAATAGCAAATAAAGGGATAAAAGAAGAATGTGGTTTGGTTTTCTTTTTCAATATTTTCAGATTCACAGTTCCTAGCCAACATGCTGTTCAGAAAAGAACTTCACTTTAATTTATGTACTTCTCTTATTTTTTTAATAATCTAGTCCTTGGTTCACAGATTGCTTACCAAAATAGGCACATGAAGGGATGTTGTAGATACAAATTGTGTATTGGGAAAAAGGAAGGCAATGTTTGAAAATGAATGCAATTTTTAAGTCTTCTTTTCTTTTTCACAGATTGGTAGAGAAGATAGAGAAAACTGCCTTGTAACTGAATATTAAAGTTCTGCAATGCTTCAATGTTGATTTCAAATTGAACATAGCAGGGTGGGTTCTACTTACCTTTACTACCAGTTTGCTCATGCATTTCTGCGCATGTGCAGAAGCTTATGCACATGTGCAGCTTGTCCATTATGACGTCCGGCCGGGTGGGTGTAGCCTCCCGCTGCTTTTACTACTGGTTCGCAAGAACCAGACAGAACCGGGAGCAACTCACCACTGGAACAGAGGCTACAAATGTACTTACAGTGCTTTCAACTGTTTTAAAAGCTGTGTCTTTTCCTGTGATCAATATAAATATATATAAATATATACAGCTATATATAAATAAATAGAGCTGTCTATTGAGCTGGCCTGTATTTATGCCCAGGGTGGGCTTCAAAAATTTTAGCAAGGGGTTCTCTGCCCAGTTCTGGGTGTGGCCATGGTGGGCGTGGTCATGGTGGGCGTGGTGTAGTCGGCCTCCTGCACCATGGGGGGGGGGGTGTTTTCCCTCCCCGGGCTCCGGAGGCTTTCCTCGAGCCTCCGAAAGGGCAAAAACAGGTTCCCCAGGCTCCAGAGGCCACTGGAGTCCAGAAACAGGCCCATTTCTAGCCTTCTCAAACTTCCAGTAGGCCCATTTTTCGCTCTCCCTGAGCCTCCGCGGGCACCCTGCACTTACCTGCATCCAAAACAGGCCATGTGGGGACTCCTGAGACGGGAGGGGTGTGCGGGGTGGGGCAGGACCAGTCAGAAGTGGGATTGGGGGGGGTTCTTCAAACTGCACAGAATCTTAGCTAGATGTTCTCCCGAACCCTCAGCAGCCCACCCGTTTATGCCCCACTCAACCATTAGGCAAGATATGGTATTAGACTTCTCAGAGAGGTTATGGTGGGAAGGAAATTGATTGTCTTTATTGCATAGCCTGCTTTGCAACCTGGAATACCTGGCCCAGTTTTGGTCATTTCAATATAAGAAGAGCAGCAAGGAACTGGAATGAATGCAGAGAAGAGCAACAAAGATGGTGAAAGGAATGGAGGATGAATATTAGGGAGGATGATTAAAAGGCTGAGTGGAAGCATTAATAGCCATGGTGGTGCAGTGATTAGAGTGCAGTACTACAGGCTACTTCTCCTGACTGCTGGCTGACTGCAATTTGGCACTTCAAATCTCACCAGGCTCAAGGTTGACTCAGGCTTCCATCCTTCCGAGGTAGATAAAATGAGGACCCATATTGCTGGAGGCAATAGGCTGATTCTGTAAACCACTTAGAGAGGGCTGTTAAAGCACTGTGAAGCAGTATATAGGTCTAAGTGCTATTGCTATTAAAATAGAGAAGAGAGGATAGATTTATTCTCTAAGTCTCCCAACGGTAGGACAAAAAATAAGTAAGGTGAAGCTTTATAGAGAGATGTTCAAAGTTGAAATAAAGAGTACAGTTAGTCCTCGACTTACAACCATAACTGAGCCCAAAATTTATGTTGCTAAGTGAGACTTTTTAAAGTGAATTTTGCCCCATTTTACAACCTTTCTTTGCCACAGCTGTTAAGTGAAACACTGCAGTTGTTAAGTTAGTAACACAGATTGTTAAGTGAATCTGGCTTCCCCATTTGCAGGTGAGAAGGTTGTATGACTCCTGGGACATTGCAACCTGAGTCTGGGTCTGGATCAGTGGTGGGTTGCTACAGTGGTGGGTTCCTCCCGGTTCGGTCCAGTTCGGCCGAGCCAGTAGCGGTGATGATATGACATCACCGAACTGGTTCTCCCCCCACCCGCCCTCCCCCCCACCCCCCACCCCCCACATTATTCTTACCTTTTATTTGGTCCCACCCCCAATCTATTGCTGCCTCCTGAGTCCCAGCTGATGACTAGAGAGAAAAAAACTGTTTAAACTCTTGCCGTGGGGCTTCAAAGGGCCGTCCTACAGCTGATCAGTGTTAAAAGCAAACAAATGAGTCAGGTCATAAGTGTGAGAACTGGTCATAAGTGCGAGGACCTTCCAGAAATGACTCTGACCAGCTAGCCACACTCACCTAGTCACATGACCTCCAAGCCACACCCACAAAATAAACCACGCCCACAGAACCGATAGTAAAAAAATTTAGAACCCACCCCTGGATTGCTATCAGTTCACCCCGGATTGGGTAAACCGGTAGCGGCGGTGGCGGGAGGCTCTGCCCACCTGCCCGGATGTCTCTGCACATGCGCAGAAGCATCTTACGCGCCCACAAACAAACCGGTAGCGACGGGATTTGAAACCCACTACTGGTCTGGATGAGTCAGAACATCTTCTATCAAGCAATTTTGTCACAGGCTAGTGAGCAAAGTCCTATCTTCCTTCAAAATTGTTTCATATCTTATACAGGAAACAACTAGTATGGTCAAAGTCCTTATCCGAGGTTCATATCCTCTCTAGGATCTCACTAGCTCTGTGAACTATGTGGTTAAAAACCCTGATATGAGGTTATTTCTAACCATTTTTGACTCTCGGCCCACAACTGTAGCACCGGTTATGATTCTTTCCCTCTTCCCTGCCTGTCCTCCGGACCTGTCACCCCATTTCATTTAAAAACTTAGCTGCCTTTTAATGAGCGAATTGGCATTTCATATTAGCTTATCAGCCTATAAAGCCAAACGCAGACTCAATAACATTAACGGTAATTTCTCATAAAGAGATATTATCGATCGCATTGCTACCTGTAAGCATTGCAAATGGCAGCCTTGCACACCGAGCCTTCCACATCTGGAGCCTGAAGAATTAAAGAAAAATTAAATTTGACAGCAGTAAATTCGCAGGCACAATCGAGGCGCCAATTTATATGCAAAACGAAATGCTTTATGAAAATTTCCTCTATTTTCTCACGGAGATTTGAGGGAGGGGGTTAAAAAAAGAGAGAGAGAGATTTTCACTGGATGCAGCTTCTTCTTCTAATATCCCTCTACCTTAAATATTATATCGCCGCTACCGCCGACTCTCTTTGATGTATAAATAATCACGTTAAATTATATGCAGCAAGACGAGTAGTTGCTCTGCCATTCTTATTTTACAAAGTAATTTCTACCCTAGAGGGTCAAATTTCCCTGACAAATTCTTAATTACTATGTTGCAACAGAAGCAGAATCTATTTGTGCATAAATCCTGAACAGTCCCATGTGGTAAGTAACTAATATTACCAACCATTTCGCTTGGCCTGTTCACTGAACTCCATAATTAGATAATACTTTTGATGATGGTACATTTGAAGTCTTAATCCATTTAATTTTTTATGAGATTTTTTTTTATTTTAATAGGGATATATTAGTGACCGCTGCCTATTTAAAAAATCATTAAAATTCTGTCCACAGCAGTAATAAAGATTAAAGATTACTAATATGGCATTCATAACCTTGGTAGTTTTCTCGAAGTCCAGGGCTTAAGGTAAATGGTAAAGGTCATTTAATATGTTAGTCCCTAATTATAAACCTGGATAATAGGTTCCTTTTCTAATTATCCTGTGGGTGGGTAGGTGCATTTGTGTATACATTCTATATTTTAATTCAGAGTATTTGCTATAAAGAGAAGGGAGGGCTCGGGTGACATATAAGGTACCCAGCACTAATGAAAATAAGTGATGCCCAATGATTAACTGAACAAAAGTGTGTGTTTAAATGTGGGGAGCGTCTTGCCTTAAAGCACCTTACAAAAAGATTTAGCCTTTTTTTTTTTCCTTGGGGAAGAAATGAAGGAGAAAAAGGTCGCTTGGGAAGATTAATACCTTTTTAGCTTTATGCCAAACATTGACAATTAAGGTGAAGGCTGTTTCTGCTGAAAGCTGAAATCAGGCAAGGAACAATTGGAGGCAAACAAGTGGGGGTGGGGAGGACAAAATTCAGGGATATTTTTAAGATCCACAGCTGGTTTATTTTTGCGATCTGAAAATAACTGCCTATCAATCTAGGAGACGGGGCTGGGAGATGTTGTTAATGCTATTCTTACTTTTGTTGTTGTTGAGTAGTACTGTGCTGCGTTATCAAATGTGCACTGAACTTGACTAAATAAGGAAGAACTAATTTCTTTTCCAAAGGATTTACAGTCTAAATATAGCCTGTAAATTCAATACAGAATCCCTCCTGCCCTCCCTGCCCCCAAAACCCCCAGAAGGATGTGATAGTGATTGTGACATAAACAGCAACGTCTATGCAGCTGTTCCGTTTTCATGGTTTAAGTTTTAAGTGAGAAGGTGGAGAAGGTAACAAAAATAATTAAATAATACATTTGCTAGGGGGCGATGCTCATCTCCGTTGCAAAGCCGAAGAGCCAGCGCTGTCCAAAGACGTCTCTGTGGTCATGTGGCCGGCATGACTAAATGCCAAAGGCGCACGGAACGTTATTACCTTCCAAACCAAAGGTGGTCCCTATTTTTCTACTTGCATTTTTTACGTGCTTTCCAACTGCTAGGTTGGAAAGAGCTGGGACAAAAATCACACACACACAGTGTCTGGGAGGATGTCAGGTGTGAAGAATCAGAACCACAGTTAAGATGATTTATTGCTTATTGACAAGAATATAGTCAACTAACAGTCAGCACTAAATTGGCACCAGATCAGGGGTGTCAAACTGGCAACCTGAGGGCCAAATGCGTCACGTGTATGCCATGCCCACCTCAGCTCTGCAAATGGGGAAAATGTCACGAAATGTCACGTGACGGCAACGTGACGCAGTGAGTTTGACACCCGTGCACTAGATAGTCAATGAAATTCAAGTTGGGTGTCAGGTTTCGAGGTCATCTCAAATAAATTG
Source organism: Arizona elegans (assembly GCA_022577455.1). Classification (NCBI taxonomy): domain Eukaryota; kingdom Metazoa; phylum Chordata; class Lepidosauria; order Squamata; family Colubridae; genus Arizona; species Arizona elegans. The sequence continues at coordinate 78,865,327 of JAKOOJ010000007.1, forward strand.
CATTTCAAACAAAGTCTTTGAAGAAAAACTCCTATTTATTAAGCACAACATTTTACACCTGACTCCATCGAAGCCAACACTGACTTCCAGACCCAAAACCCTCCCTTTCCGTTCCCCACTCCCCTGCACTCATTGGCCATTTTCCAAGTCATTCTTCCCCTAATCTACTGCTCCAGTTCAAAGGAATTTCCCCCCTCCCATCCCATCTCCAGGGAAAATAAGTAGGTGAAAAGTCAAATGTCCCTTTCCAGACACCTCCGCCTCTCCTTCTTATGTCAGCACTAGAGTAAATGCAGCTTGAAGTGCTGACATTGGGTTGGGTTGGACTTAGACCTCTTGTGGGAACATTATGATTCTAGGCTGTTTCCTCTCTTGACTCCACTCCCAGGCTCTGCCTGTCCTACAGAGACAAGATGGCCACTTAAAGAAGGAACTTGTTCTTACTCTCTGTATCTCTAAAAAATTTTCCACTACATTTTTGAGAAGGGGACAGTGGTGGGTTTCATTTTTTTTACTACCGGTTCTATGGGTGTGGCTTGGTGGGCGTGGCATGGCTTAGTGGGTGTGGCTTGGTGGGTGTGGCAGGGGAAGGATACTGTAAAATCTCCATTACCACCCCACTCCAGGGGAAGGATACTGTAAAAATCTCCATTTCCTCCCAATCAGCTGGGATTCGGGAGACAGAGACTACATGGGGGTGGGGCCAGTCTAAGGTGGTATTTACCGGTTCTCCGAACCACTCAAAATTACCGCTACCGGTTCTCCAGAACTGGTCAGAACCTGCTGAAACCCACCTCTGGGAGGAGATGAGAAAGGGTAGGTATAACTCCACTGAAAATTAACCCCTTTAAACCATTCCAGTCTGACTTTATTCAAAACAATCTTTTAAACTGTACTCTGGATTTTTGTCTCTCTTAAATCTCTTTAGCCTTCCAAAGAGAAATCTTCCCTACTTCCCATTCCAAACCCAGGAAATAATCGGAAGTAGTGATTGTAATGTATTATAAATGTAATTGCATGTCATGACTGTAATGGTCATCAGTCATATATATAAGAGAAATCTTCCCTACTTCCCATTCCAAGCCTAGAGGGAAAAATTGTATTGGTATATTTTACTGATGATTATTTTTTTTGCTTACATTTACATTAAGCTGCAGAGATTTCTTGATCTGATATATTTGAGTGAGAAAAAATGTATACTCTTTGCTTGTTATTTTTTAATAGAAGAATAGCATCTTTATAATCTAATCTTTGGATGAATGAGGCATTATTATTAAGTTGGAAAGATTTCCTACATTTTATTTTTATATCCTTTTAGTGTTGAACAAATTTCCATATCTCCTCCTTTTCCTTCGCCTCTCCTTCCCTTTCTCTTTCCCTTTCCCTTTCCCTTTCCCCTTCTCTTTCTCCTTTGACAGAGCTTATATTACAGCTAACCATTAAATCTATGGCCACTCCACCATCTGCCATTTAATGGTGATGCTTGGAAGCTTAAAGCTCAGCCTCAGAAAATATGTGCATGGCATTCCTATACAAGACACTGTGCATGGTATTAAGAGCCCTTCTATTCAGCTCAACAGTTTGCTTTTTTCTATAACCACTTGTAAAAAAAGTTTCTGAGTGGGATTGGGTGCAAACTTTATTTATTTATTAAAGGTATGTGCTGCTCATTTCACAGTCTGAGGAGACTCTGAATAGCTTAACATGATCCCTGAATTGGGGTAGGGCTTGTAAGCAAGCAATGATTTTTTTAAAAAATTTGATTTATATGCCGCCCTTCTCCGGAGACTCAGGGCAGCTTACAATGCATTAAGCAATAGCCTTCATACTTTTGTATATTTTATACAAAGTCAGCTTATTGCCCCCACAAACTGGGTCCTCAATTTACCTACCTTAGAAAGGATGGAAGGCTGAGTCAACCTTGAGCCTGGCAAGATTCGAACTTACTTTAATTGCAGACAGCTGGTGTTAAATTACAGTGCCTTGTCTGCAGAGCTATCCAGGCTCCTTTTTTAAACCACAGTGTCAATTAGAAATCAGGGAGAACTCCTGTCTCATATTAGATTGACTTCAAAATAAACAGTATTTCCACTGCTGGAAGATGGCAACCAGTGGAGTTTGCAGGTGGGAGACAAATTGTTCATTGTGAAAGCAGAGTTCCACCATTGCACCACAAGAACTGCCCCCCCACCCCACTTTGCCTGGGCATTGTGACATTGCAGATATGTGAAGAAGAGGTGGACTTTGTAGCTTCATGATTAAAGTCCTTGGGTCCAACCCTTGGTGGCAACACCACTCAGCCTTCCTTTTCCTAATAACTTGTCGTTGGAAATGAATTCAGATGGAATGAAAGGGAGATGATGATCAGGAACAGCCAACACTCCAGAAGATAGGCTTAAGATCAGTGGTGGGATTCAGCCGGTTCTGTCTGGTATGCGTGAACCAGTAGCGGCGACTGTGGGAGGCTTCACCCACCTGCCCAGACTTAATACGTGACTGCTGTACATGCGCAGAAGGCCGTGCGCATGCGCAGAGGTGGCACGTGCTCACATTTGGTAGGGAAGATAAATGAATCCCACCTCTGCTTAAGATACAGAAGGATCTTGACAGACTTGAACATTGGGTGCTATCTAAAAAAATGAAATTCAATGGTGAAAAAAAGTAAGGTTCTACATTTAGGCAGGAAAAACAAAATGCACAGGAAACAGTATAGGTCCGTGATGGCGAACCTATGGCACGGATGCCACAGGTGGCACACGGAGCCATATCTGTGGGCACACGAGCGATGTCCTAGCTCAGCTCCAGTGTGCATGTGTGTGCTGGTCAGCTGATTTTCAGGCTTTCTGGTCCCACCGGAAGTCGGGAAACGAGGGATGGGGAAGGCCGTTTTTGCCCTCCCCAGGTTCCTAGAATGCCTCTGGAGCTTGTGGAGGGTGAAAAACAGGCCTACCAGGTCCACCGTGCCAAAAGTGGGGGGGGAGCATGGGATTACCACGTGCATATGCGGGGGCGGGGCTCATTGAATTATGGGTGTGGGCACGCATGTGCGCGACCCCCCTGTGTTCTCCCCACTTTTGGCACATGACGGCAAAAAGGTTAACCATCACTGGTATAGGTGGTACCTTGTTCAATAGTAGTAACTGTGAGCGGGATCTTGGAGTCCTAATGGACAACCATTTAGATATGAGCCAACAGTGTGCAGCAGCTGCCAAAAATGCCAACCCAGTTCTAGGCTGCATAAACGGAGGGATAGAATCAAGAAGTGTTAATACCACTTTATAATGACTTGGTCAGGCCACACTTGGAATACTGCATTCAGTTTTGATTGCCACGATGTAAAAAAGATGTTGAGACTCTAGAAAGAGTGCAGAGAAGAGCAACCAAGATGATTAGGGGACTGGAGGCTAAAACATATGAAGAACGGTTGCAGGAACTGGGAATGTCTAGTTTAATGAAAAGAAGTACTAGGGGAGACACGATAGCAGTTTTCCGATATCTCAGGGGCTGCCACAAGAAGAGGGAGTCAAACAAAATAAAATAAATAAATAAACTATTCTTCAAAGCACCTGAAGGCAGGACAAGAAGCAATGGGTGGAAACTAATCAAGGAGAGAAGCAACTTAGAACTAAGGAAAAATTTCCTGACAGTTAGAACAATTGATCAGTGGAACAACTTGCCACCAGAAGTTGTGAATGTTCCAACACTGGAAGTTTTTAAGAAGAGGTTGGATAACCATTTGTCTGAAGTGGTGTAGGGTTTCCTGCCTAAGCAGAGAGTTGGACTGAAAGTCCTCCAAGGTCCCTTCCAACTCTGTTATTCTATTCTAAGAAATGAATTTCCAACAGAAATTTGAGTCAAAGAAGATTTTTATAATATTTTGATCTGAGAATTATAAAGCATGGAAAATGGATTCCGTTTCTATTGTTGGGAAGTGCACAAATAGCAGAAAAACCCAAATAGCCTCAGTGCTGGAGAATATGTCAGATCACTCTAAAAGCTCCTGTCAGTAATTTTGATGGCAATTTGGGGCAATTCTTCATTTCAAACAACAACCTTGAAAGAGCATTTCGGTGCTGTTGTTCCTTTGAATGGTCACTAAATAAACTGTTGTAAATCGAGGATTACCTGGATGTACGTGCATATATGCATCGGCTGAAGGCTACCTTCATGAAAAGAGTGGGATCAGAAGAAAAAAAGTTAAATTAATATTAATTAAATTAGTAAGCACCCATTCTGGTTAATTGCCTGTAAAACAGGCATTTGTAAAATTAATTGATTCCCATCAGCACCGACATAGCACAGCAAACATTCTCTTTCACTCAGAGACATATATGCAAATGCTCACACGTTCCTCTCTCCTTTCAGCAGAAACAGCGGGAAAGAAATAAAGGGAACCGAGATCAGAGTGAAGGGAGTAATGAGCTGAAGAGGGGAGATAAGAGAAAAACTCAGCAGAGGTATCTGTGCCAGGCTCAGTTATTATCAGAGGTGGGTTTCACATAATTTTACCACTGGTTCACCGCGCACCAAAAATGTGAGTGCATGCGGCCTTCCGTGCATTCACGTTGCTCTAGCGTGTGGCTTGCACACATGCGTGTGGCTTAGAAAATGTGACTAAATAGGACGGCAAAGCACTAGGGTGGGTGAGCCGGCCCACCCGCAGTTCATCACAACCGGTTCCTCTGAACCGATCCGAACCGGCTGAATACCACCACTGGTTATTACCCTGTTTTCCCCAAAATAAGACATCCCCTGATAATAAGTCCAATTGGGCTTTTGAGCCAATCTGAACCGGCTGAATACCACCATTGGTCCGAACCGGCTGAATACCACCACTGGTTATTACCCTGTTTCCCCCAAAATAAGACATCCCCTGATAATAAGTCCAATTGGGTTTTTGAGCCAATCTGAACCGGCTGAATACCACCACTGGTCCGAACCGGCTGAATACCACCACTGGTTATTACCCTGTTTTCCCCAAAATAAGACATCCCCTGATAATAAGTCCAATTGGGTTTTTGAGCCAATCTGAACCGGCTGAATACCACCATTGGTCCGAACCGGCTGAATACCACCACTGGTTATTACCCTGTTTCCCCCAAAATAAGACATCCCCTGATAATAAGTCCAATTGGGTTTTTGAGCCAATCTGAACCGGCTGAATACCACCACTGGTCCAAACCGGCTGAATACCACCACTGGTTATTACCCTGTTTCGCCCAAAATAAGACATCCCCTGATAATAAGTCCAATTGGGTTTTTGAGCCAATCTGAACCGGCTGAATACCACCACTCGTCCGAACCGGCTGAATACCACCACTGGTTATTACCCTGTTTCCCCCAAAATAAGACATCCCCTGATAATAAGCCCAATCGGGTTTTTGAGCGCATGGCAATAAGGCCAAGCGCTTATTTTAGGGTTCAAAAAAATATAAGACAGGGTCTTACTTTTGGGGAAATATACACCTTTAAAAAGGCTTATTATGCAGTCATTTTCACTGAGTTCAATGGTTCTTAATCCCAAGTAGTCTATCTAGAATTTAAGTCTTAGTCAGTTGTTTACTCCTGATTCTAGAGCAAGGAGAATTGCAAGCAACCATGTCCTTCTTTATTGCCTTCAACTTGTCAAGAATGATGGCTTGTAAGGGGGCAGAAAAGCTTTATCAGTGGTTAAATACAAGAGGCAGAAGTTAGAAGAAGAAAGATTATTTATTTATTTATTTATTTATTTATTTATTTATTTATTTATTTATTTATTTATTTATTTATTTATTTGACAAATTTCTATATCGTCCTGCTCCCGGAGGACTCAGGGCGGTGAACAGCCAAGATAAAATACAGATAATACAAATATTAAAAGTCCCTTAAAATTATTAAATATTTTGGCCGAAACACAGATTAAAACACCCAATTTATAAAATCAAACGAATTAAAAATTTAAAAGAGGAGAGTTAGGCCAGGCCAGCCTGCTGAAATAAAAAAGTTTTGAGAGCACAACGAAACGTGCGCAGATCCGGGATCCTCCGTATCTCTGGGGGGAGCTCATTCCAGATGGTAGGTGCCCCCACAGAGAAGGCTCTTGAAATGTGTATGTAAAAGATGAACGTTATGCATGACTATAAGTATGCCAGTATAATTAATAGAAGCACAAATAAGTTAATACAACTATAATTATTGTTTTAATTGCTATATATAGCAATATAGCAATGTTGTTGATTGAATCTCCTCTCCTTCACCACTCAGGGCAGGGGTGAAATGCTCCTGGTTCGGACCGGATCGCCCAATTCAGTAGTGATGGTGGCAGGTGGTTCGGAGAACTGGTAGCAAAAATCCCTGCCCCTCCCATGCCCAACTGAGCCGCGTGATCATCAGAGGCTGTTTTTTTTTACTTTTAAAAGTAAATTTTTTCTACAACCTCTTCGGCCGAAAAAAATGCTTTTAAAAGTAAAAAATAATAATAATAATAAGCCTCTGATGATCGCACGGCTCAGCTGGGATCATCAGAGCCTTTTAAATGCATTTTTTCTACAACCTCTTTGGCTGTAGAAAAAATGCTTTTAAAAGTAACAAAAAAAAAAAAAGTTGGCCATGCCTACCCAGTCACATTACTCCCCCCCACCAAGCCATGCCCACAGAACCGGTAGTAACAAATTTTACATTTCACCACTGACTCAAGGTCACTTCAGCTTGCTGTGAATGTTTTCTTTCAAGGGGTCAATCGAAAGGTTGGGAGTTCAGCGGTTCGAATCCCTCGTGCCACATAACAGGGTGAGCTCCCATTTCTTGTCCCAGCTTCTGCCAACCTAGCAGTTGGAAAGCATGTAAAAAATGCAAGTAGAAAAATAGGGACCACCTTTGGTGGGAAGGTAACAGCGTTCCATGTGCCTTTGGCGTTTAGTCATGCCGGCTACATGACCACGGAGACGTCTTCGGACAGCGCTGGCTTTTCGGCTTTGAAATGGAGATGAGCACCACCCCCTAGAGTCGGCAACGACTAGCACACATGTGTGAGGGGAACCTTTACCTTCACCATGTATAGTGGGAGGAGGGAGGAATCCCCTAGGTCTGGTAGTGAATGCACTTTACATGTACAGTATATGGGGTTTTTTTTTCACCATTTATCGCCATAGTATGAAACTTTTTACTTGCTGAGACTATCTGAGGAAGTCATTCTATAGCTCCTGTCAGTAATTTTGATGGCAATTTGGGGTCAGGTCTCTTCTCATGCCATCCCCGTTCCTCAGCTCGTACTTCCTGTGCAGCTGTTAAACCCAACATTAGCTTTCTAAAAGGTCCTCTTTTTTTTTTTAAGTTGTTGATTAATTGACACTATTAATCGTTCATTACCATTTTAGCCCATTTTTAAAGGCTTGCTTTGAAATGTGTTCCTCTTACAAACGGCTGTGGTCAGTTAAATAAATTGGAAAAGAACCCATCCAATAAATAAGCAGTTAAATAAATACAGTAAATCAAGAGTCTGAACGAGCAAAGCCTGTCTTGAACTTTCTTAAGAAAGATGGCAACAGATACTCTCCCATCTTCTACTGTAAGAAAATTGCACAGGTCCAGATAAAATCTAGACAAATATTATTTTTATTACTCACTGAAAAGACGAAAAACCAACAGTGGGGAACCTGTAGCTTGCCAGATATTGTTGAGTTTTGCCACGAGAGATGGTGCTGCTGGACCTTATAATTCCAGAAGATCTGACGGTTGTAGGTTTCCCACTCTGTGGGAAAGTCTAACTTTGGGGGACTGGAGAACACCTTTGGAATTCTGAAATCCTGCAACAGATGTTCTTATAAACTCCCTTCTATACTGTGTGAGTGTCCAACCTTTTGGCTTGCCTAAGCCACACTGAATGAAAGAGGAATTGTCTTGGGCCACATATAAAATATATAATATTGTTAATGTATATAAATCACATAATAATGTTAAAAGTTTACTGTCTTGTGTTTTTGAGCCAGGTAAAACCTGACTCAAAAAGATTAACTGTGAGTGGGACCTTGGAGTCCTTAGCAGACATCCACTTAAACATGAGTCAGCAGTGTGTGGCAGCAGCCGAAAAAAGCTAATACAATCTTTAGTTGTATAAACAGAGGCATAGAATCAAAATCATATGAAGTATTAGTACTGCTTTATAAAGCCTAAGTAAGGCCACACCTGGAGTACTGCATCCAGTTTTGGTCACCACATTACAAAAAAGATGTTGAGACTTTGGAAAAAGTGCAAAGAAGAGTAACCAAGGTGATTAAGAGCCTGGAAACAAAAACATATGAAGAATGGTTGCAGGAATTGTGTATGGCCAGTGTAAAGAAAAGAAGGACCAGGGGTGACATGATAGAGGTATTCCAGTATTTGAGGGCCTGCCACAAAGAAGAGAAATAGAAATAGGAGTTGGAAGGGACCTTGGAGGTCTTCTAGTCCAACCCCCTGCCCAGGCAGGAAACCCTACACCACTTCAGACAAATGGTTATCCAACATCTTCTTTAAAATTTCCAGTATTGGAACATTCACAACTTCTGGAGGCAAGCTTTTCCACTGTTTAATTGTTCTAACTGTCTGGAAATTTCTCCTTAGTTCTAAGTTGCTTCTCTCCTTGATTAGTTTCCACCCATTGCTTCTTGTCCTGCTCTCAGGTGCTTTGGGGAATAGCTTGACTCCCTCTTCTTTGTGGCAGCCCCTGAGATATTGGAACACTGCTATCATGTCTCCCCTAGTCCTTCTTTTCAACTAGTCATACCCAGTTCCTGCAATCGTTCTTCATATGTTTTAGTCTCCAGTCCCCTCATCATCTTTGTTGCTCTTCTCTGCACTCTTTCTAGAGTCAACCTATTCTCCAAAGCACCTGAAGGCAGAACAAGAAGCAATGAATGGAAACTAATCAAGGAGAGAATCAACCTAGAATTAAGGAAAAACTTCATAACAGTGAGGACAATTAACTAGTAGAACAGCTTGCCTTTAGAAGTTGTAAGTTCTTCATCCCTGGAGGTTTTTAAGAAAAGACTGGACACCCACCTATCTGAAATTGTATAGGGTCTCCTGCTTGAATAGGTGGTTGGACTGGAAGATCTCCAAGGTCCCTTCCAGATCTATTCTGATTGATTGGTTGATTGTGGATTCACATTACTAGCTGTCTAGGGTTGCATGTAGCCCGTGAGACACAAGTTGGACACACCTGGTCTAAAGAGACATATGCATGATGGTTTTTTAGTTATTAATGTGGTTTTACTTGTTGATTGGGAGCTGTCAGAATTTGATATATTTGTGTTTTTTTTTTTAAAAAAAAAGACTAAATAATAAATAAAGTCTTCTAAGTGGCGTTCTCAGATTGAGGATAGCCTAGGAAGCTTTAAAGTAATTGAAGGAGGTGTAAGAGAAGGCAATCCCAGCTAATACCCTTCCAGATCCTCCAGTAAAAAAAGTCAGCTCAAAAATTCAAAGGAAATTCTTAAGCACCTTGGAAAAAAAAGAAACTTTAGCTATCTCTTTCTCAGGGGAAGGAAACTTTGAGAAATGTCAAGGCAGTTTTGGTCACAATATTAATCAGCTTTCCTGATAAAAGCTTTTCAGGATTTTGTTTTTTTTAATGTTTTTTATTAAATAAACATTAAAAACATTGGACATGGTGTGACCATCCTGGTCTTGTCATATCCATACTTATTTTTAACATAATAACAAATGTAATTACTATTTAACATACATTACTATTTGGTTCTTATATACATATCCCCAGTGGTGGGATTCAGCCAGTTCACACCATTTAGGGAGAACCGGTTGTTAACTTTCTGAGTAATTTGGCAAACTGGTTGTTGGAAGAAATCATTAGGGCAGAGAACCGGTTGTTAAATTACTTGAATCCTACCACTGCATATCCCTTGTCCTCATTTACATATTTGTCTAAATATTATCAAGTATCGATTTCACGATACTTGATATCGTGATAAATAAATCTTTTTTGTTCCAACTCCTTTTCTCCTTTCCAACCATTGGTAAAATTTGTTCCAAATTTTATAGCATCCTTATTTTTGAGTTCTAGTGTCAGCCTGTCCATTTCTGCACAAGTCAACATTTTATTATTTCTTCTTCTGGGAGTGGGGGGGGGGGGGTTTCTTCCTTTTTCCAATATTACACATAAACCAATCTTGCTGCTGTTATGACATGCAGCATTAAGTATATCAATTCTTTGTTATATTTCTCTTTTGTAATTCCTAATAAAAATAATTCTGGCTACAGATCTATGTTTTGGTCCCCAACCATATCTTAATCTGACGCCAAAACTCCCTGGCTTTCTTACATAACCACCACATGTGATAGAAAAATCCTGACACTAACTTGCATTTCCGACATTGTGGTGATAAGTTCCTGTTCACCTTTGCTAATCTTGTGGGTGGGAGGTGCCACCTGTAAAACATTTTTATATAAATTTTCTTTGTATGTGGTGGATAATGTTAGTTTTCTATTTCTCTCCCATAGGTCCTGCCAATTATCCATATCAATATTATAACCAACATTTTGGGCCCATCTTACCATAGTTTCCTTCACTTGTTCTTCCACCATTTTATATTCCAATAGGTATTGATAAATTTTCTTTATCGCCTTTTTGTCCGTTCCTAATAAAATTTTATCTAGTGCCATTAATTCTTCCTTTTTATCCTTCATATAGCGTGATTTAATCTGCAGGTATGCCCTTTCTCAGGGGAAAGAAACTTTGAGAAATGTCAAGGCAGTTTTGGTCACAATATTAATCAGCTTTCCTGACAAAAGCTGTTCAGGATTTTGGATTGATTGATCGACCGATCGATTATGTGCCATGAAGTCATTGTCAACTCTTAGCAATGGCATATATAGATTTTTGCCATGATGTTGGGTCTCTAACCTGATCTTTCAGCTGTTCCAATGACGTAGTTGTCACCATTGTAATTGAGAGTCTATGGAGATTCTCAATCATCCAGGTCATGGTTGTCCCAAAGGTGCTTTTTCCAAAAGTCAACTGAAGAAGCTTCTTGGATGAAAAGCGAAATGTTTTCAAAGAAAAAAAACCAAGAAAGTCCAGTTGCCTTTTGGAAGGAAAAAAAAAAGCATTTTGGGGACATTGTAACAGAGACTGTCTACCTAGCTGCTGGTTGTTCTCTTCTTCTCTTTTCATCCACCTTTCCAAGAATCAGAACCATACTTTGGACCATAAGAAAGGCTGCACGCCAAAGAATTGCTGGAGAAGACTCCTGAGAGTTCCTTGAACTGTAAGGCGATCAAACCGGTCAATCCTAGAGAATATCAACCCTGACTGCTCCTTAGAAGGCCAGATCCTGAAGGTGAAACTCAAATACTTTGGCCACCTAATGAGAAGGAAGGACTCGCTGGAGAAGAGCCTAATGCTGGGCAAGATTGAGGGCAAAAGAAGAAGGGGACAACAGAGAATGAGGTGGCTGAATGGAGTCTCTGAAGCAGTCGGTGTGAGCTTAAATGGACTCCAGAGGATGGTAGAGGACAGGAAGGCCTGGAGGAATGTTGTCCACAGGGTCGCGATGGGTCGGACATGACTTTGCAACTAACAACAAAAAAGGATCAGAGCCTTCTTCAGGGCACTTGGTCTTTGCATCATGTGTCCAAACTTTGGACAGAGGTCTTCCCAATCATGTCTTCTCTACCAGATACATTTTAACTGGAGGTGTCCCAGATTAACTTTGGGATCTTGCTACTGAAATGTATCTTAGCATTTGACAGATTATGTACAAGTTTATCCCAACAGCATCTGGCAACAATATTCAGCTGCAGCCAGAGTTATTTTTGACTGCCTCCTGTCTGACTTTTAAAAATGAAGACGCCAGTGAAAAGACCTTGCAAAAGAGAAATCACTGTCTCAGCTCTTGGCAGAGGTTCACAACAATGGAGAGGTTAGTCGGGAGAATGGGAAAATTCTAGAGCAACTTCCCCCAAGCAGTGGCCCATTGGATGTGTTGAGAAGACAAGTAATGAGATTCTTCCCCAGTGTGGACTTTGGTCATATGGGCTGGAAATTCTAAAGTTGCGGTTGCAATGTATCAACAAGGGAATCAACTTTGGGAAGACAGAACAGAGAAATGTCTATGGGGATTCTCAGTCATCCAGGTCATGGTTGTCCCAAAGGTGCTTTATCAAGAGGCAACTGGGCTTTCTGGTTTTTCTTTGAAGATGTTTCGCTTCTCATCCAAGAAGCTTCTTTCACCCTGGAAGAGAAATGCATTTCATGTAAAGCTCTGTTTGTTCACCAACCAGGATCCCTTGGTTGAGACAGGAGATCATGGGAATTAATTAAATAAACAAACAAACCACTTTCCTTTCACTAAGGAAATGAAGAGTCTATGTTTTACATTTTTGTAGAATGTATGCTTCAAAGACCCAGGAGATACCTCAATATAGTTTCAGGTGTCCCTCTAATCTTGTTTTTAACCCAGAAAGGAGAATAAAGTACTTTCCCTTTAATTAGAAGCATTAATACCAGGCATTTTAGTTCTAGGGTCTATTTCATAATCAGATATCAGCAACCTTGAAAAGAATTTTCAGTGGAAGAATTAATCCTAATTCTTTTCTGAAAAGCAAAAACCCAGTCATTGTTATTATAAGGGGCTAGCCTAAAAACCAGGAGACTATGAGTTCCAGTCCCACCTTAGGCATGAAATTGGACTGGGTGCCTTTGAGGCAGTCATTCTCTCTCTGTCCAATTTACCTCACAGGGTTGTTGCTTTGGACAAAATAGTAGGAGGAAGGAGTATTAGATATGTTTGCTACCTTAAGTTATTTATAAAAATAATAAAGCTGAGAGAAAACTCTAATAAATAATAAGGATTCTTTATATTGCATTAGCGATGACTGCATACATTGTGCTTTATTACGATGAAAACAGAGCATATCCTATCAATTATGATTCTGTACAGCCAATTATTATACAATTATATTCTGTAAGGCCATTTCTAAATTTGTAGCATGAACGTATTTATTTAAGGGCAGAGATCTAGTGTCTGTAAATAAAGGTTTGTTGTGGGTCTATAGTTCAGTGTCAAGCAGAAAAAGCTGGATAGGGAAGGGCCCATAATTTGTGACCATTTGAAGTTTTCAGATAAATAGCAGTTGGGAAGCTTTTAGGCAGACAGTGCCAATTAGAGTAGCAATGATGAATTTTAGTTCAAAGATGCTTCATCTCCTATCTAAATGACAGAGGGAACTATATTCCGGCTACAGCTGGATCTACTTTCTTTAAAAAACATGCCTCAAGAAAAAAATATATATCTTAGGTATAGCTCAACTGACCAGTCTTTCTTTGAAGCTCTAGAAATCTTTAAAGGCTTTCTGAAGCAAAGTTGAAAAGTTTCACGGCTACAAGTTTGCAGGAGACCAATATGAAAGGCTGAGTGATTCAGCAGCCAAAAGGAAGCTTTCAGTTCTGAAATACAAATAGATTTCCTCTCCGCCTTCTCTTTCAGCTAACCTTTGAGTGAGAGAAACTTCTGCTGATGCCAAATGACCAGGAAGATGTTAATGACAGATCCTGGTGCCTGCCAGGTGCCACTGGGTATGTCTCTCCACTGCCGAGCTGGCTTCCCTCACAGATGCTGAGTGACCTTGCAAACATTCCCGACAAAGGTCGGAATAGATTCATTGATCAGCTAGGCCAAGCATATGACAGTCTGTTCCTTAATTGAATCCCAAAAGGGGGCAGGCTGGGTTTTTATTACAGAGGCCAGACGATAGCACTCATTAAAAGCTCCACAGACTGTGTGGTTTACTAATTAGTTTATTATACAGACACCTTGACGATGGGCAAAGTTGTCATTTTGCCCTTTATCGCACAGGGGATGTTGTTAAAAGTTTAATCAGCTAACACTGACCAACTTAGCTTGGCAGGCACTAGATGGTCATTACCGGGGTCACCCCTGCTGTAGCAATTCTGACAGGGTCACAGCGTGAACCTCCAATATAAAAAGTGTTACACAAGGTAAGAGGGCACCTGAAAAGGAACCAACGGGAGAATGGGAGGAAGGAAAGAAAAAGGCTCTGCAGGGAGTCGGAAACAGATGGACAACTGTTAGAACAACTGAATTGTTCCTTTCTCCGTGTTGCTTAACATATGACTTTTCTTATAATGTGTGATAAACTCTCAGAGTTGTCCCTTTGATGCACTGATTACCTCAACGATACACAGATTGTTCAAATCAAGGAAGACCAAGACTTGAGTATCTCTTGATACGATGATGATGATATGATGCAAGGATGGGTTCAGGAGAACCTCTAGCTAAGATTCTGTGCAGTTCGGAGTACCCCCAAATCCCACTCATGGATGGCCCTGCCCACCCTGCCCTTCCCCTCCCAGGAGTCCTCACGTGGTCCGTTTTGGATGCAGGTAAGTGCAGGGCACGCGCGGAGGCTTGGGGAGGACGAAAAACGGGCCTACCGGAAGTTTGGGAAGGCCTCCAGAGGGCCTCCGGAACCTAGGGAGGCCATTTTTTCCCTCTCTTCAGGAAGGCCTCCAGAGCCCAGGGAGGGCAAAAACGCCCCCCTCTGCCATGGTGCAGGAGGCCGACTAGGCCACACCCACCATGGCCACTCCCACCCAGCAACCGTGCAGCGAACCCCTTGCTAAAATTTTTGAAGCCCACTCCTGATATGATGATGATGTTATTCATTCATAGTTATTCATAGTCATGTTCAACTTTTGGCGATTCTACGGGCCAGGTTTCTCCACATCTTTCCATCTTGCACTACTTCTTTGAGTGGTTCTATGCTCTGGCTGGCGTCAGCTTTATCTCTCCGTACGCAACCACAGACATGTCTCCCTAATGACCCAACTGATTAGGGACTTAGGCTTCTTGAAATGGAAGACTGCTGATATAAAAAAAACAAAACCGCTATTCTTCTTAACTACATGCTCACACTTCAGATTTCATTTCCCACAAGTCCCAGTGCATTTGTGGTTAACCAGATGGAATTCCCGAAGACAGCATTGTCACTAATTAACTTTAATTTTCCTGTGACATGGTCTGAGTTGCTTCAAACTCTCCCGGAATGGGCTCCTGAAGGTCTTCCACAGAGATGTCCTATCTCCCCCCAGGTTTTCAAGTAACCTTGGCACTGAATTTGCTGGAATGAAGCTGGGATTAAATGAGCCAAAAAAAGAGCCCTTCAGAAGTCACCCATTAATTTGTGGTCAAAGAAATTGGGAAGATGATTCACTCGCAATTTCTCAAGGGCAGAAGTCTCCTCTTACCAGGGCAGGGGTGGGCAAATGTGGCCCTTTTATAACCTGTGGACTTCAACTCCCAGAATTCCTGAGACAGCTTGGCTGCATATATAAGCCCCTGAATATAAGCAATTCGTGAAAGGGATTAAATGTCACTTCTTGGAAAGCAACTTCAGGTTCTCATTGACATCCATGACCCAGTGATGGGGGAGCGAAGATGACAGGTGTCTCCTTTTCTGCCAGTATCTGAACTACAAGGTTACATAGGATGAGATTAGTGGTATGCCCTACATTTGGATAAATCCCCAGTTGAAGGAAAATGACCCACAAAATGACCTGGAATCTATATGGAAAGACAGAATTGGGACTACCCGTAAGCTTTCTGGAGCTTCAAATGCTGTGAAAGAATATTGTAGTCTCTTGTACTTTCAACTGGGGCATCTGGATGGAAATAAAAAAAAGGGATTCAAATAATTTAACAACTAGTTCTCTGCACTAATGACCGGCTGGGTGGGCGTGGCCATGGTGGACGTGGCCAAAAATGTGGAGAGCGTGGGGGGGGTCGCGCCCGCATGTGCCCACACCCATAATTCAATGCCCCCCAGTGCCACGACCCCCGTGCATGAACATGTGACACCTCCCCTACATGTGTACATGACCCCACCATACTCCCCCCTCTTTTGGCAAAAAGGCTACTGGTGGGCCTGTTAGGCCCGTTTTTTCGCCCTCCTCAGGATCCAGAGACTTTCTTGGAGCCTGGGGAGGGCGAAAATGGCCTGTTTCCTGACTTCTGGAAGGGCCGAAAATCAGCTGGCCAGCACGCTGGAGCTGAGCTAAGGCAATGCTCATGTGCCCACAGATATGACTCCGTGTGCTACCTGTGGCACGCATGCCATAGGTTCACTATCACGGCCTTATACCATTTCAGACAAATGGTTATCCAGTCTCTTTTTGAAAGTCTTGAATGACTGAGCAGCCACTAATTCTGAAGGCAAGCTGTTCCATTGGTTGATTGCTCTCACCATTAGGAAATTTCTCCTTAGTCCTAGGTTGCTTTTCTCCTTGGTTAATTTTCATCCATGGTTTCTTGTCTTACCTATTGGTGATTTAGAAATTAGTTTGGCACCCTCATCTTTGCAGGAGCCCCTCAAATATTGGAACACAAAAATCATGTCTCTCCAGTCCTTTCCATTGGACTAGACATACTCAATTTCTATAACCATTCTTCGTATGTTTTAGTCTCCAGACCCCTAATCATTCTCTGCACTCTTTCCAGAGTCTCAACATCTTTTTTATATTATATAAAGAATATGTTGTACATCTTCCTTCATCCCAGATCACAAAAAGGCATCTTTGCACAAAGCCAAGTGTGCCTGTCTAAAATTTGGCAAGACCTATGGCCCTAAAAATATTCAAAAATATCATCTAAGTCTGTGCAAACTTTCAATAATCTTACACTGGTATTTCCATTAACAGACAGAATGTAATGAGTCTTAACATCAAACTACATTCAAACATTCTTCTCATATTGAACTGATTTCACCCTCTCAGAGAAGTCAACCATGTATACAAATTTCTTCATTTTATATTAGAAAATGATCTTCCCTTACCTGTTTCTGA